>JAHREE010000243.1:239817-305643 GCA_033628505.1 Tringa tobata | reverse complement strand
AGCGCCCATCTTCCGCGCCCGCGGTGCCGCAGCGCCCCCTGGCGCCTCCCGCGGGACGGGACGGGCCGGGGGGGGGGTTCAGCGCCGACCTTTTTTTGCGATATTTTGGGAAATATAGAATCGTTTTGTCAGTGGTTCGCTGGGGGCGGAGTCACTAATCCCCGCTTCTCGCGTTTTTGTGGGTGTATTTTCCCTTACTCTCCTCTCTTGAAGGAGTGAGAGCCTTTTTAACGTGCTGATGGGAGAAAATATGGGGAATTTGAGCGTGGCCCTTGTGACAACGCACCTTTCAAAGTGACATACTGGGACACAGACCCATAGCTTAAACTTAAACCTATAGCTTAATTTTATCCCATGGTGGAACCAGAGGTGATCCTAAACTTGCTGATAAAATTACCAGCAATCTGCTCCTCACGCTGTGGAAATCCAGGCAAGCTGTTTTTCCTTGAGGTATCTGTTCTTTAACTGAGGAAACTCTTCTCATCCAAGCTCCTTGTTTCTTCTTGCCAGCCATCCCAGTGCCCCCTGACACTGCCAGCCATGGGTGCAGCCAGGGTTCCTCCTGGGGATGCTGGTGGCCAGTGAGGCAGGAGCTGGAGCCTTTACGTTATTGCAGCGCTTACACCACGTGCATTATGAACCCCACCAGCTCTGGAGTGATTGTGGAGCTACCCACCTTCTCAGTATCTGTGGGGAGAAAGCAAGTGTTGATGGATAGGTCCTCACCTCCCTGTCACTGAGAGCACCTGCAGCAGCTGCGGCAAAGCTGGAGGTGCAAATGTTATTCCAGACCTTGCTCTTCTGTGTAAAAAGCATCTTTCTTCCTACCCTGTGAGTGGTTGTGGCTCAGTGTCTGCGGCTGCAGGAAGGTGGGATAGGTGGAGGTTGTGAAATCCACCCCCCAGCCAGAAGAAGACCAGCCAAGACCTCCTCAAGGCAGGGAGCACAGGTGAGGAACACAACGCCCTGTCCTGCAGGAATCACTGGTACCGTGGAGACTTCCAAGGCTGGACACCAATTTTCTTTGCTTCTGGAAGAGCAGCAAATGGCATTTACTACACAAGCCTTGAGCCCGAGCAGGAAACTACAGGAATAACAAGAATCTTGGATGCTTTTTCATTAACAGTGAGTTCTCAAAGCCACTTTGATCTGATCCTCAGAGCATTTTTCCTGCCCTCTGGACTCTATGTACTTTAAATACAAGTACGATTTCATGGATCAACATTTTTATTACCTCCTTGTCCTGGACCCTTTTGTGCTTTTTCTCATTGCCACGCTGCTCAGACACACTCAACACAACAGTGGGTGGGTGCCACACGTGAAGCTGGACATGGAGAGGGACCCACGCTCTCCCCTGCTGAGTCATTCACAGCCCCGGGATGCTCCAGGGATTTTTCTCCACCCTATAAACAAATAAAACTCAATTTGGACCGAGTTGAAAAGTAAAAATGTAGCACAAACATTTGTCTGAAGTAGGGGATAATGGAAAAAGAAGAAAGCAGCTTCTTTCTCTCTCAACATGCTACAAGAAAGCTTTATTAAGATGGGTCTTTTGTAGGAGTGCTCCAGTAAATATACAGGAGTGTTACTGGGAACATCCTGAAACTCGTTATCCTGTTTAACAATGCTGGCAGTTGTGCTTCTCCGTGGCTCTGATTCAGAGCCAGTTATTAATTATTAGTACCTCGGGTCTGGGTTTCATGGAAGCTCTTATGTAGATGAGACCTGCTATATTTTTCATGCTTATGTAACGCAGAAATTCCTTGGGGAAATAACGTGCTAAGTGAGCTTTGAACCAGCAAGGCAAAACCTGCAGAAGTTACTTCCAAGTTACTGCAGGTGGGTCAGTAACGTTTGAGTTGGCAGTGATGGAGGCAATCAGTTTTTCTCACTTGAAAAATCTGTTCCATACCTCATTGACATATTCTGGAAAAAAAGCAAAGCAAAAGACAAGAGAAATAAACCCTTGCATTTTAGCAAACAAACAGAGGTGTCCGCTGAAGTGCAGTTAAAGAAGTGAAATAAATAAGCAGTGTTGGTAATGCTAATCTTACAAAGAATTACAACACCTTCAACAATGCCAGGACCTCAGTGGGACACATTCCAGCCAAAAAATAGTCTCCCATCTTCCGGGCCTTTGGATTTACAGTGGGTGAGAGACGAGACATAACGGAGCACGTGTTGCGTGCCACCCTCTGGGTCCTCAGACCTCTCGTGAGCTGCCAGCAGCTTCAGTCCCCTCCTGGCTCTCCGTCACACCTCTCCTTGCAGTGTCCCCTTTTTTGAAGACGTGCTTTCACATCTTTCTTTGTGGTGTTACACCCAGGAACAGCACCTTGCCAATAAACAGCCTGGGGTTTTTTAATTGATCAATGGGACAGCTTTACACCAGGTTTCTAGGAGATGAATGTCAATACAAATCCCATTTACTCTTGTCCATTTCTTGTCAGGACAATATTAAAAAATGAAAATTAATTAGGAACAGTTTAAGAGTCGGTGCAGATGCCACAGATGAGGGTTTTCCACTTGATAAAGCTGAGAATTTTGTTCTCCTAGACAAAAAAAAACCCAGACTTCCCATTTTGCCATGTAAAATATCAGGTCCACTTTTCCTCACTTTATCAGACACTAATCTCTGTGCAAATAGAGGCATCATGAGAGTTAAAGCGTTTCTTGTAAAGAAAAAAATCATCAACAAGGAGCAATTCTTGAATCTGAGTCAGTGACCAAAAAAAATTTAAAAAATGGACAAAGTCCACAGTAGAACTAAAGTTGCTATTAGTTTTCCCAGCTTAATAATTACACAATTAGCTAATAATTATTCTACTGGCAAGCTTATCCCCTGCACAACTAGCACTGGATTATTTAGTAATAGAAACGATGCTAAATGGAGTCTAAATTTAGGTTACCAGTCTGACACGTTTATAGTACTGTGCTTGGGAGAGCCTTACCAGTGAATCTTCAGATTTCTCCTTACCACAGTTAAAGGCAAAATGAGAAAGACCCTCTATGGATGGATAAATTTCCCTCTTTCTCTCACTTGCATATATTTCTCTCCACATCAAAATAAAAGCTTTTAGTCTTGATTAGGAGAGCGCCACAGTGCTTTGCACTTTGGTGGTACTGTGAAATGAACCCAATTAACAGGTGGGGTTCTAATAGCTCAGGATGTGACTAATAATCCCCTGTCATCTGTGGTGTCGTGGTCCTTCACCAGGAGAATGTGAGGACACCTATTCCACCTTTCCCTCCGATGCTGGGGGCAAGTTACAGAGCAAACACATCGTCTCCCATGCCAGACCCTCCAAGCAGCCCTGTCTGAAATCAGTGAGGGCTTCCCCATTGAATTTCAGGACCTTTGAACCAGGTTATGGAGGAGAAAAAAGAAACAGCTTTTGTTGCTTTTAGCTTTTACTAGAGGAGGGAAAAACATCCACGGTAAGCAGTGTCATTTTGAGACCTCTGATTATTTTTTTTTTCCCCTTCTTTTAGGAAGACATAAGGTTGTTTCCCCAGCACTATGTGGTATGGCACAGAATATTTGCACGTAAAAAAGACAGCTCCATGTGAAAATAAGTTATTTAGTGCCAAGCTTGCTTTACCTGCATTACTCAGAATGATGGGTGTTTCTGTCACGCCGCATGACAATATCATTCTTCACCCAGCTGTGCTCCTAAGAGCACATCTTTTTTTTTTCAAAGTGGAAAAAAAACCCAAAACACTTTCATGGAACCTCTTTTACAGAGGTCTTGCTCTGGTTTCGCAGCACATTTCACACCATCATATGCTATTAAACCTCTGTCAGATGCTATAAAATATTGAGCCACAACCCAGGCCGTGCAGGTCAGTATCCAGGATGGGAGCTGTTACTTTCAGCATAAAACAAAGGCATTTACTTCTTTCCCCGCTGCACCACCTTAGATGGAGTGATGTAGAGGGGAGATGTTGGAAATCTGGTTTCCTTGCTCTCTGCCAGCCCTGGCTGAAGGTGTGGGACAGGCAGGACACCGGGACTGGGTGCTCTGACTGCTCTCCTGCTCAGCTCCTTGCATGGGTGGCATCCCCTGTGCTGGGGAACATGGGGCAGAGGGTCTCCTTGGGACCTTCCTATTTTTGTGCTGCATTAACTCTTCCTAAAAGGGGTTTTTCACCAAGGTCATACAAAAAGGGACTGATTTTATTTTGCCTGAACCACCTTCCAGTACAAACAAAATGCTGTGACGCTGTGGGGTACTCAACCTCATCTCTAGGTGTCTATATTCATGTCACTGTATTCAGTGACTTAAAATATTTACACGCCTCAGAACCCTCTCAAGAAAAGGCATCTTCTGACCCTTCTGGAACTGCATGAAGCTGATCAGAGCTGGTTAAATGGTTCACCATTCATTATCCTGCTTGTAAAGTTTCTTCAAAAGGAGAGGTATAAGAAACGGCTCTTCAGAGATGACAAGAAAATGTTGTTCCCTTTTGGTATAGTTGTCTAATTTTTACACTTTGAATACTATAGAGCTATTTTAATGTAGATGCAGGGCGCTCTATATTTGGCATATTGCTTTTTTTCAGCAGGTGTGGAGCTGGAAATTGACGTAGCATCTTCGGAAACCAGTCTCCCTGCCTGAGGCTTTGGGATTGTACTTCCAGCTTTCCTCAAAGAGACCAGGTCTTGCACGATCCCACTGCATGTGTTGGTACCAAGCAGTTCCTCCCAAATAAAAAATATGACTTCATTAACCAGTTTCAAAGAAAGGTGGCAGAGATGTAGCAGCCCCAGTGGTGCACCTTTCCTACCCTATTTGCTTGGTGGAAGGTGATGGAGAGAGCGAGGTCCCCAGCGAGGGGAAGGAGACCCATGAGATGGCTGAGGATGCCAGCAGGAGCACTTGGGAGAAATGCACAGGAATTTGAGCTGTGCTTCCACTCCGGGTAGTGTTTACTGGAAAATAAGAGTTTAATTTGAGTTAGACGTGCCCATGCTGCTGTCTGGATTGAGGCACCCGGGTGAAGTGCTGCCGAGATCAGCTGCTGCACGGAGCTGCGATGAAAGGCATGAGAACCAGAGGGCATTTACAGCCAGCACACGTCCCTGGCTGACTCCTTAACTGGGTGATCATAGCTCTGCTCTTCACAAAGGGCTTTTCACTCTGAAAGATGTCAAAACACATGCAGACATAAGTATTGGCTGTAGTTTTGAGACTGTCATGTGCAGCAGCCTGCTTTCCTGTTAATCCTCATGCGTGTAACCAAGAGGGGATACCTCCCTTCCAAAACTTTAAAGTTAATTCTGGGGTTTTTTTTCCAATAAAATCCACAGGAGAGAGAGGGTTCTAAACCAGGTATTTTGTCTGGCTGTTATCAGCTCCCCAAAAAACATCAGTGAATCAAATCTTGTTGTATTACAACCATATGGAAATGTCGACAGAGCTCATGTTAAAGCAAGAGCATCCAGCAGAAGGCTGCATATAATGCTGGCGAAGTTTGCCAGACTTCTACAGAAACGTAAGCTTTTGACAATCGCCTCAAGGAAATAACATTTTTTAAAGGAAGCTCAACACTGCCCAACTGCATTTTCTCACCGAAGCAAAGATGTGTAGTTAGGAAGCCAACGTCAGCTTTCCATCTGGGAGCAAACTGTCCCTTAGAGACCCCTTGCCAGGTGAGGGACGTCTCTGCACACCCTCTGCTGTCACTCAGGCTGACTGTGGCTTTCACCTCGGTGTACACCGTGGAAGTGTATACTGTAGGTACACACGGTGTACAATGAAGGAAGTGAGACCCAGCTTGATGTCCTACTAAAGAGACAAGTAGCAGGAACAGACTCTGTTTGGTTTATTTGTTCCGGAGTAAAGAGTTCTCTGGGAGTGCATTGGGATTTCCATGCAAACTGCATTATTTAGTTTCATTGATTTTTTTCCAATGTAAAAAGAATATTTGAATGAGAAGATGTTTCATTAAATTATTCACCTTAACAATGTTGTATTTGGGTTTGTGGTTTGTTTGTTTGTCTGTGTTTTAACAAGAGACATCTTGTTTATAGAGACCCTCCAGACAGTTACATTATGGAAATGCCATTTGCAGTGTTATGAATTCCAGATTTTCCACACAGTGAAAAACTCAACTTAGCAGTAATATCAGGTTTATGCTGTTACTTTCTTGTAATATAAATGAAAGACTCAGATGTCTGTCTCCACTGAGCCAGCTCCATTCAGATCTCCACTTACACTTCTTCATTAGCGTAGACAAAATAAAGGCTCACATGATAAAGCCCACAGGAGAAAGTCTGTTAAAAAAACACATTTCTTGTCAGTGAATCGGAGGAGACATCTGAGTCTTGGGTGCTTGTTCTCTCAAGTGATTTTTCTAATTCAGTTTCCTCCCCTAAGCACAACCTTCTGCGGAGTAATTCCTGAATACACGTAGTAGGGACAAGTAATCACCTTCTGTAGGAGGGGACCATTTACTTGGAGCACAAGCCTTGGAAATGCCAGGGTGTTTCACAGTATTTCAAGCTACGTGATGTCTCCGTTCCTTGTCTGGTGCTCTTCTGTCCTCTCCCCTTCCCACAATTATCTTAGGAAGAGGCAAGATTTGTGTTACGCTTCTCTTTCCTCACCTTCAAAGTTTCTTTTTTAGATGCAAATACATTCTCAGGTCACGCAGTAACATTCTTGTACCTATCCAAGCATCTTATTTTCCAAATTGAAATACTCTTTCGCTCAGATTTGCAACTGCAGCAAACTGCCAGTCTTCAGTGGTAATGCCAAGCTGCAGAAGCGTAATTAGTATTATTTTGCATAGAAAGGACAAAACTAATTTTCCTTTCACTGTCTTTTGAGACTAAATCCTTCGCAATCACGAAGGCCAAGCCAGCCTGAATGGACACAAATAAGCAAACTGAGTATTTCTTTCTGAGGAAGAGAAAAATGCAGCTTTGGTGAATTTTCACAGCCGCTAGTTTGGAGCTGGCCACGTGCTCCCACCTGGTATTTCTCACTGCGGATCCAAATCCAGCTCTGAAATGCCAGGGCTGGCTCCCACTGTGACCAGTCAGACCAGCAGCTGCCTGCCCCGGCTGTCCAGCACGCCCGCTTGCCCACACGCCGAGGAATCTCAGCTATTCCATTACGTATTCAAGCCGGAGCTCACGATAAACGGGATAAAGGGATAAACGCTGCTGAAAGCCCTCCATCACCACCAAGAGCAGCAGGAATGCAAGTATCAGTATTTGAGGCACATTATCAGATTCTCAGATTTATTGAGCGGGGGAAGTGTATAAAGGTTTACAAATGAACTCTTTTATCTAGTGCCAGCTTTTCCCCCCAACACCGCTGCCTCCTGCCTTTTGGTTTTAAAAAAGGGCAGATCTGTTGCTAACACCTGGAGTCAGAATGCAGGTTCCACCTCGGGCAAAGCAGGGTGCCCTGTTCAGCAGCTGCCAAGCAGTTATCGCTGCTGCCCAGCAGGTTGACTCCAGGACAGACTGACAGACAGACTGGCACGCTACAAAAGGACACAGTTCTCGAGGGCTGGTAAAAAATTGAATATTATTGGAACTGAAAAAAAATGCAGACCTTACTCTAAGGAAATCTCGATGAACAATGTTAAAACATGGTAATATATAGTTTTCTTAGGACAGATAACGATGTGAGATGTTCTTGAGTGAAAGCCCAAGGCCTATAACAAAGCCCTGCATATAGATCTATATATCTCATATATATATATATTTATCAGCAGATCAGGTACCTACTGGCCAGCACCCCTCTTGTCTCCATATACATCCCAGCAAGACAATTCAGACTTTACCACCTCCGGGTGCTTGCACACTGTTTTTATTCTTAACTACAACATTTTTCACAAAATAGGTAAAGAGCTGTATTTGTGCAGCTTATTTGTGCAGACCTTATAGCTCTTATGTGAGTCTGGAACCCACTCTCCCCCACCCACGGAGTGATACCCCTCCCATTTGCTCACCTCCAATGAGCCAGTGCTCCCAGTGCTCGAGAAACTGGTCACAGCCCAGTTCCTATCGCTGGGCTGGCAACTGATCACCCCTGATTTGGAAAGTCAGGTAGGGAGATTGGTCTCTGAAGTCCACAGACCCTGAGGGCTTCCTCCAAACATACCCAACACTGGGCTGGCATCCAGCCTGGGGAGCTGCCCTCAGGTCAACCAGCTTAACTTGCTGGGACCAGTGGACATGATTGCCAAGCTATTAGACTCAAAACGGTGTCTCCATTGGTACGAGCTCCATAAAATGATTTTGACTGTCAACATAGAATCATAGAATCATTCAGGTTGGAAAAGACCCTTGGGATCATTGAGTCCAACCATCAACTCTATAAAATTCTCTCCTACACCATATCCCCCAACACCACATCTAAACACCACATCTGACCTCCAATTTAGTATAGAACAGATAATAGAAATACATCAAAAAAAGCAACATAGTAGAAAGTGCAAAAATAAAAAATTCCTCTGGAACCATTTCTATTTATTGGGTGGCTGGTGGTGTTTGTGAGTGGGCATTAGTTTAGTCCTTAGCAAAATGACGGTTGGTATATGTTTTAAGAAGGGGCTGGTCCCTCAGCTAGCTCATGTTTGAGAATAAGCTCACTTGCATAATTTCTCTCTTGACCACAGATTGCAGAATAAGCAGCATTTTAAGGTGACTACTGGTAGTCCTTACAGAATAAAACAAGCCACTGAAAGAAGAACACCTGCAAAAATGGAGTGAGTTTTTGCTGTCCTGCTTCTAAGCTGCGTTCCCGTGGTGATTTTTGAGTCTTTTCCCCCTCCGCTGGCAGGCTGGGACACAGTGAGGAGGAGAGGCAGAGCTACAGATCTCCAACAACAGAGAAAGCAGCTGACAGGTGCTGGGTATACGTTTGAGAATGGCTTTAAATGTTTCTCATCTTGAATAAATTACAAATAAATAAAAAGAAGGCATCGATGCAGTGTTTCTATATGCATAAACAGCCATCTACTTTAAAACAGTGTGCACCAGTTGGCATGTGTATAATCAGTGTAGGTGTCCCGGTTTGAGGTAAAACAGAACCAATTTTCAGTAATTTTTACTAATTTTGCCCTTTTTTGCTTAGGTGCTGATAGATTTTGTGCGCTGCGAAAAAGTTCTCTTAAGTTTTGCTGACTGTTCTGATGAAAAATTCCCTCCAAAACCCCTCATTCTGGAGCCCACCTGTGGGCAGTCCATCCCTGGAGATTTTTTGAAAAACCTGACTGGACAAGGTCCTGAACAACCCAGTCGAACGTTGATGTTAGCTTGCTTTGGGCAGCAGGTTGGACTAGGTGGTCTCCAGCAACCCTTTCCAACTCAGTTTTTCCCGTGATTCTGCAATTACAACACAAGGCCTGGCCGTCACACGAAGGGTTTAGCTCTCTGCCACAATTGGCTGAACGCTGGATATGTCTGTCTTTGCAGAGTTCCTCTGGGAGGAGGCTCTTGCCTTCTGGCAGGCGCTGCCTCTTTTATAGCGGCAGTTCTCAACCCAGGCATGCCTGAAAGGGGGGGAGATGGACTGCAGAGCGTGGCTCTGGGCTGTGTTCCTTCGCCGGCAGACGCACAGCAAGGACTTCAACTCAGATCTGAAGCTTTCGTTCAGCCAACAGTAGATGAAGGGGTTGTAGCAAGTGCTGCTCATGGCAAACCAGTGAAAAGCAAAGTAGAGAGCGTTGCTGCTGTGGATGGCCCTACAGGAGATCAACACCACGTAGCAGTTCAGGGGGAACCAGCATACTGCAAACACAATCACCACCACCATCAGCATCTTCAGCGTCATCTTCTTTTTCCGCTGGTGGGCATAGTACTGCTCCATGGTGAGGTCCCCAATGGCATTTCTGAGCCAGAGCTTCTTGGCCACCATGGTATATGTAATGGAGATCACAAGCAAGGGCAGGACATACAAGAGAACAAAAGTAGTCAAGTCCAAATACTTCCAGAAAAGATCAGCAGGAGGAGGGAAGCTGGGGAGGCAGACCATTCGTATTGTTCTGTTCCTGAAGAGCAGAGAGAGAACTGTCAGTTCCTGTACCAGATGCACACAACACCTGGAGGACAAACATCTTAGACGTTCTTACAAGTTTCAGTAAAGGTACAGGTAGCAGAACTCATTCAGTAACACAGACAAGTGCCACTTCCAATGGAAAATTTTGCCACAAGTTTGACCTTTGGCCCCAGTGAAGATATTTTAAACACATCTCCAGAAAAATAAAAAATAATCCACATTGACATCTGTGCCCTCTAAAGATGAAGAGCACCTCTCCTCTGTGCCTACCTCTAATTACAGGGCTGAATCTCTGAGCCAAAATCAACCAACAAACAAGCCTGAAAGCAATTCCATGGATTTCATGGTCCTTTTGTGGGAAACACACTGTGCCATCAAAGAGAAGGAAGATTTCTCTGTTTCACCAGGCTTTCCTTTTTAATAGCACAGGCGGAGAGATGTGTGCCTTAGAATCTATGGGGCTTTGATTAAGCTGCACATATCATATAAAAAAAAGCACCATAGCACCATGTAAATGTCTTACCCGATATAAAATCTTGTCAAAGTCTGATAAATGGCATGGGGCAGTGAGAAGCAGCTGGCCATAACCCAGATGATAATGATGCAAATCCCTCCTTTCACCATGGACATGCGTGGCTTGAGAGGGTGCATGATGACCTGCGGAGAACAACCAATCCTGAGGATTTACAATGTCTCCAATTGATAAAAACAAGCTGTAAGCTTTAGAAAAAAAAGGATGCATCTTTGCTTTATCCATGTCCAGGAGCAAGCATTTCACACTGATCACTGCAAGAGAAGCAAACAGCGTGGGTGCTTTCCAGGACAGCAAGGAACGCTCAGCATGGTCGTTAAGTGTGGGACAAGTTGAAAGCCAAGAGGCTGTTCTGGCTTGTACTATAGTGCAAAAAAAATCTCCTCCTCATTACTACGGACATGGGCCCCAAAACAGATGGAAGCCACGGGGCTTACAACATCTGGCATTTGGTGGACTCGCAAGACAGAGTGACAAGATCCTTGAGAACCACGGTTGAACGTAATCTTTGGCCGACATGGCACTACCAAACTTGGAGGCTGGTCCCTCTCATAATCACAGTTTACCCTGTGAAATTCTGGCTACAGCATGGTGTAGTCCAAGGTGGGTTTGCTGCTACGGAGGGCTACTTTATCTGACAACGTCTTGGTCACTCTTTCAACCTCACGTTGAAGTTCAAAGCACTGCAGCAGCTCTGCATCCCTTCAGGGTTAAAAGGCAGAAAGGACAGACTCATTTTACAGGACTCTGGAGAGTATAAGGGGTGGAAAATGCAAAGAGATGTGCAAGTATTGAATGTTACTGCTGGCCCAGAGCCCTGAGCAGAGAAACACGCATCAGCTTGGCTTCAGAGATCATGATGGTTAGATATCTGTCGAGCTACGTGCACTATGGGTGATTATATTAGGCAATGAAGCAATAGTTAAAAATAGACCTATCATGTCATCCAAATGATCTTTTGGCTGAGGAAGCCTTTGGTATTTTACGCATGTCTTTTCTAGTCTCATTATAAATATCTACTTAATCGAGCTTCTACAACTCCCCTGGAGCATCTGTCTGCTCTGGTACCTCTCAGGACTAGCAGTATTTTTAGTGGCAAGTGTTGATTTCTCTTTTCTCAGTGACATCTCCTTACTTCTATTTTTATCTCCTTGGGCCATACTAGTTAATTCCAGTTCTGAACAACCTATGCCACTGAATTTAAAGACAGGTGGTGTGTTTGCCCTTAGTTAAACAAACACTTCTTGATACCATGCCATGCTTTGCAATCAACTCGGAATCTACTGATTAAAAAGAATCATTATTCAAATTCTTTGCTTTTGGGAGCTGTAATGTTGCATATAGAATGGGCAGACAACCAAACTTTTTGTGGTAAAAAAAAAAGACAGAAATGGATGATCTGTACTCTGTCAGTCAGGGTAATTTTCTGACACCAGATGGAGCACATCCCAGACAATCAGAGTGGAATCCATTATTGTTTTGAACTTCATCTAGCCATGTCATTTGTCATCTGAAATTGCTTTTCAGTAACAACTATTTCTGTGACTCCAGCACTGCAAGGAAAATAGGCAGTCTGCCTGAGAACACACCTTGAAGGATCTGCTCTCCCAGTGCATTTATCAGCTTTAGCAAAAAAAAATAAAATACATTTATCAGCTTTAGCAAAAATTACAAACTGTGTTTTACTTCAAGGAAACCCTTTGGTTTGCACTCATTGCTCAACCCGGCAGGTTTTCCTGGTTGGTGTTCACCAAAAAAGCATGGGGAGGGGAGGAGAGGACAATTTCTCACTTTGAACTGAACGTGGTAACACAGTTCTCACTATTTCCAGTCTTAGGCATCCCAAAGTTAACAGGGCAAACCTAAAAACTGTGAGTCTCTTCATAAATGAAGGAGAAAAAACGATGTATTTAGCACCATATTTTCTAGCAAACGTAGGTGTGATGTTTATTGCTTACCTGATGCCGATCCAGAGCGATGGCAGCAAGGGTCAGCACAGACACGTGGACGGAGCAGTACTGGACAAACCGGCTTATGTGACACATCAGCTTTCCAAAAACCCAGGTACTGCTTACAAACCGCACCTGAAGAACAGACAAAATTGGACTAAAACAGTGTGCGTTATCTGAAGAGTAGCAAACAGACTTCCCTGGAGTATGGTAAGGGAGAAATGCTTTAATAGAGCTTCCTGATGGATTATACTCAGTTTTTCTGGGGAATCAGTGACCATGAGAGAGGCTTTGAAACAGAGGTGAGATTTATTATGCTGAGCAAACAAATCTGCTTGAGTAGTGCCCTGTGTATGTCTGTTTGCACGTGCAGGTGTACATGTAGCAGGGCCCTTCTGGAAAACGTAAAGAAATCTTTGTTCAGCTCTGTAGGG
Source organism: Tringa tobata (assembly GCA_033628505.1). Lineage (NCBI taxonomy): Eukaryota > Metazoa > Chordata > Aves > Charadriiformes > Scolopacidae > Tringa > Tringa tobata. The sequence continues at coordinate 292,709 of JAHREE010000243.1, read as the reverse complement.
AAAAAAAGTAGCTCGCCTCCTTAAAACCAGTTGCACGTCTGTCATTGTCAAAATGTTTGAATTTGTGGATGCTGAAAGTTGCGTGGGTTCAAAACTTAGCGAGAGAAATTCATGGAAGGAAAAAATCCTTGAGGGCAGTGAAATAGGGAGGTAACACCTCTGAGTTAGGGACTGCCTGTCTGTGGAGCATCCCTGCCTACCTGCCCGGTGTCAATGCCCTCCCTGGGGTCTGCAGCTGCCACCCACCCTCAGAAACGGGACGTGGAGCTGGGTGGCAGGGTCTCACTGGCACGCTGATCTCTCCTCTCATCACATCGTGTGAGATACATCAACAGCAATTCCAGGGGTGTCAATTAAGTTACACAAGCTGAGAGGAAAATTTTACCCTCCCCTTGAAAAAGCAACTCACACTTCCCGAGCTGGGCTGCCTTCCTCATTGATCTGACCTCTGCAGGTCCCAGGAGCCATCTCCACCTGGGCATGAGATCCCAGGGAAGGGAGGGAGGCAGGGAACATTTAAAGCCCTTCCGAGACTGCAGTGACAAGGGCAGCAGGGCATTTCTTATGATTTCCCAGAGAGGTGTTACTTAACGTGGCTTTTCTGCAGAGGAGATTATTCCAAATAACGGTGGTTGTCTCACTCCCTTGTTATTTATGACTGAGCAATATTTATTCCAAATTAATGTAACTCATTCTGGAAGCAGATTAAGCTAATTTGAAATAAAGCACATTTACTACAAAACATCTGTCCACACAGACAATTAGTCAAGACTAGGTAATCTCTTTTCAATTAATCTAATTAATTTCTCTATAGAGACAACTCTGGTAGTAATGACTGTCATTGAATGTGTAGCAATGTGCTGTTTCTTTGAAGCTGATGTGAAGCTCTTTCCTAAGAGAGATTACAGTTATTTAATTACTCGTGCCTAATGTGAGAGTGTTGTGCAAACACACAAGAGGGCACTATCCTTTCCCTGAACGGATTACGGGACACGAATCCCATCAGAGCAAGGCAGAGAAATGCCACCGAAGAAACAGGCTCAACTTAAGGTGAATTCTGATAAAACTGAGCAGAGTTTTGATCCTTGATCAAACTGATAATTCAGGGAGTGCTTTTGGAAGGCAGAAGAACACTATGGCCAGCTCTAAGCACTGAAGCTCTAAGGACTGAAGTCTGAGATGCTTTCAAACCAGAGGACTGTGTCAAATTCAGCTCTACAGAGAGTTCTACTTACACAGTGTTTATAGATGGTGATGGTGGGGCAAGAAATGAATCCGTTTCATTCTTCCCACCTCATTCTTTTAATATTTTTTTTAATGTCTTATATTATTTAGTAACTGAAAATAAACAAAGGGCAGTCAGCCCCAAGAAGCGCAGTTTGTGGCACCCGAGTGAGAGGCACACCCAGCACAGAGCTGGCAGCTCTCCCTGCCACCATCTTCAGGAGGACTGACCTCATTTGCCTTGTTTCCGTAGGAAATTGGCAGTTATTGGGACTTTCCAGTGTCAAACTTGTCCCTGCTTCCTTCCCCCATCAAAAGGCACGCAGCCGTGCCTTGCCACCAACCTGGATGCAGTCCTGAGTAACATGTCCTATGACATGCTCTGGGCAATCCTGCTTCAGCAGGGCTGTTGGGCTAGGTGATCTCTATGGTCCCTTCCAACTCTAAAAACTCAGTGAAATTCAGTGAAATTCAGTACACGTGCACGCAGCTGACAGGCACACACAGACACCAGCAGAACACAGAGAAGCCGGGTGCTCACCAGCGTGAAGGGGGTGTTCAAAATGGTGATCATCACGTCGGCAACGGCCAGGTTGACGATGAAGAGGCTGGTGGCGGAGTGCATCCTTTTGTTCTTGATCACCACGTGGCACACCAGGGTGTTGCCGAAGAGGGAGATGCAGATGATGACGGAGTAGGCGACGATCAGCAGCGCCTTCACCGTCCGGCTCTGGGACTCGCCCTCATACTTGGTGCCACTTTCAAAGTCCCCCAGGTCCTCCAGGTCCAAATCACTGTGGAAGAAGGATTGGTTAGGGAAGCCGTACAGGGCAGAGAAGAAGTTGGTGGTGTTGTGATTCTCCGCTCTCCAGAAGGGCTTGGAGATGTACTGCAAAGGGAACCACGTGTGCCTGCTCATGGCTCTAACATCGCCCATGTCCCCGGGGCAGGCTGCAGGCTGCACGCTCCTCTCTGCCCTCCTTCCTCCTTCCAGCTCAGCTGCTGAAGTCAGTGATTGCAGGAGGGGACACACATGTTTGCATTTTAAAATATCTGCCCTGTGGCTGCAAACTACATAAAAGAGGTGCTAAATGGGTCCTTCTTCCTGTGCTGATTACATGTGAGCTTTGCTCCAGGGATGCTCCAGCTGCTCTTCCTTTTTCAGTCCCATATGCCCTAAGCACAGAAGCTGATTCAGGTGTGGAAATATCAGAGATCCCCTAACACTAGGAAGAAATCCTAGCGAATATTTCCCTTTGGGCGGTGTTCTGCTTCTCTCCTGCAACTCCTCCTTGGAAATCTGCTCTATTGGTTTTCCACATAGTCCTTCATCTGTCAGGTCTCCGTTTCCTAAGAGTTTTTAGAGCTTGTCAGAATCAGAAAAGCAAGGGCTGCCTTTCCCTTTTCTCTCCATCCTCAAAGTGTCTCTGAGCCATACACTGAAGCAGCTTTGCTCAGAGGCTGAGTGGTCCCTGCTTTCCCTGTGATATATACAGCCTGCCAGATGACACACCGCATATGAAATAGCCAATAGTGTATCTCTTCCTAGTTTTCTCCTGAGGTGGATTGCAACCCCACACATTGACGATGGGAGAGGCTGACATGTGCAGATCTGGCAGAGCAGCAAAACGCAGAGGGAGTGGATGTGTTCTGATCTTCCCTCTCTCCTCCCTCCTCCTCCTCCTCCTCCTCCTCCTCTCCGGGTACCCAGCACAACAGCTCATGGGGTGAAGCATCTTTACTAACCTGCAGCATCTTCCTTTCTCTCCGTTCCGGAGTTTTAGCAGAGAACATCCAAGGATTTCTGCCTTCAGAGAGCTCCCAGCTTTGTGCCTGGCAGTGTCTCCTTCTCACTCTCCCATGGCATGGAGGACAGTGTAAAAAAGTGAAATGCAACCTGAAAATGAGAACAGAAGTTTCAGGGTGCTGTTGGGTGCCCAGGGAGACTCTTGCTGTAGCTCAGCCCTCTGTGCACTGAGCTGGGACAGGGAGGGAAGAGCAGGAGCAAAGAGCAGCAGGATGGGTGGAAATGCCTATTCTCCTTCCCTTCCTTTGCAGACACAGTCACCTATAGAGCAGCTCAGGATTCAAGCTCAGAAACTCAGGTGGAAAGAGCCTTTCTGTGCTGTCTTCCTGCAGTGGGACCCCGCACTCCAGGGTGGGGGGGCATGTGGCTTCTGGGAGGGCAGGAGAGGCTGCGTGGGGAAGAGGCAGGTTTGCAGATGGGACAGGAGGCAAAAGTCAACTTCTTCGTGTTTCTGCCAGACTCTGCATCCCAGCATTCGTTTGGCAACACAGCATGTCTTTTGGCATAAGTGCTTTTGTCGTATGTGTCTTCAGAGATGTCACCAGGCTTCTCCACCCTTCCCCAGCATCCCCAGACACCTTTTTTTCTTCTGGCCCACAGCCTGCCCAGGGGCTGAGCTGGGCACATGGCTGGGTCAGGGCACGAACTGGCAAGTGGGGCATTTCAACTTTTTTCTTCATAGTTTCTGTTGTGTAAGGATACTAATCAACTCGGTCAGGATTTTATCTGGAGGACAGTAAATGATAAATACATCACTTACAGCCATGAAGGTGGAGGGTGGTGGCACGGCGTCTCCACCATGGCATTACAGAGGCTGTGGAGACACATGGGGCTTCATCCTGGAGCTCCTTCACAGTGTGGTTAAGTGCTCATCTCCCCACGTTCCCTTTCACTCCTTTGCCATGCATTAGGAGGACGACTCGGCAGAACAGCATTGAGGTTGCCTGTGCACAAACCCCATCGTTGTGAAACGCCCCGTGTGCCCAATGCTATTGGCATACTACGGTATTCTCTGCAGGAATGATTTATTCTGTCAAAGGTTCAAACACTTAAGCAATCATACGCTGTTTTGCTGCAGTTATTATCCACTTATAAACATTCTGAGCCGCTTTTAGCAGACTTCAGTGCTTGTCGTGCATCATAACTTAACATTTGTTCTGGGTCCACTAAGTCAAGCAGAGGAAGTAAGGGAGAAATGTACTTTTTCAAACACACTCATTTGAATTGCGTAGAGTCAACCTTTTTTTCTATGAAAGATTTTTGGCTTTATCACTTTGACATTCCTTGAGTCAAAAACTTTTGGAACTTTTCGTTTTCATGACATTATTTAGCATTTTCGGTCTTGGTGCTTTTTTGTGTCAAAAAGAAATGTCAAATTGCTGACATTTCAATTGAGATGAAGATCCACTTTCTGAATAGATCTAATGTAGATTAAGTGCTGATGAGGGCCAAAGGACCTCTTACTGTGAGGGTGGTGAGACACTGGAATAGGTTGTCCAGAGAAGCTCTGGATGCCCCATCCCTGGAGATGTTCAAGGCCAGGCTGGATGGGGCTTTAAGCAACCTGGTGTGGTGGGAGGTGTCCCTGCCCAGGGCAGGGGTGTTGGAACAAAAAGATCTTTAAGGTCCCTTCCAATCCAAACCATTCTATGGTTGTATGATTTTCACAAGTCATTGCTACAGTTCATTTTTGACAGTGTTTCACTTGATCTTCACCTTTCTTGCTCAGGAAAGTCTCATAACCTGTAACACAGGACAGCATGGTCTTTTGGAAAAAAGCACAGACTGCGTTGCCTTTGCTCGGAGAGGCCAAGTTGGCTGTTAGGGCTGAGTCACTGAACTTAGTGGGTTCCTGGTATCATCCCAGTACTTGCTTGCAGGGACTTTTTCCTGCCTGGCAAAGATAAGGCAGATAATTCAGCAGTCAGTTTCAGTGTACAGTATGTAAAAGTGTCCAGGGTCAAGGCTGCTCAATCTTGCACCTTAATTTAAGATAATTTTAAAGAAATGACATCTAAAGACATGATTCAGCTTGATTACTGGACAGTACTTAATGATGAGCCAGATCATAATAGTAATGGAGTCTTTCTCCTCAGGCTGTTACCACAGCCTTAATAGGTACACGTATTAAAATGCATGTCCCTGTCTGCTCCCATGAAGATGTAAAGAAAATGTTTCATTACGGGAGTATTGAGCTCACAAAGCTGAAATTGTGCCTACAGGTCCCTGCAGATTATTGTATTTCATAGTTATACGGTATGTAAAGACCTCATAAGAGGGCATAAGAGAAATACTGAGAATACAAGCCCATTACATTAAACATTTTCCTAATGCAAAAGTTCCCATCACACTCCAAAAGTGCATTTTTCGGCTTCTTGTCTGTGTCTCTGTCCATCCTTCTCCGAGCTCTGTTGCTGGTGCCGAGCACAGGCCTCCCACGCTGGTGGGGAAAGGTCACAGAATCACTGAATCACAGAATGCTATGGGGTTGGAAGGGACCTCTGGAGATCATCGAGTCCAGCCCCCCTGCCAAAGCAGGTCCACACAGAGCAGGTTGCACAGGAACGTGTCCAGGTGGGTTCCGAATGTCTCCACAGACGGAGACTCCATCACCTCTCTGGGCAGCCTGTTCCAGGGCTCTGCCATCCACAAAGTAAAGAAGTTCCTCCTCACGTTTAGGTGGAACTTCTTATATTCAAGTTTGTGCCCATTTCCCCTTGTCCTATCCCTGAGCACCACTGAAAAAAGACTGGCCCCATCCTTCTGACACCCGCCCTTCGTGTATTTATAAGCATTGATCAGATCCCCCCTCAGTCTTCTCTTCTCCAGACTAAAAAGACCCAAGTCCCTCAGCCTCTGCTTGTGAGAGCTGCTTGAGAAAAAGTGCTGCTCCCACTTTTGAGTAGTTTCTGCTTCAGAACATGCAAAGGAGATCCAGAGAGCAACCCTCAGAGAAAGCAGCTGTGCCTCCAGGAGCATCCTCTCTTTTCCCAGGCCAGGGTCTGCAGGGGACCACACCAAGCAAAACCTAAAACAGGGGCTACTGGTGCAATAATGAGATTTCTGGCTTGAAAAAGAAAATGTCTCTGCTTTGCCATCCTGAGTTGAAAGCAGCTGGAGTAGATGGGAAATTTCAGTGCTTGAGCCTTGTTCAGAGGGAGAAAATTCAACAGCTAAATTTCACAAGGCTAAATGAGGAAAAATTCATGCAGTGTGCCTGTTGTATCAGGAAGCTTTTTGAAAGATCCCTGTTCCCTAGAGAAGCTACTAGTTTACACTCTTCTGTTTTAAATACAGGTTTGATAAATAACAGAAAGAGTTAGAGCTATATATCAGCCCCTAGATTTTTTTTTCTTCCACTCCAAAGGTAGTTTACAAATAAGAGTTTGGACAGCCCTTGAAAACCATGATCTGGGAACTTTCTCTTTTTTTTTATATTTGCTTTAATGCTCTGAGGACACAGTATTCTTCATTTGCAATGACTAGAACTGCTTTTGTGCCTCAGAAAGTGTGGGATGAACAGGCACAGAAATCTTGCAGGACATTTCACGGACTCGATAATAGGACTGTAAAAATAAACCAAGTTTAGCAGTAACGGAGTGAATACCCCAGTAATGAATTAAATAAAGCAGCTCTGTAATCCAGACAGATGCTAACAGTTCAGAATCACAAATATGTTTAACTTCGGGGCTGTTTGCTGTGCAGAACAGCTTAATGACATGGCAATAGTAAAGCCTAGAGTAGACTGTGTCTGAAGATGGGGAAAGGCAGGCGAGCTTTGGTGTGTCCTGCCGTAATTCCCAGTGCAAGGAGGGCCAGGAGGGATGGCAACCTGCCGAGAGCTGTGACTCACCTGCACTGGCCCAGCCACTGGCCCTTCTGCAATAGCCACCACGGGTGAAAGCAATGGTCCGAGCTGCATTTACTTTAAAAGACATTCAGAGCCACCGGGTGCTTTGGGGAACGTTTATTCTGTGCAGGTTACACCAAGGTCTGGCTTCTGGGGAGGAAAAGATCTCCTCAGCCTGCAGCACTTGGCAACACAAGCTTTATCTGTGTGCTCCTTCATCCCCACTAACATTAATCACCGTCAGCTTTCTCTTGCATTCCCCTCTCGATACGGGAGAGTCATTGCAGATATAATCCAGCTTTTACAAAATGTTTTAATTTACTGAGAGCAGACTTTTAGGCAAAATCATAAAATTTGCCACTCTGAAATAATAACAGCTGCTAACATTTAAATTAGAAGCATTCCCTGGCAACTAATTCCTTCTGTGTCTGCTTGATGGCAGTAAAATTGATGGGTGTGCTTGGTGCATACAAGGTTTATTTAGGGCCTCTAGTAAGTCTGTGATTTGATCTTCACTTTGTGAGCACTGAAATGATTCAGTGCAGCCCAAAAAGGGGAGCCCCTTCTGCTAAGTGCAGCACCCCATATCTATTGTCAAAGTGATTCAATTCAGACCCAGGCAGGAACCCTCTAGGTGTGACCTGCAAATAATTACACACCCTACCCACCGTCTGCCGATCTGTCTCAGCATCCAATTAATGCTGTGTTTAATGATGTGGACACTGAACTAAAGCTCTTCAATCATTTAGCATCAGCCAAGGGTGCTGCTGGCAATGTCTCTGGCTTTTGGGACTACAGACAGGCAGTCTGGAGCTGGGGGCTGCAGAGAAGATGGGCTCAGAGCCATATCCCCTCTAGGCAGAGGAATGCTGCTCTGGGGAAGAGCAACCTAATAAAATAATGTCAGAAAATCTGGTGGAGAGGTGCTTTTGAGAAGGGGAACCACCTATGGAGGAGAGCATTGTGCTTCAGGGCTGTTGTTGCCTGTGGTAACGTGCCATTACCCACCACCAGTGTTACCTCCAGCACCGTCAAGGACTTGCTCAGAAGTGGCGCAGAGTGAACAACTTTGTTTTCCAATCTCAGCAATCTGCAGTAAAAAATAGTGGCTTTTGGTAGGCAACACCTCACAGTGTCTCTTCTTTGTTTCAGGTTCTTTTGAGCCCCCACCCTCAAGAGTGAAAGCTGTGTTTTAGTCATTGCTTTTACTAATTCTCCCTTAAGTACGCTGAAATAAATGGCTACATTCTGTCCTCCCACTCCCTTTCCGTGCTCCTGGGCTCAGGGTCGCTCTGCCGCCTCCAGCATGACCCAGGTGTGACCTGAGAAGTTCATGTGCAGGGACAGTCCATCGCTGTTGGCCCATGAGTCAAAGCTTGGATGTCTGCGAAAATTACTGAAGACTGAATTATTGAAGACAAGAATTATTGAAGTTGAGCCATTTGGGCCTCCTCTTCTGAGGGTGGCAGTAGGAGATAAAGCCCTGTATCTCTCCCAGTAACCTGCTCTTCCCACTACGGGATTCTTGAACAGGAGAAGCCAAATCCTAGCTCGGCATGTGAGTGCACAAACTCCTTTCCTGAAATCCTTACGCCCATTTACTCCCTCTGGGAGGCCCAGCAGACCACTGAGCAAAACGACCCTCCAAGGTGAGGACTTATTGCAGGACACCCTTGTCCTAGAGCTCACACGGAGTCACTGCAAATCCGCTGCAAAACTTTCTTCCCGGCTGATGGGGAGATGGATTAATTTCTCGGCGCTACCTTTAAATGCAGGTGAAATTGCCAACTCCTTCGGAGGTTTTAGGTGTGGAAGAGTCCACTATTAAGAGAACACATTATACAGAACAAGCTGCGAGGGAAAAGCAAACCCATTCCAGCCAATTATCTTGACTTGAGACAGGATCCTGCTCCTGCGAACGATGAGGCGAGCGGTGCCAGGCGTCACGTCCTCTCGCACCCTCACTGTGCTCAGCCTGAGCTCCCAGAAAAAAATGACAAAGGGCTTCTTTAATCTTCATTTGCATCTGCTCTCCCACCAGGCTTTGCCTCCACGTTTCTGACAATTACATTGCATAAAGTTCCAAATGTTCCCAGTTGGGCCCATGGGCCAATTTCAGCCCTCAAATCCAGTGTGTCACTTGGAGAGATCATCATCTTCCCTTCAGTCCGAGTCGGAGATGGGCTGCAGGCTGCCAAGTGTGCTGGGACCACAGCAGTGCCTCCAGCACGGTGGGTTTCTTGGTGCTGGGGGTGAGCAGCCACCCCCGGGTCCCTCCACGAGCACCTGCATCCCTTCTCCTGGAGACAGGCTGTACGGCAGGGCTTCGGGAACAGCAGGTTGTACCTGCTTCCTTCTGTGGAGAAGCTGCATCAGTAAACAAAGAGATAAATGAATCGTGTAATCAGAAGATGCTCAGCCGAGGAGGGAGTGGGTGGAACACAGTTTATATAGTCAGTCCAAGGTAAACCTCACTAATTACTTTCAGGTCCTCCTTGAAGTGGTGAAATTTCTTTTCAGTGGAACGGAGTGCCCTGAGGTAAACAGACACTGTACAGTTTTAGTGTCTCTTTTTAAAAAAAAAAAAAAACAAACAAAAAAAGAGAGAAAAAAAATCCCTCTTTGTGGGGAAAAACATGAAAGTAAAGTGCTGGGTACGGACTGTCTATCTGCCAAGGTACTTAATTAAATCTCCCTGAAATAGCACTTGAGCTTTTATTCTCACGGCTTTCCTGGGAGGCAATGAAATGCAATTGCCATCTTGCAGGCAGAGGAAAGGGACAGATGATCAGAGAACCTGCGTGGGATTACCCAGGGCGCTGATGCTTGAGTTAGGAGCTGAAAATGACTTCTCTGGATACACGGGATCAGCCTTCCCATAGTGAAGACTGGCACATAAGCATCCTGTAAAAATACCCACAGTTAGTGGTGAGGAATTACATGATCTTGCGACCCAAATGCTGTATTATCATGGTCCAGAGTTTGCAAACGTAACTAAAAGGATATATGTTCAGGATATGTTTATCCTGAAACACCTGAAATAGGCAGTTCTGCAGCCTGGAACCACTGCAAATCTTTCTAATATTTTATGCTGAGAGACTCTGAGTATGTTTGCTGCTTTCTTCTTGCAACCGCAGGACTATACGCGACGGAAAAAGTCCCCCCAGCGAATTTCTTCTCAGAGGAGTTTACGTTTGTTTGTGCCAGGTCACTTATCCCGGGTTCTTTGGAGAAGGGGATGTGTGTAAGTTATCACATTTCATTGCCAAATAAACACTTTTGCATAAAATACATAGCACCATTTCTGAGAGGGAGCTCAGCTCACAGGGACCCTCTTTTTTTCTTTTCCTCGAGAGCAGTCTTGGTTAGATGTGTGTCCCTTGCCAGGAGAGGGAGAACTTCCCAGTTCAGTAGTGGGAGTCAGCTCTGGCCAGTTGCCTTTACAAAGCTGGGTACAAATGTACCTGACGGGTTTTCCGTGACTTCTCTAATGTGTCTGCAATTATTTCTAATTCAGTGTGCCAGGCACACAGCAGAGATCAGCCGTAGCACATACAGGCCATCCACAGCAAAATGCTCCAGTGGGTTATGGGCACATCATTCTAAGCAGTGAGAAAGTACAAAATTATATTCTAAAATTTCACGTTGTTTCCTATTTCCTGTGACTATCAAGTGGCTGTAAAGTAAAAATAAAGCAAAGTAACCAAGGGACACGCTGTCAGTTCAGAGCATAAAATTTTACGTAGCATCTTCAGGCGGCTAATCCTGAAGAATTGCTCCTGAAAGGAAGACTTGATTGATAGCAGAGGCAAGACATACAGAGGAGGCGATCATTGGTGATGCAGCAGCAGCTGCTGATCACAGTCCATCAGGAGGTGGAAATGAGCACTGGTGATGTGGTTTTATTCCTTTGTAAAGGATTCAATACCAGGAGAAAAAGCCAGACAGGCTGTTCCGGAGCCAAGTCTCATTGGCAGAGGTAGGCGAGTTGCTGTGGAAGCTTCCGTTGTGCCTTTTTTCCCCTCTTAGTTTGAAGAAAATTCTTCTGGGAGGATAGGAAGATGTACAAGGCTAAAAACTGCTCTGAAGTTGCTGAAAAATAACAAACCTCCCCCCCCAGCTAATCAGATTTTACTGGCAGCTAAAGGGAACAGAGCGCCCTGTTCCTTTAATAAGAAATGCAGAAGATAAAATATTATTTGAAAGTAAAAGTGAAATAAAGAAACCTTGAAATGCTTCTGAAGACCCCCTGGAGGCAGGGCTGACATGAGCCTTGAAATACACAGTTGCAAACCCCATCCTTGAACAGCAGCTTTCTTTTTCAGAAGGCGATCAGTGAATAGGTGATGTTCTACAGGCCATACCTGTGTCCTGAGAATGCTAGTTTTTCACCAAAAATTTGCAGGAAAGCCAGGACATAAGTGCAATCAATGCTAACCTGGAATTTTAGCTATGTACAATAATTTTTACCACATTCAATTTAAGAAAGTAATTTTAAAAAAAGATAATAATCTTTATTTTCCCTTAGGAAGCTAGTACTTCTCTACAGCACCAAAATTTTCAACTTCAGTCTCTCAAGCCAGACTACAGTGACCGAGCGTGGCTGCTGCCAACTCACAAGGGGCTTGCTGTGGGGCTGGAGGAGGCAAATGACTTCAGAGGACACAGCCCTGTGCAGGGAGCAAAGTCACAGTAGAGTAACAGTGAGAAGTGGAAAACGGCCTCGTCTCAGGCACGTGGAAATAGCTTTGGAAGAAGCTCACTCTGAGATAGCACTCCTTACCTTCCCCTGACCAGTGCTCATCTACTCTACCCCATCCTTTTCCATCTCTTCTACCCCAGGCATCCCCCATTGGATTATTTTGTCCATAGAATAGTCAGTCTCTTTCAAAGGGTCTTACTGTGGGATTATTTTTGTTGTTGGTTGTGGTTTTGGGAGTTGTTTGGGTGGGGTTTTTTTTACATTTCTTCAAACATCTCAGTACTTCAGGGGCTAAGTTTTTGAAACACTGATGACTCCTCCAGCTTGGGTCAGTTTGCATTCATACTACGAAAACAATTTCTTGCATTCAGTCCCTTCTCTTTCTCAAAATCAATTCATTCAACTCTGTTCCAAGAAAAGCAGAGCTGGCCAATGCTTTCTCTCCTTGGCATTAATGTCACCTCCCCAGCTGCACTCACTAAAATTCCTGGCTTTCAAGAAATAAAAATATCTACATTACTCTTTCCTTTAAAGGCTAGATGCTGCATTTGCATTCCTGAAGGATCTATGAAGCCCACATCTCTTTTCAACATCCAAAAATTGAGGGATAGAGACACCACGTGCTCCAGAAGGCAAATCTCCCTCTTTTTGCAAACTGACATATGGAGGTGAGGGCACCATGGGCAGGAGAAGAAGCCCTTTCCCAAGAGCCATCTCCAACTCTCCGTGAGCCAAACGGCTCGTGGGCAAGCTGCAAGCTTTATGTCAGTGTTTTTTACTTTGGTCCTCAAAAACTGAGCACCATAAAGAGCCTGTCGGCTGGAGAAAAATTTGGCAGGATGCTTTCATAGGCACCCTTCTCCCTGTCCCTGCGGTGGTGAGCACGGGGGCAGCGGATTTTAAGGTACCACCTTCCACCCTGTGCCTTGGCATGTCTTTACGGAGATGTAAACCAATGGCAGGAATCAAAATAAGACCCACAGCTTCACTTCAGCCCCTGACCAAAGCTTTATGCCTTTAACAACCCATTTCTCACACGGATCCATTTCAGAAGGCAGCCCAACCATATCTGCGGCAGCTGCACAAAAAAAAGATGTTACTATGATACAAGAATGAGCTGAAACCTCCCAAAATTTCTTTGTTATGTAAATTACACAGCTGCCACCTTCTCTCTACAATACCCTAGCTTTCCTCTTCTTTGCCTCCAGGAGCCTGCTGCCTCTTTTTCCTCATTCTGGGGGGAAAGCCAGGTGGGTGGCATTAGTCGTTAGCTCAGAGAAACTAAGAGAGTTAGGAAAAGCTAAAATGCAGAGCCTAAAATCTATTTACTTGTTTTTCTGGCTTTCGGTAGTATGGCAGGAGGTGTTTTCAGAGAAGTTGTGCCTGGGTGACAGCAGGGAGGAGGTATTTCCCACATGTCTCGGGGGACAGGAGCCAGCTGTCCCCCTGCCCTGGACTTGTCCCACAGCTCCCTCCAGTTCCCATCCCGAACCATCCAGGCTTTCCTGGAGCAACAGCCCTGCCCCGGAGCCACTGCAGGCTCCTTGCACAGGTGGCAGCAAGCGTTTGTCTTGGGGAACTCCAAGTGAAACTTGGATTTGAAAGAAAATTGGGGAAAAAAGAAGCCGAGTGTGTGTCCAGGAAAAGATGTTTGATTTAGTACTGTAGACCAAAAGACGTCAGAAAAACCACAAAACTCCCTCAAAGTATATTTTTTCCTTTTCACTCTCGGGTTTCTTTGCTTGGTCTGTCTCCTGCTGTAGAGGTCTGGTGCATGGCACCAGGACACAAGGCTGTGGCATTGTCCCCAGACACGGGACAACCCCGGTGGCAGCCGGGAATGTCACAGCAGGACACCCAACAGGATCTAGAAGCACCACCCATGGCAGCACTTCCACCTTCACTCCTGCAGACCAGCCATGCCCTGGCCTGTGCAGTGGGTGGCTTTGCTCCACCAGCCTTTCTTGTGGACGTGGGATCCAGCAGCTAAACCAAACAGCAGCAGACAGGGATGCTGCAGGAGGAGCAAGGCCGGAGCATCAACACCCACAGGTGTGTGCATCCCTGCCGGTCGAAATGGAGGAACAGCTCTATTTTCAAAGTACCACCAGTAATCTGATGTGGTGACTCGGCACAGGCATGACAGCAAGGGTGAACACAGGGTGTGTTTATAAAAACGACTGCCTAAAAGTATTTTCAAGAGAAGAGTGTGAATGGCTGGGCCTGATCCAGCTCCCTGTTGTGGTGGTTCCATGTTGGTGGAAGCTTTCCTGCAGTTTCACCCCATAGATTACTCCTGCCAGCCCACCGCATGCTTGGGAAATTGCTCCTTTTCCAAAGAGCTATGTGGATGTTTTCTTCTAGATAAAGGGCTGGTGTGTTGCCAACAGCTTTAAAAGAGACAACACCTTCGTGGAAACAAATTCTACCTCTTGTGCCCTTATCTTTGCCAACAGGTGAGTTCATTTTTCCCAACACAGCGGTGCTGGGTTTAATGGCACGGATCACTGAGCAGTCGTGATGTGCTGGACCCAGGGGATGCCTACACCGCAGGAAGGGACCCAGGTGGGGCTGCTGCAGCCTGTTAAGCACAGGAGATATCAGGACACAGATGAGCCCTCTCCCCTGTGGTACAGCCCCAGTATGCTCTCCAGGCACAGTGTCTGCAGAAAGCAGAAGCAGCGTTACTTTCACAACACAACTGAGCCACACCAGGGTCTCGATCTGGGACCCGCAGGGGCACCAGGAGCCCAAAGCATGTGTGAGAGAAGGAGCAGGCACTCTGGAGTGAGCTGTGCCTGCTGTAATGCACCAAGCCTTGTTCCCACCACCTGCCCCGTGCCAGCTCTGAGCATCACGGTGAGCTTGGGACATCCCAGGGCAATTCTCCACCCACCACCCAGTGCAGTCACTGTGCTTCTAGGCACCAAAATGCTTTCAAGGAACAGGGCTCACCTGACCCATCCTGTAGCACAGGGGAAGCCTGACCACAAAAATCAGTGTCCTGTCACCATCCTGCTGCTCCCAAATATTACACCTGCATCCAGCACTGTTCTGCCTTTGGTTTCTGATCCTTGGATCGGTGATAGCACCAGGCACTTCTGCAGTCCCTCCACCTTCACTGCCAGTGAATGTTTGCCCTTTAAAACCTTTCTTGAAACTCTTTTTCTAATTCCAAATAACTGGTATTTTAAAGTTCTTCGCAACACTAAATTACTAGTGATCAGCAGAGTAGAAATTACAGAGTCTTGTTGTTTTCCCCAGCACACAAGTATTCAAGAAGAGTTACTTGGAAGTGGGTGAAAGAACAATAGGTAAGCACCTGTGCTTGTCTATTTCTCTGCAATGTGATCTACAAGAGGGAGTGCAAAAGAAAAATAATCCAAGAGGCTCCCTTGTACCTTGTCCAGCTAAAATAAGCAAGGGACTAGAAGTACACTTTCATGTTTTGTTCCCTATGAATCAGACAGAAGCAAGACACATTAGCAAGCTCTGAACTGTTCACTGTCCTGGAAGTAACTAATGTAACGATAAAGGCAAAAATTTTCTAAAAAATAGATAAAGCCATTCTTTCTCTTTATTGGGCTGTTTTGAAAGACTAAGGATTGAGTCACTGGAAACAGGAGTCCATTGGTGCAGGGAAGCACGTGTTAGGGAAAGAAAAAAATGACTGAGTCAAACTGCCCTAGGGGTTTTGCTTTATCATGCAGTCTGACAAGACCTCGTGTGCCTCCAGAAAACATATTTTAAGATACTGTCATTCGTTCTCTAATACTGCTGCATTTCAAACAGGAACGATGCCACTGGGGCTGCAGTCATCATCATAACTAATTTCCTACAAAGACTACAATTGTTGCTAGGAATTTATGAGGCTCTCAGCTTGGAAGAAATGCTTTAAAGGAAGGAAATGCAGAAGAAAAAGAAATAAAGCTTGAGATTGTTATTACCTCTTTCCTAACAGCCAGAATTTGAAAAGATATACGAAAGTCTATGGGAACATTCCTACGGGGGAGGTTTCCAATGCAGACTACAAATTCCTACACTTTTATCATTCCTGCTGCTGGTTATTTAAATTAAGGAACTTCTCTTCAGGTTGGGTAGACTTAGGCACTAAACAGATGCAGGCAGTTTCTTTGATGTTTTATATTTCTTTTGTTCATCAATAGATCATAGAGCAATTGCAGCTGACCTGAATCAGCCAGGGGTGGTGGTGGGAGGTAATTTTGGGGAGTCAAATAATTTAAGTTGGAAATGTTTCTTCCCATTCGCTTTTTAGTTATTTGGTTTGAATCGTTCCAACTCAACTTTATGTGTTTGTGGTGACTTTGGAGTTGGTATATGAGGGTAATAAGGGAGGAACAACAGCAGAACTGGCCAAAGGCACAAGCCACTCACCTTCCAGAGAACTCCCAAGCTCTTCAAGGTCTCTTCAAGCTCATAGAAGACAGAAGGGTTTGCTTTCAAACAAACAGGAATCACATGACTTTACTCTGAAAGAGTTTTCCTGCAGCCTGAGCAGTTGAGGAACTGCTTGCAAGAAGCAAGGCTTCTTTTATAGAATTGCCAGTTAATTATTAATCTCCATAAAATGAGCACCTGGGACTCTGCTTAATATCTTAAACCAAGAACAGCTGTGACTACATTAACAATAGTATAAGTGGCAGCCCTAGCAACAAAAAAAAAAAGTGGGGTTTTGAAAAACACAATATTCTTCCCTCAGCCTTGGAGCTGCTCGTCTGACTGGCGGTGGGTCTGTCTCACCGGATACTGTCATTTGGGCATCTGGGCTTTGGGGCTCTGCTGCTTTAATGCTCCACTCTCCCTGGCACCAAGGAGATGGTAAACAGAAGAAGGGTGATCACCTGTAGGAAGGTGATTTGTGTACTTGCAGTCCTGTATCACTTCCTTCTAGCTCAGCTGAGTTGAAGACAGTGTTTGGAAGTGCAAGTCCAGTTTAAATGGTATCCTAGCAGCTTGAAAGGTGCTGACCAAAAACTAAGCCAAAGCAGCAAGAGATGCACCTAGTGTCACAAAACTAGCCTAGAGGTAAAAATTGTTAGCTCTAATCCTGCTCCCTTTGAAATGAATGGCGTTCTTGTTGCCTGTGTTTTCCTAAAACTTCCCAGAATTTAGCCCCATGAAAGATCAAAAATAACAGTCTGGTTGGGAACAGGATGTCTCATTTCATACGCTCAAAACAACAGCTCCTCTAACCCTGGCCAAAAAAGGTTTTATGTGGCTGGCCACCAGGGTGTATCTGATTTGCACATAAATCTTACCTCCAGAAGGTATTATGAATTTTTAATTATAGACAATCTGAAGCAAAGCAGCCCTGGGTTACATCCAAACCTCTTTCCAGCTGAGCGGAGGGTTCTGCACCTGGCAGGTTTTTTAAAGCTCTTCAGCCAACTTAACAGGATAATGCTCAAACAGCCTTTGGAGTCTTGAATGGAAGTGGCTATTAGTGCAAAGTTATTATTATCAGCAACAGCATCTTAAGTTGCTGAACCTCAGATGCTAGTACAGAATGTCTCTGTAATTAAGTATCGTCTCTTTCTGAGTCATATTGGAACATTTGCTGTGAGTCAACCTGAAGCAAAACAACGAGCCCTGCAAACAAAGAATGCCTTTTTATTCCACGATCCATGGTTGTGCCTTGACACGAGTTGGGCAGTCCACTTCTGGAGCAAATGCTGAACAGCTACAATTGCTGGAAGGTAAAGTCATTGAAAAGATCCCTATGTGTGTGAAAAAAAAAAATCACAGAAAGTAGCTCTGGGTAAACACTTGGTTTAGGATTTTCACTTGTTTTAGTGACTTTTTGCTATAGAAAAAGCAGTGAAGACAAGTGAAGACAAAACCAGCCCTGAATTTCTAGTCTCCGCCTTGGTTGGTCTGTTATTAATTAGCATCTCAGACAACAATGATTTTATATTTTTTTTTTCTGTTTTCTATGCAGCCAACTTCTCAGAGCTGAAAAACAGGACTCGGGAGGTGTGCTGATGTCTGAGCCAAATGCTTGGAAAACAGTGTAAAAAATGTCTCAGAGCGTTAGTGAGGAATATCAGCACAAACCAAGAGGTTTCAATAGCATATTGGAAAGGTCTGGAGAGGGGTTACCCAGGGATGGAACCCGTAGCACCAGGTGAAGAAGATCTGCCCCAAACTTCAGACAAAGAGAGAGGAGGTTAAAGCTTCCAGGCTGGGAGATGTTGGCTTGGGGTGCAGATAGTCAGGAACGAGGAGCCCTGGAAGAGATTTTGTGGACAGGGCTGTGCCAGAGAGTGGTGTCTCCTCCCGGTCAGGGTGGGCTCTGCCTGGCAGAGCTGTGCCATGGACCAGAGTCATCTCTTACAGATGCCTTTAGGTGATTTTCCTTAAGTGTTACTTGGAGGGCTAGTGATGACTTTAAACATTATGCTCTCCAGCTGAACATCTGGGGTGAACTGCCATCTGCTTTTCCATTCCAGCTACTTGGCTCGAGTAAAATAACGAATATGATGATTATATACTCATGAAACAAACCTGCCTGGTCGAGAAAGTCAGGGCTTCTATTTGAGGGTGCTCTGAGAAAGGAGAGCATTTCCTCCATGCAGTTCCATTTCTGAAGTTATCAGCCTTGAGGGCCTTTCTGGGACAGTTGTCACTCATCGTCTCGGGCTGCAGCTGTAAGTGCTGAGCACACCTGGGGAAGAGCCCCAGCACCAGATGCTTGTGGAGAAGATGGGGCTGATGAGGACCCAGGGGGAGACAGCAAGCCCTGGCAGGAGCGGGGACCTGCCTTGTCAGGTGGCTGCAGCTTCAGCTGAGACCTCAACCTTGCCCCTGCATCCCTCGGCATCATTCTAGGAATGAGAAACACTTCTCTGTAAGAAACAGATTAACAGTGTCCAGGTTCATTTGGCGTGGGGACCTTTCCCTCCCAAACCTGGCTTCCTCCAGCTGAGCTACCTCCTCACCAGTTGTGCCTAATAACACACGCAAATACCTTACACTTGCCCGTATGAGACATCTTATCTCTGCCTGCCTTCATTTTTATTTATGTATTAGAGAAGATAGAAAATATATGTAGGAAGGAGATAAAACAGCAGTCTGTAAGACTGTGGGGTGTATCGTAAGGTTTGCAGCTTATCTAAGCTATGTGTTTGCTTCTTGAGTGATCTTTGCCAAGATACTGCCACCTGGGAATCAGTGCTTGGGTTTCACTCTCTGCCACAGGAAACGCAAGTGAAGGAGTTCAGCATCTCCCTTATCTCTGCTCTGACACAGCTGCCTGGAACCCAGAAAAGGATAAAGCAGTTTTTCTAGAGCACTTTTCTCAACATTTTAGTTAATATGATGCTAAATTTTATTCTGTTCCTTGGTAACTAGAAGCAAAACATGTATCTGTAAACTGATGGTGTGCCCTGACTAGCTGCAAGATAAGTTCTTCTATCTCAAAACAATATCTTATTTAACTATCAGCAGTCTACTCTTAGTAAGCGTAAGGAACCACTACCTCCCCGCCAGACCTAGAAGACTCCTCAGGAGTAGGTAAAACACCAAGCCATGATGGTAGGTGAGGAACCTGGCTTTCCCAAGCCATTAACTCACTGGTGGCTGATCACTCTCTATGTTTTGGAGGGGAATCCTTGGCTTTCCCTGCACGTGGCTTGTTAGAAGTTTTGGGTACTCCCATCTGGTAGCTCACCACATCTTGCCAGCAGACAGTGGAGCAGGTCATCACACAGGTCTCTCACTGAGGCATGAGATAAATGAAAATTCCTCCTTAAGAGAAGTCTACTCAGAAGCCCCGCAGACGAACTGCAACTCATATTTCTGACTACGGCTCCTTTGGGAGCCTCCTTCCCTTCCAGAGCCCCTGCAGACTTTCCCTCAATTCATTCTCTATGTTCTGCCTCTCCAAACTGTGCTCTGCAGGCTCAGCTAATCATGTTTTGCCACAGCCAATTGACTTGCTGCAATTCATAACCGGGGAATGGCAGGGAGGAACTTACTCGGCTGTAATGAAACAAATTATTTCTGTATTTCCACAGTGGTTTAGCATCACAATGCCAACTGCAACAGGTAGATGACCTACTGAGAAGATTCTTTTTTATCACATAAAGCAAACAAGAAGTCTCACAGAAGCCCAGCTGAGCTCTGACACTGGCGGGATCGTGCCCTGCGGCAGGAAGGTCGTTGTGCCGGGTGGCCCAGTGCAACAAACCCAATTAATGCGTGTTGCCTTTCCACTCCACAGGGTACAATTTATTTTCCATTAGCTTAAGACAAAGCATACACGAATCCACTGACTCTCCTCCATTCAGTTTAGTAATTTATAGATCTTTAGTCTACAGAAAGCTGGGCAGTCACTTTCAACTTGGGGTCTAAGCAGAGACCCCAGAAAGGCACAGATGAACCATAAAGCCTCAGGTGGGGTTCATTAGATTTTCTTTCTCCCTCAAACTGCTCACCCAGCCATATTTCAAAGCACAACCTCCTGAGCAAGCTTTCAATCATTAGTTTGGGTAGAGCATTCAGGTCCATAGCCGGTTTCCCAGGAGGTGCATACAGGCTGGTTTGTGCAGGTAAGATGTGTCTGGGTTGGCTTTAGCATTGGGATTGCTTTTTGTGTAATGGAACAGAAAATTCCAACTCCATGGTTACCTTTTTGGTAGCAAGTATTTTGTATGCTCACAGTCTTACTGTCAACCCGCATGAAATCTCAGCCTCTGCCAGACCCTGGAAGCCTGTGTAGTGCTTGTTAGAACATGCGCCTGTTAGAACATTTGCAATCACAGCCCAATTACACAGCAACACCACGGCAGCTCCTGGAAATGGCACGGGCTGAGCAGACAGAAGAGCGCCTCAGAAGCCATTCCTTTTTGAACTTTTATAAGACTTCTTAACAGCAAAGAAAGCTCTTAGCTTGTTGCACAGCTCTTAGCCAAAGGCACTATTTCTGAAGTGATTATTTGCAGAGTTTGCAGCAGGCTGAAACGGCTGAGAACAAACTGCAGGTTCCCAGGCTTCTCTGAACAGTTATAAATGACACTGGTTTCTGCATGAAGTCAAAGTAATCTGAAAGCAAGTGCCAGAATAAATATGTATGGCTTCCAGGTGAGTCAATGAACTCTCACTGTGTTTGCAAAGCAGCGAGGAAGATGTGAGAAAAATGCCTGATAAGCTTGATAAGGTTTGAGAGCTTAGCCATCTAGAGGCAACAAATTGTCTCCTGGCACACGGGAGAGAGAGAATCTGTACCAGCAATTGTTTCAGAGCTGTTAGAGGAATTAGTCTTGTAGGCAGAAAGTGGTTCTTTTCCTACAGAATTTACTTGCTTCCTCAAGAGCTGGGCAATATTCAAGGCATAAATCACCAACCCTGGTTTCTCTAAGCATGTGCTTTAATAACTTACTGGACACCATGACAGCACATGTGCATGCCCTGTTCCATCAAAATCATCGCCCACTTGACTGACTCCAGACTCTCTCAGTTAGAGGAAGGTGCCCAGTTACAAATAAGCAACTAATCCATAATTGAGGTGAGTCCCATTTCCCCCCGATTAACAATATACACTTCCCAAATATTTTTACAAGATCCAGATGTGGCATCGTCATGGCAACACACTTTTAAAGCCAATATGCTGTTTTTCTGAGAGTGACAATTTAGAGAGAAGAGGCAGTAAAGCTTGACATTTCAAATGACCCAAAGAACCAAGTCAACCAGAGCGTGCAGAGCATCAGGAGAGCCTGGGAGAGGTGGGTGGTCAGTGAGACAAACCCTGGTGGCTATGCAGGGATGGAACCCATAAAGCAGCTGCCGTCACGAAGCAGTACTGAGGCAGTGGGGCTTTAGAGAATTGGTTAAATAATGCAGCAGAAAGGAGCCTAAGGGAAAAGTATTAATAGGAAAGACATAGTGGACCATGCTCGCATAATTAAAGAGCTGACAGAGATCACAGACCAACAACAGTGGTTGCATGGCTCAGGACACAGGTATTTGATGATTAGTGAATTACTGTTTGCAAGACAGACTGGAGATAGGAAAAATCTGATGAGGTGTCTGGTTTGGTCAGATTTTATTTGGACAAAATGGAACAATAATAATTTTAAATCTTGGTTCCATTTCACCTGACTATTCAAAATCTACCAAATTCTGCTATGGTTTTTGTATGAGCAATACTGATGTTCCCCTGTGTAAGAATGAAATTGCTGTCTGTAAAGCAGCATGAAATGCCAGCATTGCCTATTTCTATTTAAATTCTTAGAAAATTAGAAAGTTAGTAGCAATTTATTCCTGAAGCCTTGTGTAAGCTCTCCAGATGCCAGCTGCTTCTTTATAGTCCCTTAGGTTGTAGCACATAGGCATTAACCATTATTTTAACTAACCTGGTGCCGCTGGGCATTTCCACCTGTTGCACTGCCATGGCTGAGCTGAATCATTTAAGAGTCCTTTCCCCACAACCCCTCCACTTCTGTTGCCAGCCTTGTAACCAGTCTTCAGGCTTTTAACATGATTTAACACAATGACTTACCCTGACAGCAATTTATCTGAGCTTCTCAAAGATGTGGCCTTGTCTCACATCCTGAATCATTGCTGACAGTGATTGGGCGCGATGATGGATGATCAGCCTTTTGGGAATTTGATGGCAAATAAAACATTTCAATCAGTTTTATCAAACCTTTGTACAGCTTCACCCAAGGGAAATCACATAACTCAGCCGTGACACCAGCAGCGGAATTCCCAGGGGGTTCGTTATAAAGCAACACTAAAAACTGAAATTTATTACATTTACAATTTACAATTTCACACTAAACTCTCCAGCCTGCGGGTCCCATCCATTCTAGGAAAAGAACGGCACCCATGAGGGAGCCATTTCTGAGGAATCTGGAATATTAACGAAGGCGTAAGAATCACGACCACAATGCTCAGAGGTAGCTTATTACACACTGGGCTTCTCAGGCTGGCAATTAGCAACGCCAAGGGATCCTGGCTGGTTCTTCCAGCTTAATTTGTGAAACACATCCAAGCTGAGGATCTCGAAAGGTTGCAGAGAGAACACCAAGAGCCACGAGCTATTCTTGCCACAAGACTTGCAGCCAAACCCGTAGACAGAGTGTAGGTGGGCAAGGGGGTGGTGGGAGGAAGGTGGGCTCAGGAGGAAGGGGAAGCCATTGTGCTCAGACTTTGCTTCATGAGGTTCCTTGGCACTTCCCAGAAAGCTGCCTCCGTTTTGTGCCAGTGGCTGCAGCAAGGGACAAACTCAAAATCAAGCGGCTGCAGGCTCCAGTCCCAGCCTAACCAGTGTACGACCTCTTTGGCCTTCAGCAAGTCAGGAATTTGTTCCTTGAGTAACTTTCAGGTACGAAAAGAGGCAATCGCATTTCTCCTGTTGAGTTAGATAGCTAGCATTTTCAATAATAGATATCCTTACTCACTGAGTTTCAGATGACAGGAGAGATCAGGTAAATCTCCTGAAATGCAAAAAGGTAAGACTGTGGGAAGAAATTGTGTCAAGACTTTACTGATATCTATTTTTTTGAAGTTTCCGTTTCAGTCATACCTTGTAAAAATCAAATGAAACATCCCAGTAGCATCAAAACATCTTCCTCAACTGAAAGGATAATTTCCATTTTCCATTGTGAACACCTTTTGAAAGAGTGCTCATAGTTTTGACATAAATCCCCCTCAGGTTTTTAGAAATCAGAGCTGGAATGCCTGTTTCAGTTTTATTGAAGCAAAACCTTTCATCAGGAAATGTGCGTTGGCTTTTTTTGTGTGTGTGTGTGAAACAAAAAGAGAGTACAACTTAAAAGCATGACATGCCTTGAGAAATGGAAAATGGTCTTGTCTGCTCAGCTTTACACAGAGCTGCATGGGAAAGAGCAGAGGAAGACCTTCATGCAAGACAGGAGATTCCACCGGCCATGGGGCTGGCAGAGGATGATGAGGACCCTCCTGTGTGGCTACACAACCGTTTTAATATGATATTGTGCACTGGGCCAGTGCAAAAATGTGCATGTTTCCATAAGCATCTGTCCACAAATTTATAATCCTGATGTTGAAATCTAGGCCAAAGCGCAGATTAAATGAGACACCAGCTCTCTCCCCAAGAAGGATTTCTGAAAAAGGATGAAAAAAGGATGTTTTCTGGGGTGACACCCCAGTTGTAACCTCCTGAATTGTACATTCACAAAGTATTGATGAAAGAAGGCTGAAGACTACTTCAGCTCAATGCACCACTAATGAGTTCCTCTAGACAAGCGAAGCACTTTCAGTTAAATGTAACCCAGCAAACAAGCCACCTGTTTTAAAACCCATGTTGCTGCTACACTTTGGGTTTGGTTGTGGGGTTTTTTTTGATGTTTAACAAATTGAGAGTCTGTAAATTGGATTAGTCAGGATCCCTATGCTCGGTCTTGCTCACTACATTAGGTTTTGAAAAGCCCACCCAAATCTAACTGTAAATCACTCAGCCCACTGTCTCCCAACCACGGTGATGGCAGAAATCTGCAAAAACAACTGACGGGCAAACACCAAACCCGGAGTGACTGAAGCTACAAGAGGGGACACACACCAGTGGCCCCTTCCAGCGTGTTATGTTTGATTTAGGACCTTTCTATGTTTTGCACTGACAAGTGGAGAAGGAACCTCCCTACAACACCCTGAACCTCCTTCCTGCAGCAACTGAGCTTTTGGATGCACCCTCCTGGCGAAAGGAGCCCACGGGCAGGCAGGGATGGACCGTGCTCTCTCAGCACCCTGAGCTTTGTTTTCTGCTTGCTTGTTTCTCACAAAGCAGGTCATCCTGACCGGAAAAGCAGATGGCCGTTCTTTGCTTACCTCTCAAGTGAAAGCTTTCATTTGAAGACAAAAAACACTAAATGTGAAAAATAAGGATCCGATAAGAAGGTCCTATAGGCAGGGTTTTCTGGAAGTTCCTCACAGTGACAGATTGCAAAACTTCTCACTACATAAACATCCTTCTGCACACAAAGATAAGACGTAATTTCATTGTTATTCGTGATGATACTGAATAACAGAGAGAACTTTTCTCTCCTGTACTCAGCAGCATCGCACCTATTTAACCATCCCTTACACAGCAGGAGTTTTGCCCATACCTTCTCCCAACAGACTCTCCCCTGCTCTTCCTCTAGGGCTCACTGGGGATAGGTGACTATTTTATCTCTCTCATCCTTCCCAAGGTTTAAGAATGCAGAATGAAACCTGTTTCTCGAGAACACCAAAGGATCTGAGGTTTATCAAGAACGCCTGCTGAGTAATAGATTTACTTTCCCCAACACAGGAGCAAATTAACAAACCAATTGATTTCCAAAACAGGCTGGCTTTGAATTTTAACACCACAAATGCTAATTTCCAGTAAAAGCTGTTTCATCAATCACATGCCCAGTCCTGCTGTTCTCACATTGCCAGAATAGTCTGTGACTAAATTAATCAATTGTTTTCAAGACTAATGCTTTGGCAAGTTTGGTACCTCGTGTATGTATATGGCTATGTCCTACATTCCATATAGGAATAAGCTGGAGACCAGGTTTTACTTGTACTCAGACCCATCCTCTGGTTGTGATCTTGCAGATCACTTTATTTTGGCAGTTATTGCGCCATGAATTCTTTTCCCCAGGCAGTATATAAGCACATAGCTCCAGACTTACAATCACTCCTATAATTTGCTGTGCCAACAAAATTATAACCACTGTAAACAGCCCACGTGGTGATTATGTATTACAAAGAAAGCTGCACGTTAAGCCACACATTCAATTCGGGACCAAAGACTGTGTTACACCTGAAAGACATTCAACTCCTTTCGCTGACAATTACCAGTGTTAGTCTTTTTTATGGCGTGCTTCAGGTTAATTTGACATTAACTTCTGTGTTTTGAGAGAGAAAAAAAACCACACCAAGATAGCTTTTTATACTTCCACGTGCACATGCAAAAGGCACCCTGCTTTCGACTCACACATCTCTCACATCCATAGCACGCGTGGGAGTATAAAGGAATGTCAGCTGAACGCTGGCCTGACTCTGACATGGAGTAAGGACACAATTGCCCACCTGCTAACGTAATGTAGTGGTGATTGTGCCCGTGACCGAGCAAGGTGACAGCACAAATAAAGGCATTTTCATCTCAGCCCTGCTGCAAACATCCAGCTGCTGCCACGTAAATGAGTAACTGAGCTTTGCAGTCACCTGAGAGAGCCTGGAAGAGCAGGGGTAAATTTAAACAGGAGAGCGATCATCGAGGTAAGCTTCTGGCAAGTTTTATCCCTTCTAGTTGGGGCCTAGTGAGGGTAATTCTAGACCTGCAGACAGAATGCACTACCTGCAGTGAATACAACAGGAAATACTAGCTGCTTATATTCATCCCATATAAAACCTGAGAGACTGGTTTTTCCATGAAGATAAACCTGTTCTGGACTCTTACTAGCAACATGGATTAAAGTGGGGTGTTTGGTTTTTTTTTTTTGTAGTTGGGGTTTTTTTGTTGTTGGTTGACTTTGGGTTGTTTGTTTTGGTGTTTGGGGTTTTTTTGGTGGTTTTTTTTGGGGTTTTTTTTTTTAAGTTTCCTATAGCACTTAACTATCTAAAAGCATGTACACATTTATTTCTATCCTTCTGTCCCCATGACCTGAGGCATGCTAATGGACTATGGGAACACTTCTAATCCCTTTCAGTGTGTGTTATTGTGAACCCTTTACCTTGAGTTTTAACTTGGGTGGTTTATTTTGCACTGACAAAGAAGTGGAAGCACTTGTGTGATCTACTGCCTCAGCTCAGTGTGGGACCTGTTGCCATTCCAGTGCCTCCCTACGGAGCAGCAGCATCAAGATCCTGATCCTGCCCACCTTGCTGTCTTCTGGAGAAGGTGACTCCTTGGTAGCCGTAACCGCATCAGGGATAAGCACAAACAAGATGCTGTAGGATGCTCAGACAGAAGGCTTGGCACCAAAGCAAACACCCATTTGTTGACAGGCTCCAGCTCAGAGTCACCAGAACTGTGAAACATCTCTCCTCCTCCTCGTATACCCACCAGCTGGGAGAGCCAACTTCTGATTAGCGGCAGCTCTGAAACTGCTGATAAACTCTTCTTCATCACAGTTTGTTGCAACAAAGGTTTAGCAAAATGATCTGTTTCATCCAAAGCTTTCCCTTGAGTTTTCTCAGACCTCTCCAAAGCAGCCACTCAGCTGAGGCCTCCTCTAGAGCATGGGCTCAAGAGCATCTTAACTACCAACGCTGGAGAAGATACCTCCGCAACCGATGCTTCATCTGGCCCAAAAAACATTGTGTTGGAGGAATTTTTACAGCCTGTTGTGTAAGGAATGTGTGCTAACCTGGAGACCCAGCTCCAGTCCCCGTGCTGCCCTTCTTCAGAGCCAGCGCTGAAACCCAAGTCCACCATCCTCCAGCTTAGTGCTCTGGCTACTGGGTGAAGAAAGGGCAACTTCCCTCTTTTTGCTTTCTTGAAGAAAGTAAGTACATTTCAATAACTCCTTCATCTCAGCGTGGGCTGAGAACGCTTTTTGATCTATTTTTTCCACAGCCAAGAAGGTGGGGGGGGGAAGTAATAAATAATAAAGGTTTCCTGCTTGGTTCTTACTTCTGATGACACAACTTCTAAAAATTCACCCTGGACTGGTGGGCTTGTAAACCTCTAGTTTGCAACAGGAGCTGAACCAGGGTTGACAACAAGCAAAAAGTGCTCATGTTCAGAGCATTCAACAGCCCTCCAGCTCCTCACCAGGCTTAATGAAGTCTAATGAAAGGAAATTAATGAGCTTTGTCCCCACTGCCAAAGGAAAGGGCAGCTGGAAATATACAGGGACCCAATATGAATTGAGCATGATTAAGTATATTATAACTATTGTTCTCAATAAAATGGTGCTGTTATACCTAAATAGCCTACAGCAGTCCCTTGTCATTACAGCCATTTAGCTGGCTCTGCTTTAATTGCCTCTGAAAGCCACCCAGAAAGGATTTCTTTTATGCCCTTTCCAATTTCAAACCAGGGACAGAAATATGTAAGCACTAACCCGCATCCATTTAGATAATGGGGATTCGGTGGGTGAGCCAGGAATATAGATGTTTTACAGGGAACCACTTGGTACTTGACATGCAGGGATATGTGATGGTGATGTGTGTGGGCACGGCTGCTGCTGGAGCCCATGGGGTGGGCTACCAAGCTCTGGGGTTAGTCACAGGCCACCCCACCCTCCAGGCAGCTGGAGCAAAGGAAGCAGGCACCAGGAGGTACCTGACCCCAACCCAAAGCCACCAGGTCCCTGTCCCCTCCTGGCTCCAAGCAGGCTCCCCCAAGCGCCCAGCAGTGCTCCATGAGCATTTATGTATCAGGACAGGCCTCTCCACCTCTAACACCTACAAATCTGTGCTATCAAAAAGGCAAAGGTCCCCTTAGTACAACTTCTCATTATAGCAAGCATTCCCTTAGCTCTGGCCACGCTTCCTCAAGCTCCACAGACTGCAGCTTATTTTCTCCACGCTGCTGAACTCCACCAGCAATTTAGCTTTCTCCTTTATCATCGTTGCCACATTTGCCTGGACAAAACTGCCCTTGCACCACCACAGGGAAAGCACTCCACGACTTTTTCTGCCCCCAGGCAGCTCACACAGGACTAAGCCTTTGGCTGGGCTCACAGCAGTGACACAGCAACAGCTCAACCCTGGAGATAACTTCATTGAAATGTATTTGAAAGAAAGAGAGCAAACCGGATCACAGAACATCACAGCATCCTTGACCCTGTTGCACAAGGAGCTGCACCAGTGCCAAGGGACAGCCCCTTCCCACACAGAACCACGAGGCAGGGAAGTCTCCAGGATGCTCTCCAGCTCTTGGAAAAGCTTCTACTCCCAGCATGAGACACAGGATGCCCAGTATCAAAGCACGCTGCCCAGAGTGCCAAGAGCAGAAGGATGTGTCACAGCAAGGCAGATGGTGAGGCACAGCTGTTGTCATGGTCCTTGTGGAGCTCTCTCAAACATTGTGACATGTACTGCCCTGAATTTGCATCTGTCCAATTACTCATAAAAAAAAAAAAGACCAACAATCCAAATCTAAATTAATATTTTCTCTTCTGTATTCTTATTTGATTCGCAAAAATGAAAAGATTATCTCCCCTCCTTCAGATTAATTAGTTTAAAGGCTCACGGTTTCTTGGGAGACAATTTCCAGCTCAGCTCTGGCAACGGAGCAAGACTGGAATCTGGCCTAAGCTAGTCTGCTGAGAAAGACCAAGTGGAGTTGTTCTGGAGAGAAGAAAATAAGGGAAGCATCTCCTCTCTCTCTTGGGGAAGAGAAGTTTTAGAAGGACCTTTTTACTCTTGTTACATGTCCTCAGTCAGTTCAAAGGGTCCTTGGATCTCTCCTGGATGGATTTTTTCTTTACAGAGCGCTGAGGAGGATTTATGAAAAGGTCAGTGTTCCAGCTTTCCCTCCTTAGCATCTAAAGTACAGTGTACAAGTGAAATGTTGTCCCAAAATCTTTGCTGTGGACAACAATCCTGCCTCTGCTCCAAGCGCACAGCCTGAAGTTTGTACATGGCTTTTATAATCCTGAATTCTTCTTAGACATGAGTTTGAATCCGTCATCCAGGATGGACCTCCGATTGCGTCTTAACCTCTTTTGTCTCTCGAGATAGATGACCACTCCCAGGAGGACGATGACAACCAGGAATAGTATCATTCCTGCAATGGCGAGACCGATGACCGTGGCCTCTACCTGCCCTACAGCCAACTTAGCTCCAAAAAGCCTGATCTTCTCGGACTCATCCTTATCCTCAGGTGGCAACTCTGGGAGACAAACAAAAAGAGAGTTCCAATGAGAGCCAGAAATACCACAACTGAAAGATTCCAAGAAACCTATTTCCTACTCCTTTTCCTTAGACCCATTTCGAGTGAGGAAAACATTGTTGGAAAGGAAAGGGCTGAAATATCGGTAGAGAAAGACTGAAGAGTTGTAGGCAGATGGCTGTATTTTCAGCTGGTCTGAGCTGGCCCTGAAATCAGCGCAGCTGGATTATTCACAGCAGCTGAAAAACGGAGAAAGATGAAAAAACAGGGAAATAAATCACCACCATAAACCATCCAGACTTCTACCCCAGAAAATTTTAAAGGCATCTTATCAACTGCCCCCTCTTATCCCTGGTGCCGCTCAACCAAATTTCTTCTTGCATCTGTTCTTTAAAATACTTGAAAGACCCAGGGAAGGTGCTTAGGCTCTTTTCTTGGGGGAAGAGCAGAGGAGAAGGCAGATGTGCTTGTTTGCATGCTGACTCAGTCCCTTCAGCTAGTAACGGTGACTCTGAAAATTCCCTAAACCATGTGGTCGTTAACAGCCCAAGAAGGGAGGACAACTCATCTAAGGCACCCCTTGGGTTTTGATTGAAAGGGATAAGGAAAATCATCTCCTTTGCAACACCCTCCTTTAAACCCCTTTGAACCTCTGGCAGTTTCTAAGCTTTCACACTCCTCTGGAGATGAATCTATACACAGCAGGTACAACAGGATGCGAGGCCACCAAACTTTTTCAGCTAACGTGGTCAACGAGCCTAACAAGCCCAACTTCCTTATTTTTATCATCACAGCACAGACGTTTGGAGGACAGATAACCCAGAACCCTCCCTGTTATCCATCAGCAGCCAGGCCTCAGACTAACACACTGCCCGGACTGAGAGGGGAGAGGCTGCAAGTGGTGCTTGTGCTCCTCCTCCTCCTCTCCCTTCTCCTCCTGCAGACGCAAATCTCTGTGCCCATCGGACATCTCCCTTCCTCCTCTGCCTCACACACAGGTAGAATTTAGGAGTCCAACACACACCGTACCTGGATTGTAGTGGACGACTTCAAGTGCTGGCTCTGAAAAGAAACAAAAAAAAGAGGGTGAGAAAGTGTTGGGCTGAATGGATAGAGTCTCCCAAACTCGGCACGTTTGGCAAGGAACAGATCCAGGGGCAGCATGGTTTTCCAGGGCTTGCAGGTTTTTCTTTCCTCCTGCCAATGTTTTCCCTCTCCACATCACACCAAGACTGGTTTTGTACTACCTGCTTCAAAAACAGACCCGCTGTCGCACAACCCCTTATGGCCTTTGACAGAAAAGCAAAATCAAAGCATCTGAGGGTGAGGTGGGCTCAACCCTGGCTGGCAGGGTCACTCGCTCACCCCACAGCAGGATGGGAGAGGGAATGGGAAGGGCAAAAGCAAGAAGAAAAAAAAAAAGAAAAAAAAAACCACTTGTGGGTTGAGATAATTTAATAGATGAAGAAAAATACAACCAAAAAACTCAAATGATACAAAAGCAATCACTCGCCATCAGCAGACTGACACACAGCCAGTCCCTGAGCAACAGCTACTTTGGAAAAATTCCCCTGTTTTTATTGCTGAGCATGATGTTACAGGGCATGGAATATCCCTCGGTCAACTCGAGTCAGCTGTCCTTTCCCTGCCTCTCGCACACCCCACCCTACTGAGTGAGAAACAGAGAAGACCTTGATGCTGTGCAAGCACCAACAGCTAAAACATCGGTGTGTTATCAACTCTGTTTTGGTACCAAATCTAAAACACAGCACCCTGTGGGCTGCTATGAAGAAAATTAACTCCATCGCAGCCAAACCCACTACAAAGTGTCACTTTCCACTGTTTCCTGGTGAAATGAGAAGCCTTCAGATGTGCATTTAGATTACACGTAATATTCGTAGTAAGAACAATTACTGGCTGATGGCTGAACATTGCTTCTCAGACACAAGCTAAAATAAAACTCATAATAACATAGGTAATGTTAACCCCAGAAACTAATTTGTTATTAATTCCAGCTGCAGGTATTACCATAGTCAAAAGGCAACATCCTAAATTAATAGTACTTAAGTAATTATCTGCTCAATTATCTGCTGTTTATGGTATGTAAAAGAGTTGTAAGTGTGATGCAAACACTCAGAAATTTAGCAGCAGTAGTAGAAAGTGCTGTTAGATGTTTTACAGTAACAATCAGTGATAATTCCTTACCTGGTCCGGGTAAGACTGTGAAGAGTATCTCCATACCAGCATGGATATGATCAGACACATGACAGTGAAGCAGCCACGTCCCAGGGTTCCCAACCAACATTTCCACCATTTCAAAGGTCCCAGGGAACAGATCCACAACATCTGCTCTGTAGCTTTTGCCATTCTGTCAAAGGGAAGGGAGGCTGTCAGCCTGCAGCGCCCTGTGCATCTTTTCAGAATCGAAATTCTGTTACAGTGTCACTGGAGATCGCTCCAGTGCTACTACAGTCTTTAAAAACTCAAGAAAAAAAATTTCAAAAAGCTGCTCCATGGCTGTATCTGGGAAAGCAAACACCATCTGGTAATGCCTAACCTTAAGAAGGGCTGTTAGACACATTGGCACAATACAGATGCTCAGTGAGTCAGACCTGGGTGTGTAAAAATCATGTCCCTTTCCTAGTTGGGTGAAGTTGTTGTGAAGTCATTCAAGAAGTTCAAGTCCAGAGTCAAGCAAAAGTGATGATACTGGTGGTCAGTCTCTGCTTTATCACCAGCAGGATATTCTTACCTTGTATATGAAGGTCTCAGCATGAAAATGGACTGTGTGGATATCAATCTCCTGACCCATTCCCAGCAGGTACCAGTTCACCCACTCACCCTGGAACATGGTCAGCCCAGGCAAGTTCGCATAGAGCCTCCCATTGATGGCTGCGTGGTAAACAACATACAGAGAGAACAGAAAAGGCAGTTATTGAAACGGTAGAGATGCTGAACCACCTCAGAGGAAGAACATGCAGGGCCAGTTAGATGTTACAAAGCTCATACAGCAACCAGTGCATCAGCAGTTAGTGTCTTCCATATGACAGTCCCCCGAAAGTTTGGCAATTTCTCTCCAGCTCAACTACTTTTCCTATCTGTTAGCAGATAGGAAAAGTAAAGTGACTCGCATCCAAGGCCATGCTGTAGCTCAGCTCAAATAAACCTCAAAAACTACCTCTTGCTGAGAACCTGCAGTCAGCCAGCAGAGGTGGGTGTTTCTAGAAGTCAAGATGTGTAAAAACGGCCACCTTAGTCCAACGATAGGGAAATATGTCCATATATCTACATACACATAAATCTGAGCAATTCACTTGCTGAACGATGAAAACAGGTAAACCCTGCCAGCAGGCAACCCTGTCGTTCCGTGCCTCATGCTGGCTGCACACACTACGTGCTGATCACTTGTAAAATCACCACATGGCAGGACTTTATTTCATAATTAACAGAAGGAATATTTCATAATTAGCCAGGAAGAATACTATTTTGCAGGAAAGGAACCTAAACAATGAGCAAGCTGAATGCTCAGATGATAACAGAGGGAATAAGATGGAAAGACAATTCTATGATTCTGTGATCTGAGGGCAGGAACTCTGGTGTTTTACTCCCAGGTCTGCCATGGGCACTTTCTGTAGCCCAAAAAAAGAATCCAACTTCAGGGAGTTGCTTTTACTAGCTATAATATTGAGTTAACAATTATAACAATGGACATGTGTATTTGGAGATGCTTTCTATCACCTGCACAAAAACAGTAGTAAGGACAGTGCACATAATGCAACTCTTCACTATTCTTATCTCCACAGCTGCCAAGGGACTTGCTTTGCTAAGAATACTTCAGAGACATCCACATATGATATGGAGAAGAACCATCATAAATGACATGTTAATTAAAAAAAAAAAAGTTTTCATCCTACTATGGTATAAATAGCTTTTTGGTAATCAGCTAAAACAACTGAGCCATGTACTGCAGCGACAACAAAGTTGAATCAATCAATTTGGAATCTAACGTATTCTAATGGTGCCAAGATGAACAGAATGAAATTAGTCTGACAAGTTAATTTCACATTTGATTTTGTTTCCTGTCCCAAGTCACTGCACACATCAGAGATTGACCTCTCTGGCCCATATCTTTGCCTCCTGACAGGGACAGCCATAACGATTAGCCTTCGTCATAGATCAAAGATTTGTGCCATGTCTGTGCTGCAATATTGAGAACAACAGACAGTTTAATTCTGTCCATGCCACTGACAATGGAAAAGGATGAGGGCATTCACTAGGCATCACGTTTTTGGGTTTTGGGTGACTGACTACTTATAAAGGTTGCAGAATCAACATCAACTTTGCACAGATAGCAAGAGGTGCTCAGGTGCCAAACGGGCATTACCATGCATTTTGTTGCTTTCCACAAATTTGCCATCCAGCAGGTTGATATCCATGTGATTTCCTTTACTGTAACGTTCCACATTCTCCTCCAAGTACCAGGACTGATTTTCATCAAAAACCAGGAACAATAGAGCAAACTCCCTCTTTATATCCTTCCTGATCCCATCAGGGTGTAGTGCTCCTCTCCGGCAGATCTTCAGGGGTCCAATCAGACCGCTGTACATATCCTAATCAGAATGAAGGAGAAAAAACTCTGAGGCAAGGATCTTCTCAGCCTCTTTTGTACGCAGTTCTTTGCCCTTTCAGCAGCCATATTTTCCGTTCCCTGTGTGACCCCACTTAAAACAAATGGTGCTACTGTCTAAGTGCTCTTGTTGGTGAAAATCAGCTACCGAAGCACAAGAACAGAGACTATATGTGCTCTTATGAATGCAAATCCAAAAGTCATAAATATGAATAGTATCAAAATATTCTCCACTCTGTGGCTGCAAAAACATCTGCAACTTGAGATAAAAAGGCAATGATATCTGGGTTGAATGAGACAGTTTATTGCAGGATCCTCCAGTGAAATCAGCGCTATGACAATTGATCCTAGCAATGCTCAAATCTTCCTGCTTTTCCATGGAGCCTAATTCTGGACAATTTTTGCCTTTCCACATTAGCCCTATGGTTCTCTCTAATAGAAACCATGACTTAGTGGGGGATGTTCTACATTCTCATATCCTGCAAACAACTGAAGGAAGGCCAGTGTCAAGAAGACAGCGGAATTGTTTTATGAAGGTTTGTGTTAGGAAAAACATAAGGACAAACATCAGGACAAATTTAGAGAACTTAGACTCCGGGGAGAATGCTGGACCAGTCTTACTCAGTCTAGTGGGAGGTGTCCCTGCCCATGGCAGGGGGGTTGGTACTCAATGATCTTCAAGGTTCCTTTCAACTCTAACCATTCTATGATTCTAGGTCACCAGGTGGTCCTTCTACCTCTCAGCTGGGCCAATCTCCAAATTGTATCCAGCTCATTGTTTTCTACAGGGGGTGACAAATCAGTCTAACTGGGCTTTTCTGGTTCTTTTATTTTACCTTCACTGGGTCCACCCTGGAGTAGTAGATCCAAGGAACACAGGCTGAATCGTTTGGCCCTGGACCAGATCTCTCGGGAACTTCCCATCGGTATGTCACAATGTCACCTGAGTGACAGAGAAGCACCATTAACATCAGGGTCACACACTCACTTGCCAGTTTGCTCAGCAGCATGCAAACCTTCTTAAAAAAAAAAAAATGATCCTGTCTCTAAAGGGAGAATTCAATTATTCAATTCTGATTTTGATGGAAACTGCTCTTTCACAAGCCAAACAGAGGGGTCACAGGATGCAGACACTGTCTGGTATTGGCACAACTCTGCCTTATCTGCTGCTTTTGAGGCCAGACCTGACCAAGAAAATTCCACCTCTCTTCAGTACAGATGGAGCTTGAGATGATCTTTCCTCTTTTTGAAATAGATTTATGGTGTTCATTTAAATTCCTTCTTAAAATTACTACTTTGCACATTAGCAATGCATTTGAGAAAGACAGGTCCCAGCTGAAAGCCTGTTTGTTGCTTAGACAGCCTGTGCAAGTTGAGGGTAACCAGAAATTATGCAAACTGGCATTTGGACCATGAAACAAATCAGTGATTTCAGTCAGTGTCCTTGCAAGCAATTATGCATTTGTCCTATTTCATACTATTGTGCACATCACAAAAAGTATAGGTCCCGAGGAAGTGGGGCAGGCTTCCCCCTTCACGGGTCATCAGCCCAGGGTTACCAAGGACTGACTGAGCTGTGACCACCATCACCTTTCTCCAGACAGACCACACTCGGTGAGGGGGATAAGGCTGCACACAGAAAAGTTTGTGCTATGCTTATCCTAGAAGTCAGAGCAGAATATGAGCTCCCGGGGCTGCCACTCTCAAGTGATATCACTAAAACTGCAGTGAACCTGGAAGACCAGTTACTGTTTGGTTGCAGTTCTCTACTATCTAAGCCACCTTAAGTCAACCAGTCAAGCTACAGGCTAAAATTACCTTTGTAGGCCCATAGAGGAATATTTCTTGAGACCACAGTGACTTACCAGGGTTTGCTACTTGCGGCTGTCCCGTCTCCCTTTCCAGCACCCCGTGTGCATGAATGGAGTAGGGCCGCGTGGCGTTGTTTTTAAACACAATATTCAGAATATCGCCCACTTCCGCCCACAGAAAAGGACCTTGAGGTAGGAAGAATGTATTCAGACTCGCAAAAAACTGTCAACGTGTCTCTTGAGGATATTCCCACTTCTCTCTCATCATCATCTCCCCAGAGATATTCCCTTATAATGTTTATCATGTTCCCCTCCCTCTTCTCTAACTCACAAAAAGAGAATTGCAGGTCAGTCCCAATTCAAGCAAGTGTTAGGAAACCAGAATGAATTTCACAAAATTAAGGTTGTTATGTATTTTAACTGTGCCCAGTACAACTAAGGCTTGATTTCTGAATAATGCTATGCTAAATCTTATAATGTCTTTTTTAAACCAGCAGCAGGGCATGATCAAGACATTATGAGATTTAGTGTGAAAAATGCTTTGCCTGAGACACGAAGGTAAGTTGATGCAAAGTCAGGGACAAGAACCTAGTCTTCTCTACTACAACCTGTGTTCAGGACCCTCTTTACTACTGTCTCCAAAGCTGGCAGACCTGGATAGGAGAGAGTCTGTGTTTCTCCTCACTTGCATAACACAACAGATGCCTAAATATCTAGGAGGTCTTCAGATTACAGCCCATAGTTGCTGAAGCTCTAGAGTCCAAGTACCATCGCTGTGTGATATCCTTACCTAGTATCCCTAGGTGTTCATCACTGCTTGTCCTGGCCTTGGGGGTCTGGAAGGTCCCATCAGTGTACTCCCTGTAAACTGCTTTCTTGTACTTGGAACCGAGCAGTCCATTCTCGTTGCTCAAAAATACATCAGCGTAGCTGAGAAATGCAGAAGGAGTGCTGAGATACCCAAAAACTCACCAGGAATAAACAGCTAACTTGCGGCTGGGGGTTCACTAGTTGAATGGGTTTGCCCGGAGACCTGCTTTGGCTGCAAAGGTGGGCGCAGCGATGCGGGGGGCTGGAGCTTCCCATCAGCATCACCGCCACCACCAGTGGCATACGCACCACGCCACAAGATGGCCAAGACACCCAACAGGCTTTACCAAAGTCTACTGAGATGCTTTGCCAAAGGCTTCCCCAGAAGAAGGGCTCTACCTCTCTGCAGAATGGTTGTGCCGTTCCCTCTCCCAGCTTCGGTCGGGCGCGTAGTCCCACTCCACCTCCTCCGCCACGATGTAGTACGTCCGCACCCCTTTGTACGGAGCAGCAGGAGCAGGATCCCTCTTCCCACACTTGGAAACGGAGTAGTGCTCCCTCATCCCAGCCTGGTAGTGATTGCTCGTCTGGCAGTATATCTCAAAAATCCCTGAGGGAGGCAGCACAAACAAGGAAATCAGCTACTTCCAAAGATCCCAGGAAAGAGCTGCTTCCCTCCTGACGTGGCTGACATCGGTATGTGTGTATCTGGGTGTTTGTTTAGGGAGCTTGGTTGCTACAGGCCGGGATTAAAAGGGGTTGTTAGAGAAACCAAGCAGGAATGGCACAACAAAGTCCAGCACAACAAAGTCCTGCACAAAAAAATCATCTCAGGAGGCTTTCTTACACAATAACCAGCTTGTTAGATGTGAAGAGACCAATAAAGCAGCATAGCTGTGCTATGACTGCCGAGAGGCTGGTTAAGTAAAAGATTTAGCCTGGGAACGCCAAAGGGGAGGAGACAACTGGCAGATGAGGCCATCACACTGTATGAACGAGACACAGTATTACGTGCCTGCCCTGCAAACTGGGAAGACTGGGATCTGTCAAGAACGTGAATCTCTGCAAGCCATGGAACAGGAGAATTAAGCTCTGACAACTCTCTGCTACTTTACTCTGACCAACATGTTTGCATGTTTCTGTGGGTCACAGGCAGCAGTGTCCATAGGGGCTGTTACTACAAATACTTAATAGGGAGGGACACCCTAGAGAATCAGTCTGGGACAACATGGGACAAGATGCTGTGGCTCTTGTTCTTCTCCACAATCAGATACAAAGACAAGAGCTGTGGCCTCAAAAATGGGACCAAACGGGATCTAAAGCACAGCTCACCCTATAAGAGTTTACACCGTGCTAAAGAGTCAGCCACAGGAGCAAATATCACAACAGAAGACTTTTCCTGCTGCTAAGTTAGATGTGCAGGCACACTTACCCTTGTTATCAGGTTGCATGAAAGCAGTAGCAAACGTGTGGGGGAACAGACTGGTTGAATCTCTCCTCATCCCATTTATCTGCACGGTGTTTCCTTGAAACACAGCTCCGTGTACATCTGCTTCACTGCCCAAGCCCAGAAGGTGCCAGGACACATTGTCTCCTTCACACACATTCAACCCAGGCAGGTTACCGAACATAAGTCCATTGATGGCTGCAAAGGAGAGAACAATTAACTCTCTGCAGGTAGATATTGGCCGAGAGATTCATATTGTATGGACACTTTGACAGGGCAGGTCAGCCAGTGAAAACATAGCTTGCCTGTAATTCACCTCTGAATATGCTCAGGACACGCTTCCCAGGACAGCCACACTTCTTGTCCCATGTCCCACCCCCTGCTTCTGGCCTCACTTGATTTTAGGCCAACATAAGACAGCTACTCCAGTCTCCCAGCTCAGTCTTTTGGGGAGCACCACCCCACGTTT
Source organism: Tringa tobata (assembly GCA_033628505.1). Taxonomy (NCBI): domain Eukaryota; kingdom Metazoa; phylum Chordata; class Aves; order Charadriiformes; family Scolopacidae; genus Tringa; species Tringa tobata. The sequence goes on along the minus strand of JAHREE010000243.1, from coordinate 254,150 downwards.
TGCAGGTTCATTCCCACTGCATCAGGCCATACCATGCATCCTGTTCGACTCCTTGAAGCCATCGTCCTTTTCCACAGAAGTCTCTTCCGTTCTCAAATAGTACTTTATGTTTGCATTTAAATACCAGCTGTGGTTCTCGTCAAACACGCTGAAGAGAAGGTAGAACTCCTTGTCGATCCCTTTCTAAGATATAACCATAATGATGGCAGTTAATTTTTAAAATGCACCAATTAACTATCCTTACAGTTTCAGCTGTTTTGCCCGACTCTCATGTTCCCTTTTAACCTGAAACTCGGCTCACCAAGAGACAGGGCTCCATCCCTTTACTCATGTTGAATGTTCCTCTTGTTCCACAAGAGGCACCACTTGTGGTTTTTCCATAATATTTCATGAGTTAAGGGATCAAAATTCAGCCACAGCTATGAAGTCATCACCTCCTTCCCCCACCACCCATATGTTTAGGTGTAGGTTTCACTGCCTGGCCAAATCAGACCCGAGATCAGAGCCCAGCCCTCAAGGCAGGCTGATGACTATGTTCCACCCTCCTTTCTCCTACCACAGGCCTGGATTGGGGATTTTTTTTATTACCTTAAATCCTTGAAAATATTAATTCTAATAAGAAATTAATTCCCAAGCATGGTGTGTTTCCTCACTAAAAGGACATCCCTAGCACTGCCCAGATTCTCATTCTGCTGTCGCCTTCCTCAGTGGTACCCAGGAAGAAGCCCTGCACCTTTCCCAATTAAGCATTCATTAAAGGGTTGCTTAAGATTGTGGAGCCAGAATTTCTGCCCCAGGTGATTTTTCTATCTTACCTTTCCAAACAAGTCCCTCTCTGTTTTGTTTACACTCTTTTGATGCCTGCAAATGTTTCATCACTATCACAGCTCCTTCACACAGTGGGCTGTGATCCTCTCTGCGCAGAAGATTCACATTTCCACCCCGGGTAAACAGACTGATCTCTTCTGCACTCCTAATTTAGCCTCACCATGCCACCACCAAAAGCAGAGAGAAAGCAAACCCCTCGAGGGAAGCTCTCGTGGCAGCTGTTTTCAGGCTTGTCAGCCCTTCCCTGATCTGCACTGCAAAGCAAGCAGCATGGCAGGAGGTTGTTTTTCTGCTGCCTCCTGGTTTTTTCACAATAAGGCTCTGCTAATCTGTCTTGCACTTCCCCAGTATATTAATTTACTGGTTCTTTTCCTAGGCATGCTGCCAGGAGTACACTATCCCCGAGTGAAATTCCAAGAGGAAGGTCTGGTCTCCCTTCAGATTTCACCTCTCTTTCACCAAAAGCATAAAGACTAACGTAGATTTTCACATGCTTTTTTATAGGCAGCTCTGCTTGAAAATGAATTAGCTGGCAGAAGAAATGAGGCTCATCCAAACCTCAAAGCATTATATTACTCAAGCAAACCACCTATAAATATGTGAAAATGTCTTTTCAACGTTTCTGAGACTGCAATGAATATTCCACATGCCTCAAAGCAGCCTGCCTTGCAAGTCTCAGGACAGAAGTTACCTACAAAGTCACATCCAAGGTGCCGTTGTTCAGCCAAGCCTGTCTGAGTTTTAAAGCAGAGCCCAGAAGCCATTTCAAGGGCAGCCCTTGGGAACATTAGCAAGTCCCACATGGGACCCCGGGCACCAGCTGCCCCAGTGTTACCCTGTCCCGTGGCTTTGATTCGACTCTCCTGGACTCACACTGTTGTACGGTTGCTTCTGTTACGTTCCTTAATGTTTTGCTGATGTTCCCTTTCTCTACAAGGAAACAGCCTGGTAAGAGTGTAGCAGGAAGACCCCTTTTACCTGTTTGTTGTTCTCATCCAAAGTGCCTGGCTTGCAGATGAGCAGAGGCCCTACTAAGCCCGAGCTGGGGTCTTTGATGGGGTTCACGGCCGAGCTGTACATCCAGGTGAGGCAGGGAGGGTCGCTGGACGTGGGCCCGACGTGCTTCGGCACGGTCCACCGGTACGTAAAGTTGTGCAACGGTTCAACAGAGATCCCATTCTGGAACAGCCCTTTAAAAAAAAGATTGGCACGGTTATTCCCAAGGTCCCTGTACAAACTTGGTTACATCTTCTCACCAGCTACACTCGTACTGGGCTTCACTTCATTCATGTCACTCATACTCAGCATCTGAGGTGTGATGTGGGTGTGTTTATAAGGCAAACGGGGGAGCTACCCTCAGTACCACGTAAATTCCTGCTGGTACCAAAGCAGAGATGGGCCTGGCAATGGGAAATAATGAAGCAGATCCTGCTGCATCCAGGGAGATGAATTTTGGAAGCATGTGTTTATCTAAGCTGGAATGCACAAGGCATGTTCCTCTGCTTAGTGTCTCAAACAGGCAGAAATGGTCTAAGCTTTGGTTTACAATTGTCATCTGAAAAATAAACCCTCCCTGGGCACCAGTTCAGGGGAAAGTCTCTTTCAACGAGGCCTCAGGAAGGCTCAAAGGACCAGGCTGGCTATCACCCAGTAGGACATGCAGTCTTTCCTGGCTGCAGAAACTCCTCAGCGCAGGGGAGGTATGGGCTGTGGAGCTCTACCACCCTCATTAGCATCAAATTCCTCAAGAAAAGGGAGCCACAAACCATCATGGTACCGCATTCCTTCCCACGCCTTCCCATAGAACACTCCGTGAGGCTGGATGCTGAAAGGCCAGGAGGCTTTGTTATAAAATGTCACCAGGATGGTGTCTCCAACTTCAGCTTTGATCACCGGACCTACACAAATAGCAGAGAGAATGTCAGCAACGGAGCAATGCCCCAGGTGACCAAGCAAACCAAAGAATCCAGGGTCACCTTTCAACCAGCCTGAGGGGAGAAGATGACAAAGAAGGGTGGATGACCCAATGCGTTGGGCACAACTAAGGCTGTTCAATCCTGACAGCAAGAGCAGGGGGCTGATGAGGACTGTCTGAAAGCATTTTGGGTCTGCAGAAGAACTCAGAGAAGAGGCTTCAGGCATTCACAGATGGAGTAACAAAATGGCTAAATGTGCTGAAACGTCCTCAGGAAAGGCCTGTGTCTCTCGCCCACCTACATAAGGCCCCCTCAGCCTAAGATGGGTGTCTCAGGCTTGAGGTCTGGTGTGTAAAGAGAGGTACAAGATGCTCTAAGCCCACCACTGTCTCTGTGAGCCACGGCCCCATCCAGCTAGAAAGAAACCATGAGTCTTTAATACGCCTATCAGTTCCCACCAGCCTGTAGACCCCTGGGTCCATAGACCACTCCTGACAGCCACAGGAGGGCATGAGGAAAGCCAGGCTGCTGCCCGGCAGAGACTCATGCCTCAATGTGCACATCTCTATATGCCTCCACATGCTTAGTTACCAAGTTTGTTTTAATTGGCCAATTCAAATGAGTCCCCTGCAGATGTTACTTGTTTATCTGATTGGGAATTTTCATCAATTCTTCACTGTTTTTAGTTTACCAGTAGAAAATACTTGTAATATCTTTCTACAAAGTCATATATATCCAAGTTTTCCCTCAGTCACCTGTCTTTCTATAGGAATGTGGCTGTTGGTGGTCATGCTAACCCCTTTTTTTGTCCCTGGTTTCCAAGGTCTAGCAAGACCCTGCCAGCTCCTGACAGTTATGCTGCATCTCTCCTTCTATGCATTACTCCACCACTTAAATTTCATTCAGCTGCCTTTTTTTTTTTTGCCTCTCTTTGCTATTCTCTCCTCTCTCTTTCCTTCTGCAGCCTCTGCTGGGATTGCATTGGCTAATTTCTGGTGTCATTAGATTATTAGTCACTGCTGATGCAGTAAATTGGACCACACCTGTGTGCTTCTACCAGGTATTCTCAGCCTTCCTGCATGATTCATTTGCCCCTGCAGACTCCCTGTTTTCTTCTCTCAAGTTTATTCACCACTCTCACTGTTACCTGGCTATAAGAGAGAAAGCATCCACTTGGGAGAAGAAGCTTTCCATGAGAACGTGGGGTTTGTAGCACGCCTTGAAGAAGCTCAGTCAAAACCACATAACCTGGGGCTATTACTGTGACCTGCTTTACTCTAGTTACAAATACTGTCCCTCAGCCTTTACTACTAATCTCTGAAGACTGTCCTGGCAGAAAAGTGGTTCTGTCTATTCTACCCCTCCACATCCTCAGTCTGTCCCCCTCACTCTTAGGGGTAACTGCTGGGAAATACCTCCTCTGTGCCACTCTCTGCACCACGGAACGAGAGGACAGTTACAGCCCACTGGTACTCCCGACACCAGCATGGTTCTCGCTGGCACTGAAAGAGGATTTGTGTTGCTGGGTGATTCCTACCAAGTATCCCAAGGTGTTGCTCTTCTTCTGATTGCTGCTTTTCCTCACGGAAGCTCTCATCAGTGTATTCCACATATTTTGCTTTCCAGTAGACTCCCCCAATTCGGTGGGGGCTACGCTTGAAAAACTGCTCAGCGGGGCTAAACGCAGAAAGCAAATGTCAGGTCATTTCTATGAAAATCAGTCCTATTCTTCTCCTGCTCCCTCCCACGTCCCTGTGGCAATGCCAGCCGCCTCTCCAAATCAAGCAGCTTTTCAGACAAGGACAGCATCTCTGGTTTGGAACAAGCACAGCTTGTGTCTGTGAAGCTTTTTTGTCCTACAGACTCCTCCAGGTTCAGGGAACACCTCCGGCTCACAGCCCTCTCCCAGCTGAAACAGCCGGGTTCAATGGCACAGGTCTGACCAGCATCTCTAGAGATGATGTGCAAGAGGGCAAGGAACAAAACTGCAGCGCAGTAAATGGAAAGGCAGTGCTAAAACACCAAGTTCTTCAGAGGACAGGGGACAACTATAATCATAACTGAAAAAAAAAAGAGCCACCAAACCACCGCACAACAGCTGCAAAGAGGGATTTATTTCCGCTGCCACCACCCTCTCCAAACACACGGACACACGTAACATGCCTTGCAGGAGAGGCAGCTTTGCTACAAGGCCAGCTCACAGGTCTCAGGAGGTTTCAGTTCTAAGGTCCTTAAGAGAGCTGCTGCGTGGCTTTGGGTAAATCATTAACGGCTCTGCGTTTCCACTTCTCCACCTGAAAGAGGCACATCCTCTCCAACAGCTTCCCAGGGAAGGGAGGGGAGGGTGAGAAACATCTTTGGTTCGGTTAGCCAGAGCCTGAACGGGGCACCACTCACCAACTGCTATCACAAACTCACCAACTGCTATCACAACTGCCTGACGTGTGGGACAGAAGGCTGCCATCGAGGTCACTGCATCTGATTTCCTAGAAATCGCTCGCTGCAGCGCGGCTACACTGAGGCAAAGCTGCAGGCCAGCTCTGCCACCCTGTGTCTGTTGGAAGACGTGCTTTCTTAATAGTTCATCAAATATCGGGATCTGCTCCTAGGTCAGGCACGGCAAGGAGAAATGAAGCCCAGAGACAAATGTGGCAGCTTACGTTCCACATCAACTGGGGCTCCCGGAGTCTGTGGATAAGCCTATGAACCTAGTACTGGTCCCAGCACAGTCTAGCTACAGCAACCTATGGTTCCAGAGGGGGTGATCTGCCTTCCCATGAATTGGGGGCATGGATTTTTGCTAAGAAATTCCACTTTTTCCTCAGCAGCCTCCCCAACACAGCCCAGAGACCCCCCCAAACGCTGCCCTTGCCCTTCAGCCTCTTGCTTACCCGCCTGCCTCAGTCAGCTGTTTCCCACTGCTTTGGTCGTGCCCTGAAGGTCCGTAGTCCCACTGCACTTCCTTTGCAGCTATGTAGTATTTCCGAACTCTCCCTTCTAGGGTGGATGCAGGAGCTTGCCGAGAACAGGGCCGGACTTCATAGAGTGCCCCCATCCCAGCTGTCCAAGACATGGTGGAGGACACACATGCTTAAGCCCTCTCAGGCAATGAACACAGGTCCCACCTTCCTACCATGAACCGGCCATTCCTCCTCTGCTGTCCCAAAAGGCACATGGCTGGAAGAAGGTGATTAGGTGGTTCCCACAGCAAGGAGTCTTTTGAGTTGGTGAGCAGAGCTTCTTACCTTAGATATTGGATGCTATGGAAGTATGGACAGAGAGCAAATAGAGCCTTCTGCCATCCTCAGCCACACCATGCAAATACCACTTATAGGGACTAGAGCCCTAAAGGCACTGTCCCACCTGAGCTTTCAGCTGTACCAAACTCATCGTCTTCACCACTGATCAACGTGAACATCAAACAGTGGTATAAGTCATCCCCAGTAAGTCTGGCCTCCACATTAATAATCAATCCACCCCAATTTATACAAAACAAGGAAACACTCCACTCATCTAGGGACATTTTGAGAGGGAATGCTGCCCAAGGCACTGTCCCCTACTATACTGAGCACCACAGGACCACACTGGGAGAAAAAAGGGAGGCTACAGGGTGCAGGACATATTCCAAGCTCTGCCTTACCTTGTATGTGATCATTGATCTGGCAGCTCAGTAGCCATCTCCCAGGGTTACTGGGGATCATATCTGCTGTAACAAAAGTGGCTGGGAAGAGACTGGCCACATCTGACCTATGGCCTCGAATATTGAGCGTTTCTCCATGGAAGTAGGCTGTATGAACATCAATTTCATTGCCCATCCCGAAGAGGTGCCATGAAACGTAATCCCCAGCACACATCGTCAGCTCAGGGAGGTTCCCAAACACATAACCATTAATTGCTGCAAAACCAAGCAAATTCAAAATCAGAAATTAGAACAAGGGCCTTCGGCGCTTTCGCCTTCAGGTCACAGTACAGAGATGGACCTAACCAGGACTCATCCTCCTCTTCTTCTGGAAAGCCCAGCTCCACAAGTGATTCCTAACATGAAGTATATTGAAAATCTCAAAACAACTAAGTGTTCGCTCAAGTCAGAGATTAAATCAAAATACCTCAAAATGCCACTTCAGGATACCAGAACACTGACAACCCTGGAGTGCCTGGGCAAAGTCCCTGGTTTCACAAAAGTGACACTAACCATGCATTTTGTTGCTCTCCTGAAATTCCTCATCTTCTTTGTCTACGGAGCCTGGATCTGCGCAGAACAATGCTATGTTCTCATCCAGGTACCAGCTGAGGTTCTCATCCACCACACTGAACATCAGAAAGAAATCAACATCCACATCCTGGCGCCTTTGGGAATTGCCAGTCAGTATTCCTAGGGTGAAAGAAAAGATGAGTGAATACTCACCCAGGCAGAAAAGCAGACATCAGTCAAGGGATTAAAACATCAATAGAAGATTAACTCTTACTGCACAAATGAGGGACAGATGCTTTCCCCACCATCCTGGCACAGCTCACTACAGAGTTCTAGCAAGCTCACTCTTTCCTGCTATATCCCTGCTAACACATTTCTCACTCCCAAGCAGCTCTGCCACTGCATGGCTGAACTGCAACACCTTCCGTGTTCTTACTCCTCTGAAACCAAGCAGTCCCCATCTTTCTAAATACACAAACTAGGTCTTGGACAAGATTCCTACTTCTAACATGGATTCAAACAGCTGGCTCAGATCAAGAGGCCTACAAGCTCACCTGCTCAGCCACTAAGGGGCAAGGACAAAGACAACATACTGACCAGAACCCAGCTAGAACACGGGTACTGTCTTCTCCAGTCATGCTGCATTTTCCCAAGAAGCTTCAAGTCACCACAAAACCTTCACAGTATGAAACTGCAGCCCTCAGCTGCTTTCTCTTGGAGTCTTTACCTTTTCTGCATGTAAGTAATGGCCCGATTAATCCAGATGCAATGTCCTTTGGTGCATCAATATGTGAGTGGTAGATCCAGGTCAAGCAGTTTGGGTCATCAGCCGTTGGGCTGTGATCTTCAGGGACAGTCCAAGTATAGGTGTAATTCCCTCCTGGGGAAACAGCATCATCCTTCTTCTGATCCTGGGGGGACATATCGGGATACAGGGATCCTAGAACAATTGAGCAATCACAACATCTATTCAAGAAGAGCAGAGATGTCCACACATGTAGCCTTATATCTAGCTGCTCTCATTCAGAGCTGCACATATATACTTGGGTAGCAGATTTCAAAGCCAGACTCGCCATCCCAAGGCTGAAATAGTGTTTAATCATCATTCTCTCTAAGGGAAACTGAGGCACAGAGGCACTGTAAGGCAACTTGCCCAGTAAACGGGTCAGCACAGAGTCAGAAAAATGATCCCCATTCTGCCTATTGCTACTTTGCCTTCAACTCTGCAACATGCCACAGTCAGCCTCTCTACAATCTCCAGGGTTGCTTCAAATAGCAGTTCTTTGCTCTTGTACTTTGTCATTCTTGTGAACTCCCTGAAGCTCATGGCTCTTATACTACAGCACTTCACATAACGAATACAGCTCTTTTCCTTCTGCACCACTCTCCCATTAGCAAGCTCTGGAGATTCTTCTAAAATCAGGAGATCTGGGCTGGGTACTGTAATGCCCAGGTCAGGAAACCACTCCCAGATCCACAAACCTGCTAACTCAACATCAGGTGATTTCACTAATCACCTACGTGCAGTTGCTTTGCAGCAATATAGCTTTGGGCTAACCAAGTCTGTGGCTTCACAGACCTCTCTCCTCAGTGCATACTCCTAAGTTCCCAGTGAGAAAAATCTGCCTCCTTTTTATGGCAGTGGCTCATTTACCTTCAGAGTCCTTTTCGTAGAAAACACCGTGAGGATGGATTGTATACGGCCGACTAGCAAAGTTTTTTAGGTGCACTTTAATGGTATCCCCAACTTCTGCTCGGATGATGGGTCCAAGGAACCCCAGCCAGCCAGGTTTGGGAACCTCAGTGGTGTACGTGGAGTCTGTGTATTGCTTATAGACAGATTTCTTGTATGTGCTTCCCACTCGATCTTTGCCAGGCTGGAGGAACGCTGAGGCCTTGCTGTTAAATTCAGAAAAAGGAAAGGCACCATCAGTCATGACTGATATAAAACAGGTGGTGGATAACACAGTAGATTGATGACAATACACAACTTTCCCAATGGCCCAAAAGCTTTACAGGTGTTTACAGAGGACCCCCTGTGCTCTCACCTAGAATGCCCTAAGCCATCTGTGAGCTTCCTCCACCCACACCTGACTGCTGTGACATGGGTAGCACAGCCTGCTTGAGAATCAGGCAGTGCTGGCCATTAGACTCGTCTCCTGTCGTGTTCCACGTGCTCAGAAAGCAGACGTCAGCACAGGAACAGCTGGAGAGCCTGGGACCACGGCCACACAAGTACGGTCAGATGCCTGCTGTCAGGCATGACCATGGCCTCGTCCCCAGTTTTCACAAAGGGACACAAAGTGTGCCCCTGAACTGTGCAGTGCAAACAAGGAATGGGAAGGATGGTGTGTCTCAGAGAAACTCACTACAATGCCTTTCCGTCATTTGTGGCTAAATTACAAGAGGAAGTGAAAAAAATATCTCCTGAGCGAGCCCTCTGGCCAAAATTCACAGTCTAAAAGATGATTTTTCTACTAAACAGATTCTGAATTACTTGCAGAATGGCAGGCGAGTCAGGTAGGTACATTCCCAGTACGTAATCAGCTTCCAGAGTTAAAAAACTCATCCAGGTACTAAAGTTCAACTCAGGCTTATATTTGCAATGAGTGTATGGCTAATTCTTAGTAGATAAGCGATGAATCATGGTTCAGGTATTAGTGGAACTGGCCTAAGTGAGAGCTGAGGTTACTCCCCTCACTTACACCTTAGTATCAATTACCCTGCAATAATAGAAGTAGTCCTGAAACACAGGCAAGCTCTAGTGGGTGTCTCCAGAGAGACAGATGAACAGTTGAGACCAAACCATTAAACATTGCCCTTGTCATTCAAAACTGTGAAGGGCTGGGCTCCAGCTACACAATCTAGAGCCCATCCCTTTGAAGTCATCCCTGCAGCCACTGTTAGCAAAGAGCTTACAGATGATTCGTACCTCGTTTTGCAGATCTGCCTCTCTTTCTCCCCCACATAGTCCATTTCTTGCCAACAAAAAAATCCTTCAAGCGTTTTACTACCTCCATCATCTGTATCAATATCACATCCCTTTCTTACTGCTAGCAATTTGCGTTCTGCAATCACTGTAGAAATAAGTCCCATTAGCTAATTGTTTGCAGTGACAGAAGTGTTTTTAAATTGCTTTTAAGTTTAACAGCCTTGAATTTAATTTCCTTCTCTTCATCCATTATGAGAGAAAGCAAACAAAACTACTGCATTCATTATCACTGCAGGAGTTTGCAATAATATCTTTATTAAACCTGAATTTTGAACGGTTTCCTTTTCTGTGAAATAAGTTTAGTCTATTCAACATCTCCAGAGAACAGATATATCTTTTTCTCCACACTAAACTGACAGACTGATGTTTTCCTGTGAACCCCTCCTATTCCCACTGTGCTGTTTCTGAAAGATATGTATAAACCCAATGTTATTTATTATGGAGGAGTAGATGGCTGAAAAGCAGGTGAAGAAATACAGGTTATTTGCCATAGAAAATGGGGAGGAGGAAGCCACAAGTGCCTTTAAAAAGCTGTGGAAAGCTATGTCCAAAAAAAACCCAATACAAAAACCCCCAAAACCAACCAGAACAACGCACCAAACAAAAAAACACCAAATAAAATGGTTTGGTGTTCTGAAAACTAAAACCAAAACCTGTTTTTGTAGTGACTCAAAGTAATTATTGCAGTTTCCAAATTTACTTTTGCAACAAAAACAAAACCATTTTTCAAGCAACCCCTAAAATTTCACGCAGGAAGTTCCATTAAATCTGAGGCCTGAAATTCCATTTGAAGGAAAACAAGGCAGCTCTGTGAAGTCATTTGCATCAAGGTGAAAAGTCATCATGCCTCAGGATACACAAGCTGATCACCAGCTGGAACTAAAGAAAATGAAACCTCAGGGCAGAATATTGCACAATCTGTCTATTAAAGGGTGTTTGTACTTCCCTCTAGTGTAGGGGCACTGGATGCTCCATTAAACTGACCATCCTTTTTCCCCACTGATACAGTTCCTCTGTTCCTACAATAAAATGAGTTAACCATTAAGCTCATAAAGATCAGACATCTACCAGATCGTGTCTCTTGCTTGCTCAGATGCCCCAGAGTACTTGCATGAAATTACTCATAAAATTACTATTTTAAGCCAGCACCAGACTAAGTTCTTATAGAATTAAACATACGGGTTATGTGCAATGCTTTGGTTAGCAAGTATGTTCTTTCCTGTTGGAGCATAGTTCCAGTCCACCTCACGGATCCCCAGGTAATAGACTCGGGTGACACCTTCAGCAAACGTGGGTGACAGCACGTAGATGTAAAGCAGCAACAACCAAAGCAATCCCATTGTAGCCTGAAGTGAAGGCTCTTTTGAAGGTTACACCTATTTGGGAGGAAAATAAAAGAAACGTAATGAAGCAGAAGTAGAACATGACCACATGGTTTGAAGGTGCTGGACGTTTTGAGAGGGTATGAAGAAATCAGGTGAAAGTCCTGTCGGACACACAGGGTGAATGGAGATCATGCCTTGCTAATCAGTCCCCAACACCAAACATGCTTCTCTCATGACAGCTTGATTAACCTTTTTCCTGTCTGCAGTATTCTTCCAAATGCCTTGTTCCATAGTGTTGGGAAGATATCACTAATTCGGTAAGGTTTCACACAGTAGGACATGAGGTGAACAGATTCACAACAAGCACTACTTCAGCAGAAAAGGCACCTGTGAATCCATGAGCTGAGTAACTATCTCAAGGCAAGAGGGTCCTGAGCAGAAAAGGTAATTTCAAGTGACTGTTTTTTCCACCACCTCTGATGTCCCAAATTATCTTACAGGACGATATACAAAGACCAGGGAAATAATCCTGAGCAAGTGTATTTATACACTTGTATTTATAACCATTGCCAAGATCTGTCTATTCTACCAAGCCACTAAAGGATGTATGACGTAGTCACTGTGAAGTAGAATTTTAAGTTTTAACTTCTTTAAAGATTGCTTTTAAGGAGTGGTTCTCTGTCATCCAGAGAGTGCACCTCAAGTGGGCTGCACAAGGTTTTTTTGCCTGGTCTAGCTCCATTAAATATCTTCCCCGTGATATTATTCCCCTCCATCTTTGGTAACAGCAACATGAACATATCAGGTTTATTTGCAGCAAAGCTGGATATTCCGTAAGCTTTCAGCTGGCACGGCATCACACTACAACAGCTTTCCCAGGGAAACTGAGGAATATGATACCCAATATGTGGGATTCAACCCAATATGTGGGATTCAACCCAATATGTGGGATTCAACCCCAGCACACAGCAACAGACTGGACACTTATTTATATCACTTCCAAGCCCAATTTCTGATTTCCAGACATGCTGTACTATTCTCAGAAGCTAGTGATAATCAAGTATTACTCATTCTAAATGGTCATTAAATTGAGAAGTTGAGAGAAAGCAACTCTCAGCTTGGAAAATACCTTTTTTCCCCTCTTTTCTCAAAAGGGGGTTGGAGGGATCTCTCTAAATCTGAGATATTTGTGATCCATCAACATAGTACAGCTCTGCTCCAGCAGCAAGCCCTTCAGAAGGTCCTGGTGACACACCTGAAGAAACTTGGGCACAGAACAGCCCCTTCCCCGTGGCGCTGGCGGAGGAGGGATGATGGCAGAGCGCTTGCTACCTACTGTCCATCAACTTCACCAACCTCATTCCTTGCGACCACTACTCCAGTAAAACACCCACACTGTCCCACCCACTGTGCCAATAAAGAGGTTTCAAAGCAGGGAGTTTGGAAAGCTGTACCTGTATGGCTTCACACACACACACCACCGCAACAAACAACAAAAGGCAGTGGGGACAGCCACGTGGAAAGACACAGCCAGCGCTCAGCCCGAAACCTCTCCTCCTGTTGGCACACACCCTGCTGGGAAGGGCAAGGGGATGCTTTTGACTCGGCCAAAGAAGTGGCCTTCTTGTCATCATCACGGGTCAAAGTACGTAGGAGCAGCTTTCCGGGAAATGCATGTCCAGTGCGTGGGGCAACCATCCCCGAGGACCAGGCAGTCAGTGGGGGCTAATCTTTACATCCTCTCACACTAGTAGTTTTTTTTTTTTTTTGCAAGCAGTACCAGATCCTAGGAAAGGACACAGCTTAGACTTTACACCAAGGACAAAGAGCAGCTCTTAAAGCTGGTTGTGAAAACGGCCTCCTGAGACACATCCTCACGCTGTCAACCCACTGTTTCTCCGTGGCAGAGCCCCCTCTTACCACCCCAAAGCTCCGCAGCACAGCAGCAGGGTATTTACCAGAGAAACCAGACTCAACCAGAAGCCAGGGCAACCTAAATGCTTCATGAACGTGCTCTGGCCTTGAAAAAAAAAAAAAACAACACACCAACCTCAAGGACAAAGTCTTTAGGGCAACCTCACTGAGGCTGAGGACATCAGGCTGGAGTTTGAACGTGACATTGCACATAACTCTGGGGCAATTGTCAGAAACAGCAAAGCAGGAGCACCCAGTGGAGATTCAGCAGGACCGGCTGAGTCTGGTCTCACATTCCTTTTACAGTGATAAATCGCCATTTAGTCACTCCAGCAGTGCAAGGTGAAGGGAACTGACAACTATAGATTCTTTGCAAAAAAGTTAATTTTTCTTTGAAATACGTTAAAGAAAAAATATGAACAACAAACTTTGTATTACATTCATCCCTGAATCTTGCTATTTTATAGCAGAATCTTTACCCCCAGGGCTCCCCTTTGCGCAATAGTCCAGGAATTGGGAATGAAGAGGAAAATTAAGTTTTCAGTCAACTCGGTCGGTAACCAACTTTCGGTTTACCAAAAAAAACGGGTTCTTTCCCGACACCTGCCCGCGGAGAAACCACTGCCCGAGAAAGAGAGGGAAACTCAAGCAAGTGCTAAAGGAAGGAAGGAAGGAAGGAAGGAAGGGAGAGAGGAAGGGAGGAAGGAAACCGTGCCACCCCTTACTTGGCAGGACGCGGGGCTGCTGGCGGGACCGGACCGTCAGCGGGGAGACATCTCCGGCGGCGGGAGCCTGCAGAGTGACGAGGGGACAAAGTCTGGGCTGTAAAGAGGAGCGCTGCCTCGCCTCCCGCCGCAGGCCCGGCCCCGCGGAGCCCGGGCGGCGGAGCCCCACCGGACCGCCGCACCTACCGGCACCGGGCTCGGTACCCCCAGCCCGGGGTTGGGATGGGGAGGAGTGGGGGGGTGCGCCCCGACCCCGTGAGACGAACCCCGGGATCTACGGCACGTGGGCACCGGCACCTACCTGCCGGGCGGGGCGGGGTGCGGTGCCGTGCCGTGCCGTCCCGGTCCCCGGGGAGGCCAGCGGGCGCGGCGGGGCGGAGGCGGCCCCTTTAAAGCCACTCCGTGATGTCACGGGGTCCGCGCGCCGCGCTCCCCCGGGAG
>JAHREE010000243.1:201968-236818 GCA_033628505.1 Tringa tobata | reverse complement strand
CTAATGGAAATTTTTTAGTCCTGGGCTGGCAGATTTACCCACACCAAAAAGGAATATGATCATGTCATTCTTACTCCACTATCAATTCTGATTTTGGCTGGTGTCTTACTGTGACACTGGAGGCCCAACTGTCACAGGACCTGTCAGAGAGCCCCCTAGGGAAGGCCGTTTTCAATCAGTGGTAGGTTTTTGTCATGAAATACAATGACGAATCTACTGTCTACATGTACAAAGTGGTATCTCATGTTTTCATTGACATGTTTTTTTCATACATAGGACGGTGTAGATACATAAGAATTATAGTGTTACCTAATTTTTTGATGAGGTTTGTACCTGTTCTTTTACAGACCTACACTGCTTCTATAGAAAGGAGCATGCAAGGCACTGTTCATAGTAAAGCACATGTAACCTGTTCCTGTTTTAGGTATCTGCAGTAAGAACTGAGGATCTCAAGGTCTATACAGAAGATTTGCACAAGGTACTTTCTGAAGTCCAGGAGATGAGAGAGCAGCAGAACAACATGGATGTCAGGCTGGCTAACATGAGGAGGTAGACTCCGTCTGTTTCGGAGGCACTTATTCATTGAATATAGCTTATATCTAATGGAGCTTGATTCTAAATGTGGGTTTCATTTGAACTGGAAACAGGTGAAGCTATTTTTTTTTTTCCCTAAGAATCCCCGTTCCACCCCACACAACATTCTGAGTCTTGTTTGTTTTTATAATTCAGTCACAGACCAGAGATTAAGACTGGGAGTTTGTTGACTATCTTGAGATTTCAGTTTGGTTGGCATCACCTGCAGTAGTTTTTTAGGGTGATCATAAAATTTCCTTTTCTGAACACAAAACAGGGTTAGATGCAGTGAGTGAGAATTAGTCTTTGCTTTTCTTTCCAATTAGAAGCGGACTTTGCACGTCCTCTGTTCCTTCAGATCCCTTTTGTATAGGCACTGGTAATTTGTTCAGATCATTGGTAAACAAGTAGATATCAAGCAAAGTTCAGGAGATACCTTCACTCCACTCCCTCTGTTCCCTTAGAAAAAAAAAAAAAAGGAAAAACCAAACAAAAACCCCTCAAACACAACCTTTGAAACTATTCTGAGGTGATCTGTGTAACACACAACCTGTTTCCAAACACCAAGTCTTGATTCTAAGGCTTTGAGGCTTTGAAGGAATGCTTCAGATCAAGATTATTGGTGGAGTAGCAGTGGATGAGAATGTCCTTATTAGTGAGTGTTTGGTCCTGCCTGATAGAAAATGGAGTTAATTTAACCCAGAGTTTATACTAGTGGATTGGATTAACTGAATGTTAATTATCCACACAAGGAATGTTGCCATTGGTCCTGCAAGGTACTGTGAAAGTTTGAAAGCTGTAAAACCAAAGCATATAAAGTAAACTCTGTTCATCCTCTGTCTTCTGATTTATTCTGCATTGCAGAGAAAATAAGGCCCTGTGGAAAGAAGTGGCAGTTCTAAGGCAGAAGCACAGTCAACAACAGAAGCTGCTGTCTAAGGTATCATTGCAGCATCTTCAGTGCTACCATCCTTATTCCTGCCTCTGTGAGACTTGATGGCATTCTTTGCTTATGTAGAATGACAAATGACACAGAGCTGAACAGCCTATATTAATACAGCATAAAGAAAATGTTCACAGTTCCTGAGTGCCCCACAAGTAGCACAGCAAAGAACCACGAGCAAAATACTAAGGAAAAGTTATAGTCAAAAAGGATTTCAATATGTTTGAAATCTCAGTGAATCTTATTTGGAGAGAAATCAGTAAATCAAACTGACCTGGGGTAAACATGGGGCTGGAGGCAGTGCATGGTAACAGGAGCCTAAAACAAGAGATTGCAGGCACGTTGAATGGAGTCAATGAAAGATCTTGGACCAAGATGTACTTAGACTGCTTAAGAAGTGAACTTTGGAACCCAGAAACTATAGGAGCTTCTGCACTGGAACAAATTTTCTCTTGTTTGTCACTCAGCTGTTTCTGGTCTGGAATCCTCTAGTGACATGTGGTGTTATGTTACATTTTGAAAAAACAAAACAAACCCAAACCTGTCCAAGTGGGATAACCCTTTAATGCCATTTGTAACTATCGTTTTGGTTTTTAAGACCTGAACACAAATGGATTTTTAATATACCTGTCTGAATTAGTAATTTAATGTTAGGATTGCTATACTGACCGCTTGTTTTTGGTTTTTTGTTTTTCCTTTTTAGATTCTTCAATTTATACTAAGTTTGATGCGAGGAAATTATATTGTTGGGGTCAAAAGAAAAAGGTAATTACTGGATAGGTCACAAATCAGTGTCAGATGTGAATTGTAGGGATAAATCAGCTTGTAGAAACGAGATACTTCAAGTGTATGAAGAATATTTTTATCACTTGTATTTTCAAACTTGAGAAGTTGCATAAAGTATGAAGTAAAGATTTAATCTTCTTTATCACTAAAAAGAATGGGTGGGAAGAGAATATACTATACCTTCTAAATTTTCAAGGGCACAGTTATCAGAAGTGGTAACTCTTTCAAAATATGTAAATGTGACTGACTTATTCAAAACAAAAAGAATGTTTAGAATGCAGTCTGTCTGCACTACGCCTACTAAAAAACATTTCCAAAAGCCAGTTTTCTTAAAAGCAGAAGAATGATTGTTCTTGCTATTACTGCACATACTTGGCATTGCTACAGCTTTTTACTGTGGAACTATATGCTATACTATATACTGTCTTTTGTCTCAGGTCTCTAACAGATGCTGCAGGTGCTTCACCTTCCAAATACAGTCGTCAGTATGTTCGCATCCCTGTGGAGAGTGGCCAAGCAGTAAGTCTTCCCAGGGAGAGAGACAGTGGGTTGGATGAGATGGTACAGGGTGATCTCAAAATCTTCCTTATAACTGTTAATACCCTCATCTTATCATCAAATGCACGCCACTTTGAAATGGGCAGCTTTAAAGCATTGCTCTGTCTGCAAAATCATGCAAATCGGTACAACTAGTCAGAAGTGAAATCTGAACAGGGAAGAGAAGCTGCAAGAAGAATGGAGCTTCAGCATTAAAAAAAAGACCTTTTGGTTTACTTATTCTGTTCGCTGTATCCCGCAGATGGCTTTCTCTGAACATAATGCAGATGATGAGGATGGAAATGGTTCAGGTCTCATCATTCGAGATATCACTGATAGCCTGGAAATTGCCACCGGTGGTCTCCTTGCTGTGGCACACACAAGTGACAGAGCCAGGTACGTTTAAAGGATGCGGGAATATTTATGCTTAGGCAGTTAACTAGGTGGTCATGTTAGTGTAAGTGATCCAT
Organism: Tringa tobata; assembly: GCA_033628505.1. Lineage (NCBI taxonomy): Eukaryota > Metazoa > Chordata > Aves > Charadriiformes > Scolopacidae > Tringa > Tringa tobata. The sequence goes on along the minus strand of JAHREE010000243.1, from coordinate 233,509 downwards.
ATGAATTCTGGGAAACAGCCTCTTATTTGTGCGTGTCAGGCCTGTTTGTAGACTGCTTTTTTACAGCACATAGCATAAGTCATGGTCAGCAAAGCTTTTCAAGAGCTCGTATCTCTTCAGAAGTGCCTGAAGGCCTATCGAGCTGATTGGCACTTGAAGTTTAATTTGCTGAGGCTTTTCTCTCTGTTCAACAAAGAAGCACATACTTAACTTCTTGACTGAACAGGGACCTGAATGCATGTGTAGGTTAGTAGTAAACAAACCAAGATGCGTAGTTGTGTCTCCACTTTGAGTTCTACTACGTGTAGTTCAGTTCTAAGCATAGCTGAATGGAAGGCATTCTTTTGTGTGGCATCAGATTCTTGTGAAAACCAATTTACTTGTTATTATCCAGAGTGAAATACGGGCCAATTCGGAATCTTTTATTTCCAGAGACACAATGTTAAGAGTTTCCCTCCTCCCAGATTTCCATATAATATTTTGCTACTTTTGGCCTGGCAAAATGGGGTGTTTTGCTCTGATAGATGCTATCTGTGTAAGCTGACAGATTCTTCATCTGCCTTTAGGAAGGTGCTTTTCTTCTTTTTCTAAAGACCAGTTGGTTGTTTGAACCCTTGACTGGCTTTATTAGGTATTAAGATTTGAGATACTAAACTTGAAATGAGTAATGATGCAGTTGATGAATTCTCTTGTGTGTTGTTTCTCTTTGGGTCATATTTTAGAGAGACACAGGCAGCTCTGGATCCTGATTTACCCGTTTGTGAAGCATTGCAGCCAAATGAATTAAGTTGTGCAGAACCTATCCCACCAGTGCACTTAAATGATGTCAATAAATACAGTGAAGTGGAAAATGCTGCTGTGGAACTCCATACTGTGCAACCTAATGCTCCAGAAGACCCTGTGTCAGTGATTGACTCCATCTTGAATGAAAACAACTCTGCAAACCAAAATGATCCTTTACTGGACAGGTATTAACTTGTTGCTGGAAACTGTTATGCTGTCGTTGTCTTGTGGCATCTTGTCAGAGTTTTAGAAGCTGTGTTTGGCAGAACATAGTGAATTAGCTTTTTGAATGTCATTGGTTAACTGAATTTTCTGCCCCTTTGTTAGAAGGTCTTGAAAAAGACAAGCCTGAGCATCATACACTAAAAGCAGGGCAAGTTGTTCTCTCGCATCTCTGATAATGTGTGCCTGACTTCTGATGTGTCAGTCTGAGGCCTGGTGAGGTCAATCTGTCACATCAGCCCTGGTACCACCAACCACTGGCACTGCCAAGTCCTACCAAACAACTGATCAGGGGTAGTGGTTTCAGGAGGCACCAAGTGCTGCTTTGTTTCTTAGAACTGGGTACAGGTTTGTGTCGGTGGTAGTCTGATGTTGTTTTGCTGTTGCTTCCTTTCTTTGCCCCTTATTTCCCTGTTTATTTCCCTGTGAATTGTCAGATCAGCCTCACCCCTGGGATCAGAATCGGGTGGGCTGTGGTTTCACATTCTGCTTAAGCAGCTCCTGGCTCTGCGCTGGCCCCTCAGCTTTATCAGTGCCATCAATTGGGGAGCTGCAGGGTGAGCTGGACCAAGGAACAAACTAGTTCTTTCCCCTGACAGCTTTTCTGTGGTTAACTTCAGGTAGGAAGTAGTGAGATGATGTGTTGCAGCAACTCCATCTAATCTGAAGGCCCTGGAATATTTTCCTTCATTGGCACTGAGTGCCTTGGAGCTCTCTGTTGCTTATAGCTGAGTATCCCAGCAGGGGAGGTAGTTTGCAGAGCAGTGAGAAGTTCAATTCTGGCACCGTGCATGGAGCTTCCCCTCCACTTCATTCACTGTCCCTTCTATCCTGCCCACAGCCCTTGGAAGCATATACAAATTGGCACTAGTCTGATGTTTCAAAATAGGGAGTGTTCCTTCACATCCAGATTATTTCCAACCCTTTGCTTATCATTTATTGTCCCCAGGTGAAAGCCATCACACCTTAGTTTTAAATATTGGTACATGGGCTGGGATCTGAGAACATTCAAAAGAGATTAAAATGAAGGAGGAAGTAGATACAGAAGGAGCAACTGGTTTTTGATATGTTAGCTGCAATTATATTTGCTGTTTGGATAGTCTTCCTTGTACCTGTCCTTCAAAGAGTTGGACTGTGAAAAGTGGTACAGGACTGTGGTTTCATTCATTTGGCAAGAAGCTATTCTGGATTGTGGGTGATCTCCTCTGGCTCTCATCTTGCCCCACAGCTGAGAGGTTGGCAGATCATTTCTAAGAGTTTTTCCTGCCTTGTGGTGCAAATTCGGGCCCTACCTGCTGACTGTTCCTCACGGTTCTGTATCGTTTTGTCTTTTTAGAGAAGAAATTCAGGATTTTCTTAACTGCATTGATGCCAGCCTTGAAGAGCTTCAAGCAATGTTATCCGGGAAGCAGTATAACTTTGGTTCTGAAGCTTTCAGCGACGTGAGTGTCTTTTGAATGTTTTCTAATTTCTGAAAAATGCTGGTTAGGTTGCATTATGAAATGTTACTGTTCTATTCCATGTTGTAACGGGCAAGAGGAGGGGAAAATCCTGAAAAGCAAATAGTTATGGATAGAATGATACGTAGTCATTCTAGGAGTCAAGAATGTACGAGGCAACGTTGAGAGTCTTTTTCAGTTCATACAGTGTTTCTCTTAGACATAACTCAAGGGGGAGGTGGGGGAAGGAAAAAATTGGATTCTTCTCCTTCTCAAGCCTTTGTCACATATCATCACATCCTGATTATCCTGGAATTGCTGAGAAATACGGTGTCCTTGTCTTCTCCTGTGACCTCAGTTAACTGGCATGGGTTGAAAGTTTATTGTTGTTGGCCGCTGGCAGAGCCACCTTCCCTGTGCTTCGGTGGATGGAGTGGTGTGCTGGACCCTGCTCTCCTTTCAGGAGCTTTCTGAAGCTTTAAGGACCTTATTCTATGACTTATGGTCTGTTTTTATTTTCAGACTCTTAATCCTGAGCTGCCAGCCCTGGATATGAGCTTGATGGAAACTTCCCCTGGCATGGAAAATGTAAGAGTAAGATTTGCTTCTGTGATGGGGAGGGTTAATACAAGGTTGAGAGCTAAGTTTTGACTGGTGCAGTTTAAGAGGAGGGACTGGATTGATAGCACAGGATGAAACTGCCATTTTATCTAGCCGTGCTGACTTAATGTTTTCAGTTATCGCTGTTGGCATATGTGAATTTAAGAGGATTCTCAAGATAATTTCAAGTCTTATGTTCCTAGCTGCAGTAATACGCTCAGTGGGCTGATTTAAACTGTCACTTTGCTTTGAATAACATCTTCTTTGCTTTCTGAATACACCTGAGAACATAAGGAAGAGGGAAACAAACTGGTGTTTGTTGAATCAGCTCTCTGTATTGAGGAAATTTTTTTTTCCTATCTATTACTTCTGTTCCTTCTGTTTAGAATGAGGAGGGTAGAAAATCTTATCTGTTTTTGGTCTAAGCATGTGAGAACAGTTTCTTATCTTGTTTTTTCTAGCCTTGGGGATTCCCATGACGTCTTTTAGGCAAGTAATAACTAGGTCTGGGGTTATAGTTCAGATGAGATTGTGTGCCTTCAGTCTGTCCGAAAATGGAAGGAAAAGTACTATATGAAAAATATATTGCAATATACTGTATTCTGAACATGGCTATGTGGAAAAGTCCAGTGCAAATTTACTTCTCTTGGTCCAGTTCCTAAAATTGACTCATGTTTAAAAAAAACCCAGCCAAACAACCTTGCAAGTATCACTTATTTTGTAGTCCTGAAATAATATTTAAACTATGACTTCCCAGTCATAAGAGCTTAGACCACAACTGAGGTAAAATGCAGCTGTTTTCAAGCAGTGTTTGCAAAATATAATCGTATTGATGAAATCATGTTTAACAGTGTTATTCCAACAGGAGAAACTATAATAAAGCTTCTGGTTTGGTAGAATAAATATTTGCTAGTCAGAAGCTTGTTTGGCTTTAGTCAGTTTAGTTTGTCTGTATTTCACCGGACGTTCTTCTGGGAGCTCTGTTTGCTGACCCTCATGTGCACCAGTGGCCTCCTTGGTCAACTCTTCCGTTGTTCTTCCCTTTAATTTTGTTAACCGGTCAGTGAAGACTTGGATTTTGTTGTTGTTTTTAAGCATTCTGTCTTACTCTCTGTCCGTTTTGCTTCAGATTGCAAACTTGACAGAGACCCCTGAAGATCCGGGAGCAAGTGAGAGAGAAACAGCAGGAAGCAAAGGTGGGCAGGAAGGAACACTGAGAGCTGTGACAGTTCCAGACTCTTCCAAAACTGTGTGTTGAAGTGGAATTTTTGTAGCCTGTAATATGCTTTATCTCTCCTCCTTTGGTCTGGGCTTAAAATGTTTGTGAAGACTGGGATGTTTCATTGATCTTGATGAAGCTGTGCCTCAATCTTAAGAGGCCCCATCCCTCCTATGCCCCATGTTTGGTGTTAACTGTTTCCTTTTCCTATATGTGACAGAACGCCACAATAGGGAGCAGAACTGCAAATGTCCTGGTGGAAGTATCTCCTACATGGGCTACGACCCCCACAAATGCAGTGCTACTCATTTTTACTACTTCAGTGTTGCCATTGTGTACCATATGTGTTGGGGGCTTGAAGTGTGCTTCAGACACTGATCTTAACAGCCACAGGAGCCTTAGCTCTCCTCTTGCAGCTGTGGATGTAGTCTGTCAGAGCTCAGCTGTAGTGGTTTTCTTTAGTGAACCAAGTTTTGAAGCAGCCTCTCCAGTTGTCCTTGTCTTGAATAAGAGCCTTCGCTTATGTGCCGCAGGAGCCTGGAGTTTAAACTGTTTGTTTTCTCTCAGATATGCAGCTGATACAGTACAGGGCCAATCCTCTGCTTTCATTATTTGAAGAACTACCTTCGAGCGAATCTTCAGGGAAGACAGAGGATCCAAAAGACTTTCTGCTGCCCCCCCTGGAGGAGAAACCTGCTCTTCATCCTCCGTCTCGTAGTGAAACTGTCTTGCCGCCAGCAGCTCCAGCAAGCCAGGCTGAGCCTCTGGATGCTCTGGGAATGGGTGATCCACCTCTCCTCTCAGAAGATGGGAATGGAGAGTACAAACTGTTTCCACTCTTGCTCCTCAGTCCTGTTGCTAACTTCATAGAAGAGGCCTCTGAGATAGAAACGTCTTGAACTGACATACCTGTAACTGGCTTAGTGGTGGGAAATAGGTAACAAAAGAAATGGATCAGTGAGAAGTTTGACCTCTCTCCTCACCTGCTTCCCAGGTGCCATATTCTGTATAGAAAAAAGAAAATTCTCTTTCTACAAGCAAGGAGAATGCGTGGAAAAAACTGAAAAGAAGCTCAAAAGAAGAGCTGGTGGAAGCGAAGGCACTGAGGGGAAGAACAGCCTCCCCGTAAACATACCGCAACGTATTCCGTAACTTTTTATCCAATATCCTTATTGCAAAAGGAAATCTGTTTGTATCCAGTTTGTAAAGTTTGGCTGGGGGGGGTTGTTGTTTTTTGGTTGGGTTTTTTTTTTATTAGCTGGGTAGTAATGTAGTGTGTAATATTTACAACAAGAGTTTTACTCTTTTTGAGAGCCTGTTTCAATAGGTGGCTTGTCAGTTGTTTGGAAGTAAGATTTTTTTTTTTTTAAATTTTGTTTTTAATTTGAGATTTCTTTTCTAATAGTTTATGGCTACATTTGTTTGCATCTGCTTAGGTCACTTTCGTACTCCTAGATTTGCTCCTAGGTACAGGGAACGTTTTTCCTATGGAAAATTACATTTTAACTGTGGAATATTACTTTTTAACATGCTAACATGCATCCATTGCCACGGATTGTAGGTGTTGTGGTAGGAAGTGCTTGCCACCTTGCGTAATGCTGATTTCTCATGCACATTGCATGGCAGTTCTTCTAGGGTAACCTGCACCTAGCTCACAAGTTATGCGTCCTCAGAAATTTCGAGTAGAACTGATTCACGTCTAGCCAAGTCCAGCAGCTGCCCTTAAAATGAGAGGGGAGGGGAAAAAAAAAGGAGTCATCGGGTAACTTGCATTGACATAGGACATCACATGAAGATTTCTCTTCTGCTCGCAGCAGCTGCTTGTTTACCTGACCCTATGTGTACACCGGACTTTTTCCTCCGTTTTCTGCTTGTGGAGTCTTTAAGCTAAATTAACTAGATGCATTTGAATCCTTCGAGAGTGAATTACCAAAAAAAATGGTGTCTGCTTAATCAAAAAATCTCTCCCCAAAATTCCTTTCTATGTTCTTTTCTGAACTTCTCCGAGCAGCTGCAACGTGGGCATCAGCCCCTGGTGACAGTGGAATCGCGAGTTCACCTTCGCTGAGACCGAGTTTGTAACAGTCTACCTGTAGCCCAGGCAAACCTGAAATTTGCTGTAGTGATACAAACCTGTTGGGGCTGGAAGAGGCCTGGAGGCAGGTAGAAAATCCACTGTATAATATCACATGATATTTCCTACCAGCACAATTACTTGTAAATTTTGTTTCATTTTTAGGAATTCACGCTACCTACAGGCTTTTTTCTCTCCAAAGCTTCTGGACTGATAAGTTCTGAGATAATTTTTTTTTTTTCTTTTTTATATTCAAGAATCCAAGTTAATCTGATATTCTGAAGCCTACTAGATAATGCACACGGTCTATGCTGGCCTTGCTTGATTGGATTTGTGCTTCCACATCCAATCTTTTGAGTTGTAAAGAAGGATCTTGCTGCTGAGTGTGCGTGTGTCTGTGTAACGCCTTCACAGTGTCATGTTATTCCCATGCTTCTGTAACTGTTCTTAACTTCGTGGCCCTTCACGTTTGGATCTTTTGAATTGCCTTTTGTCAAGTCTGTCTTATTCTAGCCTTTTCTAGTCTTTCTTTTGCTTGCTTCTTGGGACAAAGAGTTGAATAGTCTCAAGTTTTTGTGAGCTAAAGGGAGAGGTGGAAATGAGTGAATTGTGTATCTCTCTTGGGTTCTGCTTTTTTTTCCGTTTCTTCCCAAAGGCCTCAATTTTGCCAGGAGTGAAACAGTCAAAATCAGGCTTTTTCTTCTGTGCTATTTTGACAGCACAGTGCAGGCAAGGAGGTTCTTTGAGTGGCTGATCTTCTGTAACTCTGACTTCCTGAACAGGTTAGACCGAAGCGTAGTTCCTGTTACGGATTGCTGTCATGTTCTTCCATCATGGAGCCCTCTGATCTCAATGCATCTCCCCATCAGATATTTGATCTGATTGCGTAATAGTTTTTTAATACACTTTCTCTCTTTAAGAAGTTAAGAAACCAAGACTTGGGAAAACTGCAAATAAGAACTTGTGCATCTGTGTCTGGTTTATGTACTGGTCTAGGAAAGGTGTGTATTTATGCAAATTTCCTAAGAAAGATTGCAATGGAAAGAGGAAGGCTGAATAGCAGGAAGAACCCACATGCTGAAGTAATTAAACTCAAGAATTACAAAACCATTACTGTGTTTCTTGTACGTTCTTTTTTGTGTGGGTTCCTGTGTGTGCCAATACTTCCCAAACCTGTTTACTGAATTTTCTAAAAAAAAGAGCTGTAATGCTCTCCGGGGGAATCTCATTATGGAGCTGCTGCTTGTTCAAAAATGACTGAAATGCTCAGGTTAGCCTGGCACCTGTTCTCAGAGCTGTCAGCCCGAAAAAGAAGGAAGGTTATGTTTATTATTAACCCATATTCAACATGCCATGGAATCAAAGCTTGTGGGAATGGGACTGACCACCACTGACAGTGTAGGACCAGGCTGGCTTTGGGTATTTGCTCATTGCCTATATGCCCATGGCTTGCTGGGAGCCAGCCTTTACATCCAAGCAGTGGGGGAACATACATGAAGTGGTTTTTTTCATAGGTGATGATGTAAAAGCTCAAAATACTGCGTTGGGTGCTAGCGAGAAATGGTCTTGTGGTGGAAAGCTTCCCAGTTGACAACTGGAAGTTGTGATGGATCGTGTGCTGTGAAACGACCACTTCAGGAACCTGATGTGCAAACAAGTAAAAATCACCACGTCCCCCGAGCTCATCAAAACAGATGCTACTGCTGTTTCAAATCCTTGAATCCTCTTCTATTACTCAGAGCAGCAGAGGTATCCTCTGAGTCATATGAGGTCTGTATAAACACAAAATCAACTGTGATTCCACGGGAAGGGAAAGGGAATGTAAGATGAAAGACGGGATGAAAACGATTCAGACAAAATCAATGGAAAACTAGATGCCCTCAGCTGTGTTTTCAAGGTGTAGAAACCATCCATTTAATAACCTGGAGCAGTCAATAGGGTTCTGCACAAAAGTCCTGGAGGATGACATGGCATTAAGTGGGTAAGAGTACAGAAGATTTTTGGATGCTCAGTTCATCCGTTACCTGTTGAAAATAAGATTAACGAAAGTTTTTTTATTAGTAGGTTTCTTTTTTGCCAGAGATGGAGTATTTTCCTTCATAGGAGCACCCAATAGACTCACTCACTTTTCCCTCCCCTTCCATTTTTCTGTCTCCCTCTATTTTCTCTATAATAAACAGACAAATTTTACATTTTAGCTTAAATGTTGGTATATTAGTTGTTATATTTAAACATAGACACTTACCATCTTCTCTTTCTTTCCTTTAAAAGGAAGGCCTTAGCACCTTAAGATCATGTATCATACATGGTTAACCCTGTATGATTCAGTAGACTACAGCTGTTAAGGTTGGTTATCAGACAGGTCTGAGTATCCTCTAAGACTTAGCTATGCCTTTGTCCTTTAATATTACTTCTGTTCTGATTTCGAGATTTGTTTTGTTACTTATGCGTTTGTTTAAAAAAGGAAAAACATTGCAGAAACCAACAATTCTATTCTAGAGCCATTCCTTGCCCTAGTAAATTCTGCTGGGTATTTTTTTTTTTTTACCACCCTTTCCTTTCCCTTTGGGAGGCAAGTTAATAGTTCAGCTGGGATGGCAGCCCGCCTGGATTACTCTTTCCCCATTTGCCGAGTCACGGGGCAGTCACTCCACCCACAGACTGTGCAAGTGTCCCCGTGCCTGGGTGTGGGGCCAGCGGGGCACCCGCCCTGTCCTGGCCACGCTGTCCTTCCCCAATAAGCCATTTCTCACCAAGTGTCTGCCAGCTACACCAGATGTAGTGCACAAGTTGTTCTTTGTGGAGCCCGTCTTGTGGTTTGGGCTGGACTGGCCACTGAATCGAATGTCAGATGCTCCCCCCGACCCCTCTCTCCAAAAAGAGAGGAGGGAGAGAAAGAAAGAGACTTATGAGTAAGAAAGGCCCTCAACTCCACAAGGTATCGATTAAAATATTTACTGGAGATAACAGGAGAAGGAAACAAGGAACAGCACAGATAACCTCAGCACCAGGCAGAGCTCTGGTCTGAGCATGGTACACTGTTCAGAGCCCCTGCCAAGGTTAACTGGCACTGTGGGCCTTCCAGTTTTCGTAGGGTTTTCCTGGAAGTAAAGAACTCCATTCGTCATTTCCACTGCCAAGAAAAAGGATGTTTATATGAAAAAGTGCCGTTCCACTTCTAGATAAGGACAAGGACACGGCAGCGGTGTCATCACTGGGAGCCACGGCCAGACCCCTCCGTTAGGATGAGCCAGGCAAGTCTGTCTGTGGCCAAGTGATACCTGCAGCACAGCAGGACAGATGGCAGCCCATCACTAACCCCTCGATGGACAACAGCCTGTTGGTTGGGACTACCGTGGCGCTGCAAGTGGCCACAGAACGAGTTTGTGTTTCCCATGCCCACAGCTGGTTCGCTATAATGCAAGTTTCCTTCCTCCTCCAGCATCAACGCACGTGGGTACCACTTTTACTGCTTGGATTGAGTGTCCTGTATCTGGGGAGTGGAAGGTTGGTTTCCCTTGACTGCCACGTGCTGAGAATTTGCAGAACACACCCAGACATGGCAAGCACAGTGTGAGAAAGGGAAAAGTGCCCCTCACATGCTCCTTTCATCAATATTTTTCATGCTGTTTCAGACTAGCCCTCCCCACCATCTCAGCCCAGCCAGCAATTTTTTGTCTCATATTACTTTGCGCTTGCTGACACAGAGCTTTCCAGAATACCAGAAAAACTTATTTTGATCTGTCTCTCCTGGACTGTAAGATGCCATCTCGTCCAGCCCATGCTCAAAATGTTTTGCTGTCCCATTTTGAAATGCGGTATCTGTGTTATCCTAGTTCCACAAAGTAGAAGCAAGAGATTGCTACCAAGGGTCATCTTAGTGTACAGGCGTTTGTACTTGCACCACATAAAGGACAAGAGATTTCTCCTGCCACTGTCCCCGCAACCAAAAAAATAAATGTAAATATACATATATAAATAAATATATACACATCTTTTCTTTGTAAAACAGTGAATTTTGGCTTCCTGGTTGGTACATACCCTTCTAGTGGTAGTTTCCCTTATGACTTAGTCAGAATCAGTTTGGGCTTCTGCCCTCCTGTCCAGAGAGCTGTGTTCCCCAGGAAGGAGTTTCATTAATTTGAACTTAACATGTTCTTTTCTCTTCCTTTTCTGAACCAAGTATGTGAACACTGCAACCCACACAAGCTTTTCCTGCTTCTCTCCATTGCAGCGACTGCAGATTGGAGTGGCATCTCATGGGAAACTTCTGACCAAGGAACACAGGGCTACACGGGAGGAGCACGTGAAATCAGGTCCCAAAATCTCTCAAGTCTCTGTTGAATCTTTTTCTCGGCTTTATCAAGTAGGATATTTTCAGAAGCATTTGGACCTTAAGCTGGTTAGGTGTCCTCTTTAATTACAGGTATAACTGCAAATATAGTAGATGGTAAGAAATTAATTGAACGGATGATTCTCTAAGGCAAGACTGTCAAATACCCACAAGGATCTGTATATTTTCTAACCAAGTAAAGGTACGAAAATTGTGTGTAGTAAAATCACCAGCTTCAGGGAATCAGAGACCAGAATGTTATAACCTGAAAAGAACCAAATTCAAACTCATACCAATAACATAGTCATCATTAGATCAATTTTAATAACAAGTCATAAAAACAATAATCATACTTCTAGATGCATATATGCTTTTAAGTGCCATTGTTTTGCAGAATGAACTGCAATGACTCTAAAATAAGAATATATGTAAAAGCAAGCAATCGCAATGAAAGCAAAGATCTTGAAAGAAGAGGAACAAGATAATATCAGCGGTCGCAGGGTTGTATACACAAACCTCCTGTTTTTAATGTTAAATTACATAACAACATAAGGAAGCCACCTACAAATGACAATGTAGGTGGAGCTGCCTTTAAGCCATATATAAGACTATATGAAATATTTGTTTCTCCACATTGCCACTACTTCAGAATCAGGTACGCGGCATTGATTGCTCAAGTATCCGGTGCTGTGCAAACATCATTGTCTGTTAAAGGAGGATTGTACTTTAGAATATGGCCTGGGATTTTATTGACTGGGATTTTTATTCTGGTTACTTGCGTTTGAGCACTGGATGTTGAATTCGGGTGTAACAATAGCAAAGTGCTCGTATTGATTTAGTTGTATACAGTGAAGCAGAAGAGATTTCTGTCATTAGGGCCACAGAAAAATTCAGAGCTACAGAAGAGAGAAAAAGACATGTAAAATCTCTTGAAAATAACGTTTCAGTAGACAACTGATGCTTCTAGATTAATCTAGTGCTCAATTACTTAATAATACAGTTAACTATAATTTATAGTGCCTTTAATTAATAATAACAAATCTCATTACAGTTAAGAAGTCATGATTTCATAGTCTCAAAGATTTTCTACTTTGATAAGTTCCTTTTTTTTTTTTTTTCTAGGTATATAATTGTTTACCTGTTTCCAAAGCAGTCTACAGGGAAATGCAGGTGCATGTGGTTCCAATCTATGCTTTTAATTGAATGCAATTAATCAATTCAACCAAGCAGCTAAATTGCTGTATGAGAAAGCAGGCTCAGTCTGTGATCTAGAGTGGGATGGTTAATACAGGTGCCTGTAGCTCTTGGAAATCTTTTGTTTTCAGATTTATATACTTTAACTCTCCACCTCTTGAATGAGATATAATGAAATGGAATAGAACTGGTCAGTTGGAAGGGGCCTACGATGATTATTTGTCTCACACTGGTAATATAAAGATTTAGGGTGTTTCATGAATCTTAATTTAAAACACAGTGGTGAGCTCTGTTGAAAAGCCGGTAAGAAAATGAATAGTCAAGATATTTGTTGTTTAGCTCCTGAAAGTTCTTCAGATCTTCTTGTATGTAACATGCATGTTAAAAGTTATTATTAGAAAGTAATGCAAGAGGGAAAGAGGAAGAAATAGGTGTTTAGGAATAAAAGAAACAAAGAAATTTTAACTTTTTTTAAAGTTGGATTAAAAAATAGAAGAGGGAAAAGGCATACTCAGCAGGAAATGTGAAATAGAGTAGAAGTAATTCTTAAACTTTCCTATTTTGACCCTCCCTGAGGACTTCTCTTCCACCCGCACCTCTGACAGTCATCACTGAGACACTTTTTTTCTGAAAAAGAGGAAGGAAAAACATCAGCAGCTGTCCTGCGTACTCAGTGACGGAGTGAGAGAAGAAAGGGAAGAGTTTACCCCCTGACTTGGAGAGAGCAGGGCTGTTCTACTGGAGAGGGAGAAGCTGCAGCCCTGGCAAGGATGGGAATGCTGGTGAGGGCAGCTGTGCTTATGAGTCCTCTTCTCTTCTGCAATGGTGAGTGTACAGAAAGGTCTCCTGCTTGGGGCAGGTCCTTCCCTGGCACTGGTGTGTCTCTGTGTGTTTGTACAGGGGTGGTTATCTGCCAGGAACAGGAAAATGGTAAAAAAGGCCAAGGTCTTTGCATGCTGCTGGCTCGGTGTTCCGTTGCTTCAAATCCAGTGGTTGGGGAGTGCAATGGTGCGTGATGGCTGTGGAAACGCTGCCCACGCAGCCAGAGCACAAAGATGCTGTATGTGTTGTGATGGTTATTGCACAGAGCACAGCCCAGCACGAAGGGTCTGGTTAGTTCTTGTGTTCCCAGGCAAGGGGAGGTTTGGAAACTGAAAGAAAAGGGTAAAGACGCACCCATGGAAGCACAGGTTCAGCCTTAAGAGTGACAAAGTCAACAGACCTTGTTTTTATAGGAAAATTTAAAGAGTTTTAGACTACCTCAATCCGTTGCTGTAGTTGGTTAAATTCAGTGTAGTCTGAAAAAGCAGTGTCTTTCAGAAGAACAAATGGGCAGCGGAGGAGTAAAAACCATAAAACCTCTATTTTGCTGTTAGCGTGCAAAATGCTCTCCAGGAAAGCCCTGAGAGTGATGTCGGGTGGTGGGGGCAGATGGCAGCTGTGACTGGGGAACTCTGCGACTCGGTCTTGAGACCTGCTTCCCTCAGGTCTAAGTCGTCTGCTAATTCTGACCCTGTGCTCTGCCTGCTGTTCACTTGCTCGCAGGTAAGCACCAAGCGGAGCGTGAGAACCAAACTGCTCACGTGGCAGTGCCCCTGGCAATCAGCTCTTTCCTATCTGATTCCTCAAGCCATGCGGCTTTTTTGTTAGCCCATCCCTCATCACCTACACTGACTGCCCAGGCTTTTGACTTGGTGGATTCCTCTTGCTGATGCTCTCACCACCACTTCATCACCCAGGAGCTGCCTTCACTGTGATTGCTTTATTTTTCGTTTTCTTTCTCCATTCTTCCTACAGCTTTTCTGGACCTGACTGGTCCCAACGAGATCAAAGGCGTATGGAAGGGATCTACCATCTTGCCATGTGCCTATGTGCCCGAGGAGGACTTTGTGCAGCACACACTCGTGTGGGCTGTATCGCACGACCAGAGCTCTGGCAGCATCTTTCGGAGGGATAGCTCTGGTGACCAGGTTCTCCTGTCAGAGTACAGAGGCAGGATCAGCGTCCTGAACGATGCCCCAGGGAACGTGTCTCTCCACATCCTGAACCTGGAATTCTCCGACAGGGGAACCTACACTTGCCAGGTCACCTGGAGAGCCCATAACAACAGCCTGATAGTAAAAGAAATCACCACTAAAGTGGAGGTTGTTAAAGGTAAACCCAACAAGGAAATGCAGGAGTGGAAGGCTTGGCTTGGGAAGGCTTTTGGGAATTGAATAGACCAGGCAGGGAGTGACCACCCACTTCCAATGCAGGAGCATTTTGCTGAGCAGTGTCAGACTCCAACGAGAAGCAGTGAATGGCTCATAGAGCAGAATTCTGCCCACCATACTGTGCCCTGCAGTTTGGGGGCTGGAGGTGGATTTGTGGCCTCTTGTTTATTAATTTCTCCCTGGCTCAACATCTATCTGATGGCTCAATGTTTCCAAGGGACACATACCAGAGGGGAAGTCCCTGGGATGTTGCATTGTTTTTCTTTGGCCAACCTCCATCAGCACGTGCCCGATCACCCTTTGCCTGGGCAGTGGTGATTTCTGGAGGAATGGGGATGGCATCAACCTGGCAGAGCAGGCCTTCATGTAGGAGGTGCAATGGGTGGCATAGCTGGTACAGGCACATAACCTGTGCAGAGCGAAGGTGTGAGAGAGGTGTCGCTCTCCCTCCTGGGAAAGCACTGAAAGCCAGAGCAAGAACTGCTTGGGGAGGGGGAAGGTGGGGGAGAACCTTCCCCACTGCAACCATGAGCACCATGACCTGGGCCTCATCTTCTTTGTCTTCCAGTTGCAGTGACCAAGCCCATCATCAGGGCCGGCGAGCTGGGGCTGACTGTCCCAGTTGGAGCCAGGACCAGCCTGACCTGTGTGTCCCACGGGTCCCCCCCCATCAGCTACCGCTGGTTCAGGAGCACCCCGGGACAGAAAGCCCAGCTCCTGAGCAACCAGGCTGAGCTGGTGTGGGACAACCTGCAGCCCTCTGACGCCGGGATGTACTACTGTGAGGCGGAAAACAGGGTTGGGGCCAAGGCAGTGCAGCAGAGCGACACCGTTGAGCTGAATGTGAGAGGTGAGTCCCCAGAGCCACAGCTGGATGGAACACACCTGGAGTCTTTCACTACTGGAAGGGAACAACATTCCTGCTTCCCTTCCTTGAAAGGCAAAAACCACAAAAAGCCTTGGCCTTCTGCACTCTGAAGCACTGCTCATCACTAGCTTTGACTTTCTGTCCATTTTTGTTTTATTATTTCCTGTATTCAGTTTCCCTCATCTTTAGAGGAACTGCTCTTTTCTGATGAAAAAGAGGTTTTACATTTAAAACACGTATTTATTCCTCTTTGGCTTTTTTTAGGTTCTTGCTGGCTGTGTAGCGCTCTCTAGTGTGGTTTAGAAAGCTTAGACAGGAATCAGGACTTCATTTTGAGTATGAGGAACATGAGAGTGGTAATTCAGGAGGTGAAAAAGTCAAACTGGCCTTTGTTCCTTACTCCTGGCCGCGTGTTCCAGGGGAACACACTGCATTTCTGTGCTCTGATGTATCCAGGCTCCGCAAGACAGTGCGTGATGGATGCCTCATGGAAGACTTGCTGGCTTTCCTTGGCTGGCAACTTAGTCATTGGAGCCATGGAGCCTGTGATTGCTGAGCCAAGCACAGATACCACACGGTGACCTTTGGAAGAGGCAAAGCCTGCTGAGCTCCCAGTGGAACAAAGACTATGGCTAAAACATTGCCTTGTTTTTCATAGCAGTTGCACAAAGAAGCTTGCAGCAAGGGAACAGGAATTGATGATGGCCATGCTTGTTAATGCTGCTAGCACGTAGTCCCTACCTGTCCTCTGGATGGTGGCTGGTTCCTCATGGTCTTACCCCACCATGGGAGAAGTTCTCCTGTATTGCAGCAGCATCACAAATGTGGTCAAACTCTTGTGTGAGCCTCTCTCTCGTTGACCTTGCAGATCTGTCTGCCACAACAGTAGCCTCTCAGACGGATGGTGGAACCTCGGGGAGACACCACACAACCACAGGTAAGAGAAGGGTAAGAGAAGTTACAGCTGACAGCAAGGACAAGGAGTCAGGGGAGGGTTTGACACCACGTTTAGCAGTGGATTTTGTGGCTGGGGAATACAACCTTAACAATATTATGCTTTAGTCCACACCCCAGTTTTCAATCCAGATGTTTCTGATCATAGAACATCCTCCTTTCCTCAGTCTCCCATCCACAATGGGCTTTTAGCTTGCTCTTAGGGAGATTGTGTCTCTGTATGAGAGACTCTGTACGTGTCTTAGGTCTGCTAGAAATACCATTTCCTGATTTGTAGACCATATAGGATGTTTGGAGTTCTGGTTTTGTTTTTATTTTTTTTAAAGGGCTTTTTTGTTTGTTTTCTGGTCCTAAATGAAAGCTGCTGAAGTGGAAGGCAGAGCTAGTGTCTCTAGTGGCAGATACAAGTGATGCAGAAGCTGCTTCAGACCTGACTGGAAATGGTCTACCTTACCAAGGACGGTTGTTTTGAGGGAGGGCTTATGATTTCCAGTTTGTTTCTGTGGGATGTGGGAATTCAGACTTGGGCTGGAGTAGGTCATCTCATGGAAACTTTGTATTTTGGGGTTATATTTCAGTTGAATTTATAGTGCCCCCCAAGTCACATGACAGGTTGTGGGAATCAACATTAGTGACTAGAAGGTGAGGGAAGGTGTTGATGGTTATTGACTGTTTTACAGAAAAAAACCAAACGGAGCTGGTGTTCGAAGGTACTTCAGAAATCTCTTGGGCTCCATGGGACTTTACCACTATTACAGGTGTGTGTGTATATATAGACATACATATATATATCTAGTGCATGCATACATACATAGTTTGTGTATACACAGATACTATATATAGTCTATATATACTATATATAGTATCTACTGTATATATATAGTGCAATATAGATTATCTCTATATTATAGTGTATATATAGTACTTAGTTCTAGGGTTTGTCTATTTTCACAGCTTTGTAAAGGTGATGGAGATACTGTCTTTTGATCCTACAGCTGTAATCCCTACAGTGAGGATTGGAAATGCCCTGGGAGCCTTTCACTCCTGTTTGTTTTGCAGATCTGTCTGTAGCAGTGACCCCTGAGAGTGGTGTGGGATATCCAGAAAAGAATTATACAACTCAGGGTAAGTGGAGAGCAAAACAAAACTAAGAACGAGATCAGGGACCCAAACTGGCCACAAAGTAGTCAGTACCTTCAGCCTCAAAATTAGTGTTCTGCCTTTTGGCTGCAAATTGCATCAATGGCTGTTCTCAAGGGACCTAAATGACCCATGGTCACTCTTTTAAAGACTCTAGATGTTTTTATGGTGTGGGGGGGGAAGCTGTCATAGTTGGACTATACAGACTTGTTACTGTGTTCCTGATCCCCTTTGATCTTTTCTTGGAGTGTCAAAGCTGGAAGAGCAGAAAAGCCTCAGTGTGCAACTCCAGCACATCTTCCACGCCTCCTCTAGCTTTGCAGTGCAGTGGTAGGCTCAAACATCTTCCAGATACAACCGAAGAGTATCCTTGCATTAAAAGCTGAGACTTCTTATTTCCTGATGTGTAGTGCAACTTTTCTGCCCAGCACACAGCCTCAGCTCGCCTCAGCATTAGGAGACTGGAGAGCACAGCATTAGGTGCTGGAGAGCAACTCTGAGGAGAAAGACCTAGGAGTCCTGGTGGACAATAGGATGCCCATGAGCCGACAATGTGCCCTTGTGGCCAAGAAGGCCAATGGCATCCTGGGGGACATCAGGAAGAGTGTGACCAGCAGGTGGAGGCAGGTCATCCTCCCCCTCTACTCTGCCCTGGTGAGGCCCCATCTGGAGCACTGGGTCCAGTTCTGGGCTCCCCAGTTCAAGAAAGACAGGGAACTGCTGGAGAGGGTACAGCAAAGGGCTATGAAGATGATGAGGGCCCTGGAGCATCTCTCTTATGAGGAAAGGCTGAGAGACTTGGGTCTTTTAGTCCGGAGAAGAGAAAGCTGAGGGGGGATTTGATCAATGCTTATAAACACTTAAAGGATGGGTGTCAAGAGGACGGGGCCGGTCTTTTTTTCAGTGGTGCCCAGGGATAGGACAAGAGGAAATGGGTACAAAATTGAACATAGGAAGTTCCACATAAACATGAGGAGGAACTTCTTTACTTTGAGGGTGGCAGAGCCCTGGAACAGGCTGCCCAGGGGGGTGATGGAGTCTCTTTCTCTGGAGACATTCAAAACCCATCTGGACAAGTTTCTGTGTAACTGAAGTTCTGCTCTAGGTGGACCTGCTTTGGCAGGGGGGTTGGATCAGATGATCTCTCTCAGTGAGATGTGTGTGATGTAGGTCTGGCCAGGTCCCACAAACACCCCTATTCAGAGCAAGGTGCTATCCAGATGCAGATGAGCCACGTCTGGGGCCATGGACAGGGACAACCCTGTGTGGCCATGGCAGGGTTGGTTGCTGTTGCCCTCAGGGAAGTGGTCAGTACCATGTAACTGCTGCTGTTGTGACCTGAGAGGGCTTCTCTGTTTGAAAGTCTTCTGCTGTGTTGCTCTAGATTTCCAGGGGACTCGCCTGTCTCTGTACCTGGTCATCCTGATTGCTGTGATTTGTGGTGCTGTGGTTTTCCTCGTCATCTTTCTTGTCATTTGCATTAGAAAGCCCAAAGAAGGTGAGTGAGATGTTCTGGAAACCCTGAATGTGCTGTGCATGCCCACCTTGGTTTTACCTTTGAGGGCTTTTGGGGACGGGGCTGGTACTCTGTGTGCAGCCACCTGTAGCGGCTCTGGCACCTGCATCATGCAGGCACTCAATCAAAACATTCATGGGTCAAAATAGGTGGTGAAAGGTCAAAAGCGGCAGAGAAGCCCCTTTCTCCTCAGGGAAAACCAGTCGCAGCAGTCAGAGAGGGCCTGCCGGGTGCTCTTCCACCACAGGAAGGACTGACACATTGTGATCAGCCCCTGCAGCCTCTCCCCGGGCTGGTTCCAGGGGGAACCTCAGTCTCTGTACCCCCCCTGGCCGTCCCACGGTGCTTGGCTGCTTCATCATGCTGTCCTCCACCCTGCCACCATTACTGAGGGATGGCCATTTCCCTCTGGTCCTCACAGACGTCCCTTGGCTCTCAAACTCACCTGCTCGACCAAGTTGATCAGATCTTTCAAGGTGTCTGGTCGCAAGTTAATCTTGTCCTGCTACTTTAAAATACCTGTCTGCACCAGCTGCTGTTTAATATTTCCCTTAGTAAGAACATGGAGGAAAAGAGGTCATCATTAATTCTCCCTATTCAATATGAATTCATTTCCTTTCTAGCCTTCAGACATAGGATATATTTATTGAATGCTTCCGTCTTTTCTGCACAAATACTAGAAAGCTCCTGCCCAAATGCTTTCTTAGAGCCCCTTTTCTCACTAATGGCACTCAGCAGCGTATAGAGAACACGCTGGGGGTTTGGTTTGGGGTATTTTAATAAGGATGTCTATAGTTTTCTCCTTGTCCCTTTGTTTCTTTAATTACCTTTCTATAACTCTGTCCTACCAATTAATAATGACTATCAAATACTCTTTTTGCCTTTTTTCTTTTTTTTTTTTTTAAAGGAATGCAAAACAACCTCTTTCTAAATTTGTTCTTTATTGAACTTTTAATGAAAAGAAAAATTGTGGGAACTGGGAACTAGTTTCTAAACTCAACTTTACCTTTGACCTTGGGCCAGTTATTTTAACCCAGTTGTGCTACAGCTGGGATATGGGTTGTTTTCGTTTTCCTGGACTGAATCCTGGGAATAGGAGTCATCACCCACCTAACATGATCTCTAAGGTTCCTATTTTTACTCTGTCTTCAGAAATTGTTTTCTTAAGAGACATAGCAGAAATTATTTTTTTGAGCGTACAAGTGCAAGTTATTGAAACAAATTTCTGATTTTTCTTTTCCAGCTCAAGTCTATGAAGTAAAACGGTGAGTATAACCCTCTACCGAACATACTGATGAGTCTTTGGGGACTGTATCAAAGCGGGGGGGGGAAAAGAGAGTGCTACTTAGCTGTCAAGATTAAAAGTCTCTTAAGCAGCGTGGTTGAAGAGGTTTAAAGTCAGCTCAGTAGTACTTTGTACTGATGATCTGTGGGCTTTCCACATCAACACATAATGTAGGAAGAAAGATCTTTCCCTTTGCAATACTAGGCTCATAAAAGTGAGCAAGAGCTCTTCATTAACTCCTCAGTCCAATGAAGCCTATTGAAGACCATTGCCAAGGATAAATTCCCAGTGTTTTTTTTCAAATGCAAAGAACAGGAATTCCCCTTCTAAAGAGCTAAGGCTCCCAATGCGCAGGTTACACTGATTTATGCCTGAAATGCCCTTAGCTGAACTTGCCTCTCTTAACCATAACTGTGGCAGGAAGTTACAACTATTTCTAAACTCAGATTTCAGCATCCTGATCTATGTGTAACCTATGCAAGCTATACTGAAAAACATACAAGGAGAATGACCTATTTAGATATTAATTAGAGTGCTGATGACTTAAGTGGCATGGTAGAACATGCCAACAGTGTTTGCCCAGGTACTGGGCTTCCCAAGTAGTTTTTAAAACATCATGCTCGAGTAGCGGTTGAACCCTGAGCAACTGAATAAATGGTGTGATGGCGTTTCTCCTCAGAGGATTTACCTTCCTTTTTAAAGATATTGGATATCATAAGCCATACGGTAGATGTGGGCTGCATTCAGCTCCCTATTGACCATTCCTCCACCACTTTTTTTTAATAGATATATATATATTTATCTTGCAAAAAGCAGTTGTCTAGTTGTGTCATTCCAAGAAATTATGGGAATTCTTGTGCTGCTTACATACCTTTTGCTGCCTCTGTAACTCTCCCTGGATTGGAGGCAATGCTGCTATAATGTCCGAGGTTCTCCTGCTACCTGGAAGCAAAAGATAAGATTCTCTCCTTCAGAATACTGTCATAATGCAATGGCCCAGGTTTACATGGATTTGAATTGGACCACAATTTTGCTCAAAATCTTGATGTTTGGGAGATGTTTTATTTCCTGTGGCTGCAACTCTTCTTTCATATTGTATTTTGGTTTCAGCCATAACTCAAGAGCAGCAGCTTCTTCAAGAAGTGAAACTATGGGTCTTTATGAGGAACCCATCTCCTCCACTGAAAACAACTATGTGATGGAGTTCATGAAAAACAAAGAATCTGAAGAAATTAATACGAAAAAGAATGAATATGACTCTGGACGCACACAGGAATCTGAATATGAAGTAGGGGACACTGCATGAGACCCAACAGCGCTCTACAGGTAGCAGCTCTGAAGAGTACTTTCATCCAGCCGAAATTTATCTTCTTATCCACCTTTGCCTCTGAAAAATAGGTTGGACAAGCAGTTCTTGTTCCTCTGCAATTTATGGAGCCTTAACAATCTCTGCAGTGAAAATGCAAACCTCTTTAGGAACTTCAGTTGCAGACTGCTGTATAGATCTTCTGATTTTGCTTTTCTTAGTTCCCTTTCACCACCTCTGTAGAAGAAAGCCCTTTGAAAGCTAGGGTATGCAGATCCCAGGCCAAGAGCACTGTACTAAATGTGCTGCTTTGTATCACCAAAAGGATCTGCCTTCACCACCTCCGTGCGGTGGGAGTAGAACCGGCACCCCCATCAACATCCCCACCATCTTTGGGTAAGAAGTGCAGAATGAGGCTGGTCTAGGAAGCCGTATTTCTCCTCCCATCTGCCTGAAGTGCTGCAAAGGTGGTAGAATATCCTTTTAAATGTGAGATAACCCTTAAAGAAACAATGGAAGACCGATTAAAGCCAGGATAACACCAAGAACCTTACCACACTAGGAGCAGCAGTACAAAGAGAAGAAATGTCCCATTCTCCCATCGTGCTGTGCTCAATATTCTTTCCTGCAGCGCTCCCAGTAAGATGTGGACGCACTTTCTGTAGTTTTGGTGCTGGGCAGCTTATGGCAATTGTGATAATGCGTGCAACAGGGCACATTCTTTCTGTGTTCACCTTCTCTGTCCTCTTCTTTAATGTAGGTTTACTATTTTAAAGAAATAAGGTACTTTTCCATAAGCTTGTGGGCAGGATTGTTTACGCATACCTGAATTATTTTGTTTATGAATATTTTTGCACAACCAGCTCATCAGTAAAAAGCCAGCAAGACCTCACAATTATAGCTCCTCAGTAGATGCTCGTGAAGTACTTTCCTCCCACCTTAGAAGTCTTGAAGGGTAAGTAGGGAGCTGAGAAACTTCATTATTCATAATTTCTACTACCTTGAGTAGGTCTAAAACCAGGATACTGCAGAGTTATGGAAGAACCTTTTTATAATGAACGATAGGGCAATATTAAAAATTAAAAGCCGTAAAGACAGATATAAAACAAAATGAGTGATCTGAGGGGTGAGGGGGATATCAGTGACACAGACACAGGATTAATGGGCCCCCAGACTTGCTCTTCATACTCAGAAAAGATCTGCAGCTGCAGTTCTCTGCCAGGATCAGCTCAAAATTTGGCAGCGTTCAAAAAAGAGGATTAGGTGCTACAAGAAAAGGCATTACAGTGCAATAGAAAATGCAACTGTGATGCTGTAAGAACCCCTGGAACTCTTCCACCTCATGTATGTGTGTAGATCTCTCACCTTGAAAGGGTTTAACAGATATAGAAAAGTTACAGAGAATGATAATAAAGGATGAATTAGTGGCCTGAAACTGGTTCTGTGCAAGCGTATTTTACTTTCTTAGCTTGGACAAAAAGAGAATGAAGCAAAATGACCAAAGTCTGCTCCTCATCGCCAGTGTGGAGAAGATGAATAGGGGTTATTTGTTTACAGTTTCTTCCAAGAGAAAAGGAAGCAGACATTCGCTAAAATCATCTGGCAGCAGTTTTAAAGGGAGAGGAAAAGTATTTCTTTTATGCAATACGTAAATAGGTGTGGAATGCAATGCTACTCATCCAGTGCTATGAAAACCCAAAGTACACAGAGATCCAATGTGAAATGAATGCTATAAAAATTCATCAAAATTCACAAAGTGCCAGGCACACTCTACAGGTGACCTTACACTTTCTCCATTAATTTCCTGTACCACAAGTTTTATTTATCATTGTTAAGAATGTACTTAAAAATCAAGGGCTGAGTTGCCTTGATTTCAAAATGGAAAGGGAACAAACAGCAGCTTTTGTTGATGATGTCTTGGAAAAAATTGTCAACGTGTACGTGCAGCTTCTTGCAAATGTGGGGAAGCAAATGAAAATCATTAAACTTCAGGACTGCAAAGTTGTTAGATTTTGTTATACTTCTCTTTATTTTATCTATAAAGATGAGTGTGTGTGAATGTGTTTGTGTGCCCGGGAATTACATTCCCAGGAGCGGGTCGGGTCCCTCTACTTGAAAGCAGAGGAATTGTTTTGAATCTGCTGGAGTTTGGGGTGCGGTGTCAGGTGATGTTTGTAGACTGTGGTCAGCCACAGTTTAGGGAACAGAAGGTGCAAGAGCTGTTGCTAGTCCAATCTGAGGCTCAGAGATAATGAAACAAGATGTTTAGGATGTGGAATAAAATGAAGTGCGTGAAAAGACGGTGAAGTCTGACAGTCTTTCTTCCTAAGCAGGAAGGTGAGTAGGGGAGGAAAGCTGTTGCACTAGTATTGCAAGGCACACAGTTATCACTGAAGAGGTTTTCCAGAGGACAGCACAAAAACCATGACTGGATAGTGTGTTAATGTGATGACAAATTGACAGTGTTGAAATTTTCTGGGAAACGGTCATGTTTTCTTGATCTTTCAATTCTAGATGACGTTGCAGTTTTTGTAGCCCTCCAGTAATGTTCTAATTATTTAAAAAGAGGATTTTTTAAAAGTGTGTGTTTGTCTTTTGTAGGGTGGGAATGAGAAGGGAATGTTACTGGAGAGCAGCCCACCTCTCTGAGTTCCATCCCAGAAACAAACTTATTGCAATGGGAATATGGGGCTTCAGTGTGGTGTGGAGCAACTGGGAAGCAGACTCCGAAGTCAAGCGACAGGGTGAACATCTGAGTGTAGACACAACATGTGCTGCTTGGAAAATGAGGAGAAAAGAGCTTGTCCTTTCTGTGGTGTGATGGGTAGAGCCATCCAAAGCAGTAGACTTGGCTCTTTGGAAGAGAGCTGAGCTCTGTCTGAACAAAAGAAGGGCAACACAGCTGGCACCATGAGATCTTCCCCCCGCCTGTATTTCCACCACTACTGGTCTTGACCTAGATGGGAAAAACCCTTTGTGCTGTGCTAGATTGAGGCAGTTACTTTAAGTGATGTCACCGCTGCTAGTTAGCTTCCTGTTCCATCTTCTTTCATCCTTGTTTTCAAAGAGAAGTGGTGGATTTTGCACTAGATGATGAAACACCCCTAGAAGTTCTGGGGAAGTTGAAGTGTCACCAGTCGGAGAGGGACACCCAGTGTGTCAGTAACCGCACCAGGTTTGTGAGGTGTGCTTTCACGGGTGGGAACGTGCTAATGTTCAATATGCTGAGAGTACCTCAAGGTGACTGCCACGGCTACCCAAACGGGGGTTTTGCTCACTCCAAAGTAACTTGCACTGCTGTTCATCCGAGGTGGTGAGATGTGGTGGCACGTATGACCAGCCCAAGCAGAAGAGCACACTAAGGAAAGCAGCGACAGAGGTATGGAGACAAAGGACTTTCCAAGGAAGGGCAGGCCACAAAAGCAATGGATTCAATTCAAAGCAGAGACACCAAAATAAATATACTTCATTATAATAAACCAGGTAACTAGCCATAAAGCCTGAGCCAGTAAAGGCATTTTCTTCATGTGTTCAGATGCAAAACTGTGAGGAAGTCCCTCTGGTAAGAAAGAAACGGACTGACTCTGTGACTCAGGGAGAAGAGAACTAGCAGCTACATCTCTGTCTCAGGGAGAGAAAGATGTTGTGTACATCATGTTTGAGGAACTATAGTTCTTCATATTTGTTCTAGCTAAACAGTCATTTTTTTATTCTTAAATTACAGCTTCAGGAAGTCTTGCATGTCTGGTTCAGAAAATAGTCACATCAGCAATTTTAGCTTGGGTTTTCAGCTTGTTTCAGGGCATGTTCCCCAAAATCCAGCTTCTTCTAAAGTTTTTTGCATAGCAGATAGTTTGTTGGGACAAGCTTCCATCACCAGTCACAGGTCAGGATATGCAAAAGTTGCTTTAGCGAGTGATTAAAAGCCTATAACAGAGTTTGTTAGGTCAGTAGATTTGCTTTTATACGTGTTTCTTACCTTCTGTAATTCCTTCTCCTTTTGGTAATAATTAGCAGGTGCATGTTAATGCTATGCGTAACAACTATTGATAACTTTTGGGTGTACTTTTAAAGGTACTCCTACAGAGCATACCCAGAATGTCTCCTGGATTAAAATCCCTCTGCCACCGGCCATAAGTCACCTCCTTAGAAAATATTGCGTGTGCCTGCAGAGCGTCAAAGGTGATGACTTTTGCCCATGAACTGGACTATTGCAACAGAAATGTATCCCAAGATAGTCTGTGATGTTGTGAAAATGAGAGCAGACAGCAGTGACCATCTGATCATCAGTAGATGGTAAAAGCTTATGTGACACTAAACGTGGATGACTCTGGCCCATTAACCTTACGTTTTCTCCACGCACCTTCTCCATGGCCTTGGTAGGTATAACTGCCTCTGTCTGCAGCCGCACTGCAATAGGACACAGTTTCTGGGCAGGTGGTAGAAAACCGAGCTTTTGCAGGGAAATTCCTATTGTAGTGAAGAGTAGGATGTTGGTTTTTTAATACTTCTTCTCTGTACATTTTCTGTTAAACCAGAAAAAAAAAAAAAAGTGGCATCCGAAGTTTTCTGGTCTAAAAGGCTCAGACCGTTTGGCAAAGAAGCTATGGTTGGTTGTCTTCCTCACTCAGGTCACAGACTGGCCTGTTCAGAAGGTGAACGGGGCTGCCCTCAGAGGGTCTGTTGCTGCAGAAGTTGGTACACGCATGTGGTGGAAGAGTTGAGTACCATCAGCAGGAGAAGACACTAAGGACGTGGAATTGAGCGTCAACAGGTTGGTCTCTGCCTCATGCTGCTGCATGGTGTTAGGTGAGACGGCGCACTCAGACCCATGCTTTTTCATTTCTGGATGCCCAGTTTTGATGGAGAGAGATTCTGGGCACTCTGCCGAGCAATATCCTCACACACAAGTCAGAAGGAATTGAATTCATGCTTCACAAACACCTTAAGTTTGCTTTCCCTCGCTACTGAGTGCTGGACTCTGTAGTCATCATAAAGCTCTTTCACTGTGAAGTGAATGCAAACGTGGAAGAAAAGAAAGGAGAAAAGGAAAACCAGGAAAAAAGAAACACACAATTATGAAGAATAATAATAATGAGCACTAGTCAGAAAAGTCAAGGGAATGGTAAGAGAAGTGAGTAGGGAGAGGAGAATATGAAATAGAACTGGAAAGATCCTTGTCATCTTTGTCCATCCTTTACCCTTCACCTAAGTCAGCAGTGAAATGGGCTCGTGATATTTCAGAAAGAGGATCCTAGATGACAAAGGACAGAAGAAAGGGAAGTGTTTGTCACTTGCATTCTGGCCCCAGGAGTGTGGCGGTCTCTCACAAAGTGTGGGAAAAGGAGGACCGCCCTGCGGTTCCGGGAGAATGGGAGAAGCTGTGGGGATAGTGGTGTTTGTGATGGCTTTCGTCAGCTGCAACGGTGAGTAAATGTTTCAACATATGAGAACAAAAATCAGAGTCCTAAGGGGGTAGGGAAAACCTTTTGAATTATAGTGTCTTGATATTTAAAAATTCTGTGAAAAATAGAACCTAAGAATTCACCAAGAGTCTCCTTTGGTATCAGATACAACAAGGTGCTTTTAAGAATGGAACAGGGCAGTATTGGGCAAAAAGGCCAGCTCCCATGCCCCAAAGCAAGGGCAAAACAGGATTGTTCAGGACCCTTGGAAAGGACCTGCTCTGGGGTGTTAGCTTCCAAAACAGTCATTGTGAAGCTGGAATATGCATTCCTCTAGAATTTAATAATGCTTCACTGTTGTTCTTCTAGCGTGGTCCTGGGGAGAAGAAAAGCTGTAATTGTGAGACTAGGTGCAAGAACATACATGGTTCCCCTTGGTCTCTCCTGATCTGCTGAGTCTCTAGGTGCATTAGGAGAGGTGATGCTGGAATCTGCTTCGATTCATATGCCCATGAGGTATAGGTACCACTCCCAGGGCACATATGACACCGCCACCGGCAGAGGAAGGTTTTGGGAAACAGGGGAAAGGTGCTTTAACAAGTTGTATACGGAAGGACAGAATTGCTACTGACATTCAGAAAAACGGGTTGAAATATGTTCCCCGTGTCATCATAAAAACCAGCTTTGCAGATTTCTGGGATCTACCTCTCAAGTGACTTACTGTGAGTTAATGCAGCCGAACAAAACCGGTGTCTTCCTGGGAAAGAGGGGAAAGGGGGAGTGGGATAAGGAGGGGGTGAGTAGAGGTGAGCCAAGTCCAGCTAAATTCAGGTGATTTTCTACTTACCAGAGGTACTTCCCAGAAGAAGATTGGGTTTGGTCCACTGTTCCTATTCCAGGTCCAGTACTTCAGAGCAGATCCCTAAAGGCTCCTGCCTTCGTGGCGCTTCCATGCCACCAGGACAGCTGGTGCTGGCAGGCTAGGAAGGAAGATACTCGATCATTTTTGAAAATGGGCCAGGATGTGAGAGTTCTCTTTTTTTTTTTTCTGTTATCATGCTTTATAGATAACAGAAATCCCTCTGATCAGTCTTCTGATCTCTGACATGGCCCTTCAGGTTTTTGCCTGGTCCAGCTCTATTTCCCTCTGGTGAGACAACTCCACGTAGTCTGGAAGACTACATCCCAATTTAAAAATTGTCACTGAGAGGAAATACTTTTTTTTAAAGTGCTGTCTCAGGGATTTTTATGTTGCTGAGTTTCTTCTGTTCCTTCCAATCAGCTCTCCTTTGGAGTCATCCCTGCTAATGTTCAAATTGGTCATATACATATATTTACACACACGTATATGCAGCTGCTCTGCAGGGAGTCAGTAGATGTTGGCAGCTATTTCATGGCACGCAGCAATGCAAAATAATATGAGAGAGATGTTTAAACAAAATTGTGTCCAGATGAATATACTGGAGAGCAAACATACTTGACCTTGAGAGCAACAAATGTCTTCAGGGTATTTCGGATCAGTTTTCTAAATAGCTTCCACCCTTCTTAGTTTTTCTTGATGGGAGCCTGTGAAAATAGGAAGAGGAGAAATGGAAAACCTTTAAAGAATGATACATCAAGGAATTATGTCTGACTGGGGTGTGAGATTTGAAGAGCACCCCATGTCAGCAGGGGGGACGCTGGTGCTCATCACGTGCAAGTGTAAGCAGAAAGCCGAGCAGCCGAAGTAGGATGTAAAGGCTGGGGCTAGAGAGCAGGAATAAGAGATGTTCCTTAAGGTCTTGTGAAGACCGGAGCTGTGATGCTGCCAGGGGGAGCAGGATTTGTGCCTCTCTGCGTGGAGAAGGAATTGAGAACTGGCAAGTGCCCAGAGAGAAGCAATAAAAATAGCCATGAGGTCAGAGCAACTGTTCACTTCCCTGTGCTCAGTGAAGTGGAGACAGGCCCTGGTTTATTTGGCTGTGGTCTACAGAACATCTAAGACATGGCCAAGCGCTGGCTTCCACCTCTTAGTGATTCCCATCTATCCTCAGGATGTTCTCCTCTTCTGCTGCATTCTTATTTCTTCCCTTCAATTGTTGTTCCCAGCAGCCCTCCTGGATCTGTCTGGTGTCCACCAAGTCGAGGGCACATGGATGGGATCCACCACTTTACCGTGTACCTACACGCCCTCAGAAGGTTTCACACAGCAAACCCTCATCTGGAGCGTGGAGAAAGACCACAGCACCTCTACCGTCTTTCGGAGGGACGATACTGGTGACCATATCTTGTTGTCTCGGTTCCGAGGCCGGGTCAGCGTCCCAAAGAACAGCCCAGGGGATGCCTCACTCCTAATCGAAAACCTTGAAATCCCTGACAATGGACACTACACCTGTCAAGTCGTCTGGAGGTCTGAAAATAACAACTTGATAACAAAGCAGCTGACCACTACGGTTAAAGTCGTCAAAGGTAAATCCAGCAGCAAAGCCCTGCTCTTGTGTAGCCAGTCTAATCCTCACAGCATGTGGGAGAAGAAGCAGCTGGTGGGAATAGTCTTTCACACCATACTGTCTACCCACATCCAGGCTGGGTGTTGAGGCATCCTGCTCCCTTGCTGTCTTAGCCCTTCTCCACTCGGGGAGGTGTCGGGATGGGCTGGGGAAAGGGGGATCAGTGAGGATACACCCCAGTCTGGATCTACTGATGGGCCGCTTGAACTCATGGTGCTTGAGATAACATCGAGATGTGGTTTCGGTTTTGTGCAGGTAGCCAGCATCTCTGTGGTTCTTGTGGCAAGTGGGACAGCAAATGGGTGTTGTACTAGCCAAATCCGCCTCCTCCCTTTCCCGAGCATCCTTGGTGTGCGCTAGAAAGAACGGGCTTTCTGCAAGGGGGACACCCACTCAACAGGGCAGGACTTGTGTTGCAAGCCAGAGCAAGAACAGCCATGGAGGGGGGAGGAAAACCTTCCTCACTGCAACAAGGACCAGTGTGACCTGGGCCCCATCTTTGTCTTCCAGTTGCAGCAACCAAGCCTGTCATCAGGGCCGGCAAGCTGGGGCTGACGGTCCCAGCTGGGGCCAGGACCAGCCTGACCTGTGTGTCCCGTGGGTCCCCCCCCATCAGCTACCGCTGGTTCAGGAGCACCCCGGGACGGAAAGCCCAGCTCCTGAGCAACCAGGCTGAGCTGGTGTGGGACAACCTGCAGCCCTCTGACGCCGGGATGTACTACTGTGAGGCGGAAAACAGGGTTGGGGCTGGGGCAGTGCAGCAGAGCGACGCCGTCGAGCTGAGGGTGAGAGGTGAGTCCCCAGCCTAGAGTTCCTCATCTCCACCGCAGAGGACATGGGAGTTTCCTCTTTCATAGCAGGGTCAGACACATAACGCTGAATAGGAATTGTGTCTTGATTGCCACCCAGAGAAGAAACCACAAGGGTGGCATCCTCCCTGCTTCCGAGCGTGTCTGATCATGGCAGGGGTCAGGAAAATGTCCCCTGTGTCCCTCTGGGACCAGGACTGTGCAGGACGAGAGCCTGGCTGCTCCCCTTGGCCTGTCTTGCTCTTACCTGGTTTGTACTGCAGACAGGGCATGGGAGAAACAGCCTGATGACCAGTGTCTCCCACAGAGTCCCCTGTCAGTCAGCAGCCCAGCACTGGGACCAGCAGGCAGACCATTCCCCCACCTGCCCCCCGAGGTGATGCACCCCAACCAGTGACCACAGGTAAGTGTCCTGGGCTGCAGGGGAAGGGCTGCTTTCACCCTGGTTCTCTGTGAGCGAACGGAGGTGGTGAGTGAGACAAATCTACCTGACATGCCTTTGGGACCACAGGTCCTCTTTGCAGGTGGGGTAAAAATAGTCTGCCCTGTCCCCCGGGTGCAGGTGCTCAGCAGGGTTGGAGCCCCTGGGACAGCAGCAGAGCCAGTGCTAGAGGGACCATGTCCTGGGAGACCAGGGGGTTGCACAGCTTCAGCAGGAGGTCACCTGGGGCAAGGAACCTGGCTTGGGGCATCAGGGAGCCGAAGCAATCCCTGGCCAGGCTGTAGGCAGCCACACGTGCTGGTGTCTGGAGATGTACCACATTGACCAGGGCTGCCAGGGACCCAGGGGGACACAAATACCACAGGCTGCCTGCAAGCCTACTGGTAGAAGGCACACAGGATGACACGACAGGGATGAAAATCCAGCTTGTCCCTGCAAGAGCGAGGTCCGATGGGTGGGTTTTCTTTCTGTCCACCTCAGACCTGGTAGCCTGAGAGCATCAAAGTGGCGTGCTCCTCAAAACAGGGCAGGCAGCTTCAGGGCAGCAGTTACCTCCAGCCCAGGAGGGTCAAACGCATTCACCCTTGTGCTTTGGCAGATCTGCCCCCAGCAGCCACGCTGGCCCCCAGGAGGGATGGCGTTTCGGAGGAGCTTCCCATCGCCACAGGTGAGCGGCGTTTTGGTGCTGGAAAACACCAGATTTGCACCGGCGAGGGCAGGTTGATGAATGCTGTGGGATGCTGCGGGGAAGGAATCAAACATCGGGTTCTCTCTAGGCAGAAGTTGCCCTCCACAGGCCAGTCGGAGTGTGTTTATTTGCCTGTAGTTTGCGTTTCTGGCTGAAAAACGCCAACCTCAGCCCCAGCTTTCGTGGTTTGGGAAATGGGCACAAACTTCCACACAGGAAGTTCCATCTAAACATGAAGAGGAACTTCTTTCCTTTGAGGGTGGCAGAGCCCTGGAAAAAGCTGCCCGGGGGGGTGGTGGAGTTTCCATCTCTGGAGACATTCCAAACCCGCCTGGACACGTTCCTATGGGACCTGTTCCGGGTGGACCTGCTTTGGCAGGGGAGGTTGAATTAGATGATCTCCAGAGGTCCCCTTCCAACCCCGTATCATTCTGTGATTTTGTTTGGCCGGGGTCTGGCTGCAGCTGAGGGTTTTGCTCGCACTAAAAGCACTTTAAAAGCGCATTTTGGGGGACTTCCCCCCCCCCCCCAAAAAAAAAAGCCTGTGCCGAGGGGGGGTGAG
>JAHREE010000243.1:142474-188238 GCA_033628505.1 Tringa tobata | reverse complement strand
ATCCCCCAATCCACCCTCACCAAAGCACACCCAGCCCAACACCACCACCTTCCCCATGAAGGGAGGGAGCAAAAAGTTCTTCTGGCTCAGGCAGACCTGCTCCCGATGCCAAGGGGAGGCAGTTCAAACCCCAGCTGGCTTCGGTCCCCCCAGAAGTTCAACCTGTAATGCAGGGTGGGAGGAGAGCTTTCTGCCATACCAGGAATGCGGACACCCCGCGGGTTTTGGTGTCCCAACCCCTGTGGTCCTGTGGGATCTCCGGAGGAGAAACGGGAAGTCACCCCCGAGGGTCTAATTTTCCCTTGTCCCCAACCACCCCTTCCACCAGGTGGGACGGGGGAGCTGGAACCTACCGTGCTGAGCCAGCCTGGCCCGTGGCGTGGGGCTGGCATGGCGTGGGGCCGGCGTGGCGTGGGGCTGGCATGGCGTGGGGCTGGCATGGCGTGGGGCTGGCAGCAGCAGCGGTGGCCACGCAGGAGGAGCCCGGTGGGGGGCACAGCCCAGGCACACAGCTCGTTTTTGAAGGGGCTGCTCCTCCTTCGAGAGGAAGCTGCGAATGGGGAAGATAAGGCTGAGGTTAGATAACAGGAAATGTCTGGATGTGAGTGACAACACGGCCAGGTTGTGAAAGCAGCTGTCCCCATCCTGCCGCCGGGGTGCAAAGCTCACGACAGGGGCCAGAGGTGGCTGGGGGAGGGCAAGCACCTCACACCTTCGCCCCACGTCCCCCTGTCACCCCTGCAGCCTGGGCCACAGGAGCTGGTGGCCACCCTCCTCGTACGGGAGCTGAAGGCAGCAGGTCAGAGTAGCTATGTGGCTAGGGTGGCCACCTTATGGCCACCTGGCCTGGAGCAGTCAGACCCCACACCCCTGGCTCTGGATTTGCAGAGGAGCCATGGGGAGGGCCATGAAGGCAGGGACCACCAAAAAGGCTTTGGCTTGGGAGACAGGCTCATTCCCATGCTCTGCCCAGAGGGATCTCTTACCCCTCTGGCTGCATAACAGGGGCTCTGCTCACAAGGGAGAGCTGACTCCAGACTGTGGAGGTGTTTTTTTCCCCAAAAGGTTCCCCACGGGGCTCATCTCCCTTTTGAAGGCATGGATGCGGGCAGCGATGGGTCTGTTCCCCAGGAACTGCATGGGCAGACAGGCTTCGCTTTCCCAGGCACAGTGCCTGATGGAAGAGCTGGTGCTGGTCCTGGGTCCTCTGCTCCATCCCTGCCAGTCCCTCCAGCATCAGCCAAGAGCCCTGTCTCTGGACCAGTTTGACATTCACAATGCCTGTGCAGAAAAATAAACACCAGTGTTTTGTTTAGAGTTACAACCAAAGCAAGTTCCATTCTTTCCCACCTCCTGTCCTTTCCGGGACCGCCTGCAATACGAGGTGCTCTAAGGTACATCATCTCTTAGTGCTATTTCCATCTGACCTGGCTGGGAGAAAGACCAGTCAAGGCAGCTCTGGAGACAGAGGCCAACGAGCTCTCTGTGCTCAAGCTGGTGGCACCACTCATGATGCAGAAGCCAAACCGCTTCAGGCAAAAGCAGGAATTGTAGAGTGATATTCCTGGTCTCTCTCAGCCAGCGTGCTGTATAGTGTATTTTGTGAGGCCAGGACTCATTAAAAGTACATCACTCTGTGTCTGCGTTGTACCAAGTGTGTTTGCCACCAGCTAGCCACACCAGTGCGATGGTGGCTTTGACATCCTGCTTGTAGGTCGGTTTTCTCTCTCCCTGCGCTCAGCTGCTGCCCTTCTGTCCTAGTTTTTTTTGCCTCTCAGGTTTTCCCTTCCCAGCCTTCCCACTGCTGTCCGGCTCTGCAGCCAAACCTCAGGGAGACCCTCCAGTGCTTGCAGCCAGAGCCTGCATTCATGCAGCAGCTTTCAGTTACTGAATTTCACTGAATTTTTTAGAGTTGGAAGGGGCCATAAAGATCACCTAGTCCAGCTCCTCTGCTGAAGCAGGATTGTCTAGAGCATGTTAGGGCATGTTACTCAGGACTGCATCAAGGCAGGTCTTGAAAATCTCCAAAGAAGGGGACTCCACGACCTCCCTGGGCAGCCTCTTCCAGGGCTCTGGCACCCTCACCGTGAAGAAGTTTTTCCTCATATTTGAGTGGAACCTCCTGTGTTCTTGTGCCCATTTGTGCACATTTGTGCAACTTGTGCCCATTACCCCTCATCCTTTCACTGGCAACCACTGAAAAGAGTCTGGCTCCCTCCTCCTTCAACCCACCCTTTAGATACTTGTAAGCATTGATAAGGTCTCCCCTCAGCCTTCTCTTCTCCAGGCTAAAGAGTCCCAGCTCTCTCAGCCTTTCTTCATAAGGGAGATGCTCCAATCCTTGAATCATCTTCGTTGCTCTTTGCTGGACTCTCTCCAGTAGTTCCCTGTCCCTCTTGAATTGGGGAGCCCAGAACTGGACGCAGTATGTTCCAGTTGTGGCCTCCCCAGTGCAGAGCAGAGGGGGAGAATGACTTCCCTCGACCTGCTGGCCACTCTCTTCCCTACACAGCCCAGGATTCCGTTGGCCTTCCTGGCCACAAGAGCACACTGCTTGCTCATTGTCATTTTGCTGTCTACCAGGACCCCCAGATCTTTCTCTTCAGAACTTACGTTATCAGCCTGCTGGGGCTGCAGCCACATATATTCTTGTGTTCCTGCAGCTCTGTCTAAACCCCTGATCTGGAAAACACTTTATGCCTCCGGGTGGCTACGAACACCGAACTGCCCGGGAGCGCTCACAAGCTGCTCCTGAGCTTTGCCCACAGACCCTCGGCGAGGCCAACCTTCCTGCTAAAAGCAAAACCTGGCCCTTTGCACCCGAGGGATAATTAGATAATGAGGAATACAGTTACTGTTCAGTTCCTCTTTCATCTGCCCGTGTTTTAAAATATACAATAAAAGAGGAATGGAAAAGTCCAGGCGGTTTCTCTTTTGTTTCTACTTTGGTTTTAATTGGGGGAAAGAAGCAAGTTTGTTCATGGACTTTGCAGAGGGTTTTTTCTAGGCTTTCTTTTTCCCTCTTTCTCCTACTTTTACCCTAAAGGCTGTGAAATGGGTAAACTTCCAGGTCAAGGCCTATGGAAAGGAAAAAGGGCAGATGCTTCATTTCCATTCTTTGTGGGGATGCAGCGCAGAGAAAGTGATGAAAAACAAAACGTTTGGTCACTCATACTGCAATGTAAGTCAGTGCTGAATTAAAAAAAACAAACATGGGTGACTGAGAACACCCAAAGCAAAGACCACTACATTTTGTGATTTCTAAAAGCCCAGACCTAAATCCAGATCCAAAATCCTCAGTCCACATCCATCTCTAGCCGTGATCTTCCCAAGTATCTTCTCACACAGCAGCAGTTAACTATGCATCTCCCTTCGTTTTCTGTTACTTAAACAGAAGATTTGGGCTATTCACTCCTTTTTGCTAGTTTCTACACCCATGTGTAGAAGCATGATTGATAAAATACTGTGACTTATTTCAATCTTGCTCACATGCCATTTACATCTGCGGGACCCCCTGCACTTCACTGGGACTAGTGCTCATGTACAACAGTGGATCAGAGTTGATTCAGGCCCCCAGGCAAAGAAACAAACTCAGGACTATGTGTGTACATACATGCAAAATGTATAGACTAGTCAAGTGCTCTCATTAGGAGAACAAGAGCAGTGTCTACACACTCCTCCACAAATTAAACAGCCCTGAACAATCTGCAACGCTCAGTTGCAGAATGCACTGGCTTCACCCTCACAGCACACATCCCCCTGTTGTTCTAATGTTAACTGTCAAAAGGTGCTGCGTTTGTTACTCAGGAGGTCAGAGCAATTAATCAAAGTCATCTTTTTTGGCCACTACGTCTCAAAAATGACTTATGAAAAGCATCAAACTCAGATGCCCAAACATCAGGTATTGAATCTGCGGACAGGCTGGTCAGTAAATCCATCCCTCTGGCAAAGGAGGTGGATCCCTGGCCTCCAAAATGCAGACTCCTGCAGTCCTTCAGACCTCAGGAGTTTAGGAGACTTTTCACAACTTTGTGGGGATTTGGTTCTGCTCATTTTTGTAGCATCCGGCCACACCTGGTAGCAAGCCTTGTGAATCTGGGGTCAGTGTCATGAGGAAAAAATGCTCCCCTTGGGTGATCACACAAATTATTATTGACTTTACACATACAGGGCAAGAAACAGACTCATAAAAAAAATTACCCAAGCAGTAATGAAGCTGAATCAGTGTGACAGGACACCCTGCTTTGCACTGCACGGTCCCATAGGCCAATATCGATGTCCGAGGTGGATATTTCACAGTGAAGCTGATTTCCTCTATCGTTGGCAAATGTCACCACACAACCCCGCTCTGTGCAACAGCCTTGAAATTGCACTCGACATTTCCTAATCAAGCTAGGCTTTTTTTTTTTTTTTTTTCAGCACGTTTGCAGCATGCAGCTCTGTGGCTTGCTCTGGGAAGAGGAAGAAAGGAGGCAGAGATGCTGAGGGGATCAGAGGCTGCCAGCAAACACTGTTCTCAGGGGTTTCTGCATGCTGTTCCCCAAACCACAAAATTTTCTTGGAAAACAATTTGAAAAAGAGCAGTTAAAAATGGGTCACACGGTCCATTCAATTAGCATGCAGTGAATTCTCTTGCACTGTAATTCCAAGTTCTTGTACTTTTTACCTGCCATGGAGTAAGGCACAAAGGATTAACAGGTTTGTACTGGACACAGAGAAATTTGAGCTCATTCTACAGCAGTGCTGCTCTGCAGACATTAATGCACACCAGCCCAGCCAAGGCCAGATGAGTACCAAGTTTGGTCCATTGGTCAGCAAACCCTCACAGGATGCCAGGAGGTTTTTCCTTGGGAGAGTTCGTTGCACAAGTATTTTCAAAGCCAACATACTCCTCTTGAGGAGGGAATTAAAGCTGTATGTCACCAAGTCAGGCCTGATTCCAGTCATCAGTGACCATCTGTCATTTCAGTTTGCTCAGTCAACCCAGCTCTGCCAGGCAGCAGCATCCAGAATTGAGGCCATCGGTTTGGGAGCCACCATAAAAAGAGGTGCAAATACAAATTATTCATACACCAGCCCCCAAAAATACCAAATCCATCTCTCTCAGGTTCTTCTCCCAGGTGAAGAACACTATTTACTCCTGCATTGGCTAACTGTTTTAAGTATCATTTTCAAATTATTCCCCTCCATCCTTGGGTCTTGGAGAACTTTCAGATTGAATCTCGAGGAGCCAGTTGCTACTGGACTTTCTCTGGGCACAGCAGCCACTGACGTGCCCTGCAGCACGGTGTCAGTGCCCTGGGCTCTGAAGAAGCCAGCAGCAAGTCCTCCAGCAGTCAGCTCTAAACACCACCCTTGGCAATTTGTCCGGATGCTGCTGAACCCTGATGCTTCTCAGCATTACAGGTGCTGTTTCGGATGAAGCTGGAGGGTCCAGTGTGAGCCTATCATGAATGCACGCAGGGGAAAAAGCAAAACAAAGAAGGTCTTTCACTTGACTGACCATAGGGGAATGAGGGGAGGAGGAAACAGGAGACCAAGGGCAGTCCTGAGCTTTACATCTGGAAGCACTTATGGTGCTGGATTCTCCAGGGAGCAAGATGGGGTGAGTGTTGTCACAGTTCCTTCCCTCCAGAAGATGGTTGATGAAGCCACAGCTTAGCTCTAGGCACTAAAAAACCCCACAACGATGCAGGAAAAAATGATAACTATTCCTTGAAGGCTGAGCTGTGCATGATGGAGGAACTCCCTGGGGAGATCTTCCCACAACCCTGGCCTTTAACCTCTGCAGCTGGGGAGGAATCTCTTCAGCCAGCGAGCTAGGTCAGAGCAATTGCATCCCCACCACCAGTCTTCTGCCCATGGACAGAAGACCTCATCGCTAGTCTGCCTCCTTGCTAGCTCCTTCAGCAAAATGCACGCTCGGCTGGACCCTGCATCACGGGCTCACCTGGACTTTGAGTCTCACGACCACCTTGTTTCCATTTCTATTCTTTACCTCGTTCAGGAAATTAAAAAACAAATCAACACACGGCGTGGACCTCCCAGTTTTGCTGTAAGCGATATCGCCCTCCCTTCCTGCCCCCTTCTCGGACGGGTGAGAGTCAGAGGCCAGACTCTGGCAGATGGAGGATGTTTCTGTTCATGGTTGATTATGCCTTTGTCACTTTTATTTTAGACCTCTGGTTAAGGAAAAAGGAGATCAAGGGGAAAAGAATGACACAAACCGAGAGGTTGAAAGCTGTTTTTCAGATGGACAGTGACAGATAAAAAACCCCACCAACTGTCACAGCCATTGAATGACCCAAAAGACATCCTGTACAGCACACGCTATTAATAATGATAGAATACCATGAGTAATAGCAGTGTTAACACTGTAGTTCTAAAGAAGTAGAAAAATATACCAGCCAGAAGTCAAGTGGGTTCAGGTAGATTGAGTTCATTCTTATTCCATCTTAATCACTAGATCTAGATTTTTATGAGAGCAGAAGAAAACCAGACTTCCTTTTGTTTTCTTCAAGCCTGCTATCCCTGCTCAGCCAAGCCCAGCTCTTTGTTCACAGGTGCCAAGTAAGAATCACAACCTCGCCTAGAGGTTTTACCTCAAAACAAGCTCATATTGCAGCCATCTATCTCCTTAATTCCAGCACAATATTGAAAACTAAAGCCATATTTTCCCATAGTTACCCCTCAATGGACTATCTTTTCTCTTGCAGTAATCTTATTATGTGGCTGGGCAAAGAATAAAGTCTTACTCTGGGTGTGAAAGATTGATAGACTTTAACTCTTAAAGAAATTAGGAGCTGTAGAGCCACACTTTATTCACTGCTGATGTCAATACAGTTGCTCCATACAAATTATCCCTTAGAATAGAATCCAGCCCTGGCATACTGGAAAGATAGCTATGGATTCATATCTTTTTTTTTCTTTGTTTTTGTTTTTTTTTTTAAACACCAAAATGTTTTAACAAGCACTTAAGTTGTCAAAAAGACAGGATTCTTTTTCATGGACAATGAAGGCAGGGAGAGATTGTGCTTCTGGTGCTAATCGTTGTCTTTTACTAAATTACAAATTTACTAAATTTGCTAAGTTACTTTTCTCTGCATATTACTTTCAGAAATCACCTATTAGCCAAGTTTCTCTGCTGCCAGTTTCTGGAGATCTTATCAAACGAACATGCTGGGTACAAAGCACTGCTGATTGCTACATGGCAGAGCAAGTGAAGGCCTGTCTTGAACTCACACGCTCTTGCTCTGTGTCTACAGTCTCTGAACTCTGCCAGGGGAACACATCAGAAAAAGCAGCTTTGCAGAGTGGTCTTCTGAGGTGGTCATTTCAGGCTGCTCCCCTCCCGTTGGCTCAAAAGGCCACTGCTGGCAAAAGCCATTGGGAAAGTCAGGGAAGAAAAACACATCAGGCCTCGCATCAGGTTCAGAGACACCACTTTGGAAAGGGTCCCAAGTCGCAGATAAATGGAGACTGGGACTGCACTGGAGAGATACCAGTTGCCCTGTTCTTCCACTCTTCCCTTGGCATCTGCTGCTGGTGAACCCCAAGCGATAGGGTACCGGCTTGGCCGGCGCTTTGTCTGACCCCGGGCAGATGTTCTGCTCTTCAGTTAAGCCTCAGAAACAACTGCAGAAACAACAGGGGACCAGCAGTACCAGGAATACCTACAATACCAAAATGGTGTGGTTATCAGTCCCACGCTCCCACAGGCAGCCACCGCAGCGTGGCCAAGATGTGAGCACTCGCCGTTCTCGGACCCTTCGCTTTGGGCTTCCGGGAGGAGGCAGATGTGTAGCTTATCGCTCACCCCACTTTTAGCACACACTAGGGCATTTCAACACTGCTGGCTTTGCTTGCAGAGTCATTGTCGTAGGGAAGTATGTGACCACCAGGCTCCAGCTCGCAGCTAGAGCGCTGTGTTGCTCAACAGTGACAGTTGGGTTTACATCAGCCATCATCCTCTGTGGCAATGAAGTGCTTCCCCAAGACCAGAGCTGCTCTTCAGCTGCAGAAACCATTGTAACAGAACAAAAAGGGGTTCTTCCACACAACATGGAGATTGACCTCGCAGTCTATGAGGCATCACGCCACTGGGCCTCCCTGTAACCATTGCATTGTCCCCTCCTGTTTAGACATCTTTGCAGCTCTTGTCCCCCAAAACCACCTCTCATAGCAGGATCACCTGCTTCATCCGACCTCTTCACAGTGGGACAAGAAAATCCCAAACAATATTGTGTGGTTTGGTACAATTGCCAATAAGACTTGTAAAAGCGGGAGCCTTATTTTTCATAAATATTGCCTTAACTGCCTGCAATGTTTCTCACCCTTCCCAAAAGGAAAACTAGACTATGAAAGGAGGTCATAGTCCTTATAACCCAGGCAGTCCTTTCTTTTCTTCTGAGACTCTTAAGAGACTATTCATTAAATCACATGCCTCCATGCTATAGCTAAACTGGGACGGACCCACCAAACAGACCAGAATATCTCCAACACCCAGTATCTATTTCCAGCACATCTTCCTTCATGTGATGGAGCTCTTGAAACATTCCAGGGCGTTTTCCACTCCAGTGAAATTCCATCAGCACACCTCTTCCCACTGCAGTGGATACCAAACTGGAGTGATACCGCCTAGAGCATGGATGCAGGCTGAAACGCCAGCATGTGGCAATTGAGGATTTCTCCCCCTTTCCCAGAGCAGCCAAGCTCCTTGACATCGGGTATGAATCAGACTCCTTCAGGCAAGAACATGGGAAAAGAAGAAAGGGAAGAGATTTCATTGAATCTGATGGCTTAATCTT
Organism: Tringa tobata; assembly: GCA_033628505.1. Taxonomy (NCBI): domain Eukaryota; kingdom Metazoa; phylum Chordata; class Aves; order Charadriiformes; family Scolopacidae; genus Tringa; species Tringa tobata. Next base: position 179,431 of record JAHREE010000243.1, on the reverse strand, counting down.
ATCCCAGGATGTGAATGCCAATGAGCTTTGAAAACCCTCAGTCGGAAGAGCTCGAGTACATAAACAAACTAATTGTCTCCTTCCAAAGCAGCTTACAGAGCACTGCACAAATCCAACAAGGCACATAAAAAGTGTATTTTAAGCAGCACTCCAGCCTTATCCAGACAGTGAACTTGCACACTTGGCACCAAGAGAGACAACAAATTGCCCATCAGAGCACATTGCCTGAGCGAGGTATTAGCCTTCAGAGCGCTGATTACCCCGCTGAGCAGGTTAAAATGCCAGCAGGCCACCAGACAGGCGGTTCGTAGGCTGCCTGCAGGGCAGATCGGAGGTCTTGATAGAGTCAGGGGCTTTTCTCAGGGCTTCCTGTCAAAGGTTGTGAACGTATGAATGTTGAACCTTAAAACTGGAGCAGACAGGGTAACTTTGTGAGGCAGGGTAATTTTTCCAAGCGGGTAAATTCCTCTCTGATCGGTAGGCTTTGCAGAGGTGGTGTTCTCCAGCAAGGATAAAGCTGCTGTTGCAGTGTTGTATAAGGGAAACCTCAGTGTAGAATTCAGCAGGGCCCAGAGACAGGCATGAATATTTTAAAAACTGCCCTGATGTGTATCACTTCTATACGTGAAGGTTTTACCTAAGGATTTGCATCTTTTTAGTAGATAGAAAGCCAAATTTAGGGTGACTGATGCAAGGAAGGGGAAAGAAACGTGGCAGGAAGACGCTGTGCATCAAAAACCACCGCCCAGCGCTCGCGTAGCTGGAGCCTTCTCTAGGATTGCGTTTGCATTGTCCTCCTTCCCTCTCCACACCCAAACCAATCTGCTCACCACACATCCAGGTAACTGTTAAAACACACGGGGTCCTCAACAGACTGTGACCTTCCTCTTCGAGGTGGGCCGTAGAAGCCCTGAGGAAGAGCGCACACAGTTTAATCAAGACTAGAGAGGATGGAGAAGTGGCCAGACCTGACCAGAGCCCACAAAACAGCCGCGGGAGCGGAGGTTGAAGGCGAGCACATTCCTTGAAAGATGGAGGAAGAGTTTGAAATGAGCGGATCGAGGGCTCAGCCTCCACTATGGTACAGCGAGAACATGGCTTTATTCGCAGAAGAGTCACACCGGGCACGGAGAGACTCCAGAGGTTCGGGGAAAAACGGGGACCGCAGCCGCTCCTCGGGTCTGGAGAGCCGCAGCGCTGGGATCCCCCCCCCAAAAAAACCCGGGGGTCTGGAGCACTGAGCCCCGGGGAGGAAGAGGAGGAGGGCACCGACAGCCCGGGGCGACCCGACGGAGCGGTCCCGGTGCTCGTCGCCCGGTCCCGTCCTCCCTCCCGCCGCCGCCGGGTGTCGCCGCCGCTCCGCTCTCCCGGCCCCGCCGTCGGTGCGGGCGGCCCGGTGCCGTTTGCCGGTCTTGGAAGAGCTCTTGCCCCCCTTCCCGGCCCCGCCTGTGCCGAAGCCGGGGCAAGGGAGCCGGTCTCCGCTCCCCGGTCGGCCTGGCGAGCCCGCCGGAGGGATCCCTGGTCGCCCTTGCTGCTTCTCCGCTCGCCCGGGAGTTGGCCGAGCCCCGGTTTCCATGACGGGTGGCGCTGGGGAGGCTGCATGGGAACATTCTTTGCAATCCTGGGCTTGCAATCTCTCCAGGGGAAAGAGCTGCCGGCCAGAAAAATACAAGGAGGACTTTTCAGTCTAGGGGCTGGATTTTATTTTTTTAAAGTCCGTGTAAAAAAAAAATAACGCAAATAAAGATTTGTGCCTGCTTGTGGGCCCAGAAGACGGAGCGGTGGGGCAGCAGCAGAGACAATTTCCCAGGCAGCTTCAAGGGTCCTGCTGAATGACTGCCACTGAAGTCACAGCAGCACTACTGAATTCTTTGCCCTGGGAATTGCCTTCCTACCGGCTAGAATGTGACCTCTGGTACCATGGGGTCAGCTACGGCATTCTGCTAGGACCCGATTAAGAAAAGAAAACAAAGCGGGGTCTGCTAATTACAGTAATCTTAAGGAACCCGGTTCTTGTTGACCTCCAAACCAAGCGATGACCAAAGCCATCAGACCCACTGCCTGCCTCACCCCAGCATTTCTCACAACACGCTTTCAGAGACCCTCAGCACCAGCCTTCCCCAGGAGTGTCTGCGAGCAGAGGTGCTGGGTCTGATACCTGGTCACAAAGCACGTGGTGTGTCTGCACGGGATGGCCTTCTTGTGGAGCTTCTGTCACCTTCTGTCACCCCTCTGAGCCACTGTACAATGGTGAGCAGGAGGGGGCTTTCCCAGGCAGGCGGGGGCTACCTCCCTCCACAGACAAACAGGGACACCCAGAAAGCAAACTGGCAGAAGGGAACCCTCTGCTCTGTTTGGGCAAGCACTGTCTCCGGTTCACGTTCTCAGGAGTCATTAATTGCTTTCTTTAGGGTCTGGAGGCAGAGAAATTGGGAGGGCAGCAGGCGAGGAAGCAAACATTTCTGCTTCTTCTAGAAAACAGGTAAAGGTAGGCATCCCCTGCATCCAGGGGAAGCGACCGGAGGTGGTCTTGCCTTATCAGCTTCTTGCTTAAACCCCTCCTCGCTGCTGCCTTCAATGTCCCATATGGCATAAGGCCAGTGGGAGAGCCTCGCAGAGATCCGACAGGGAACATGCAAGGGAGGATACAGATACCAGGAGGTCAGGGCTTTCTCTGACTCATTCTCCAGCCCTGTTTTCAGCCATGTCTGTTCTTAATGGCAATTATAAGTGAAAATATTTCTCAGAAGCCTACAGCTGCCAGTCATACCCCAAATATTTAGAATACCTGCCCTGAACAGGACTGCGGCACCCTCTCCTTCACATACCTCCCTCCAAACCTCCATTTGTTATGCTACCTGATTGGAGGCAGGCGCTTTTAATTGACTTTAATACTATCACTGCACAGACCCACAGTGGGGATTCATTGTCATATTAGACCTTGAAAGCAATGCCTTCCCCTTGCTCCTAGCAGTTGACCCATCTCGTGTTTCAAACTCTTCACTCTGCTGAACTGTAATGCGTTACAATCATATTTTTAGATGTATCTGTATGAAACGTCAGGGCCTGACTCTGCCAGGGGCTATAAACAGACAGGGGGAGGCAGTCTCTGCCCCAGAGGACATGCAGACCCCAGAGCCATCACCACGCCTGAAGTACTGGAAGACACATCACATGAGTGATCCTCCAGTTCAACCCCTGAACTGCTGATGGCAGCCCCAGGCCTCTGCGGCGAAGCGCATCTTAAATACAGTGATGATTTTAAATTGCTCAGCTCCTAATTAACACACCTAAAACTTATTACTCCTACTGTTGCCACAGTCTGATGCCAGGCACCTTGTTTAACTTCCCAAGCCAAGAGCCTAGCTCCCTTGCTAGGCACATCCTTGATGTAGAAATGTAGATCCCATTTGCCTAAAAGTGCCTCCAGAAGACACACCATAACTGCTGTCTATCCTGAGTTGGCCTCTGGAAAGACCTTCTCTCCTGCATGAGCCACAGAGAGAGCCAAGTCTTCCAACTTCGGCTCCACTGGAGATGCCTACATTTCATACTGTAACTACTCTCCTTGATTCCTCTTTAAAAAGTTCCAAACTGCCCATATCATATCAGGGTGTCTCCTTGCCCCTCTTTGTGACCTCATGCAAAACTTCTCTAGAATTATACTTTGTGTGAGGCCCAAAGGTGATCTATACTCCTCATCATTCATGCAGGAATCCCTGTGTGATTTTTACACCCCAAGACCTGGAGATGCCCACTCAACCTCCCCAATTTACATCAGGGGTGAGAGGCAAGCGACAGCAAATAGACAACCTTCACAAAGACAGGTAGGGGATCCACTCTGCAGTGACAAAACAGACTTTCAGCCCAGAGAGGCGGAGAAACTTTGACTATCAAGGCACAGAAACCAGCTCCACCATCTTTCCCCCCTTGGCATCGCTTCACATCCGTCAACCTGACCCTCGCCAAGGTCCTTCTCACTATCTGCCAGTTACAGTCCCACAAGTTTTGCAGGTGTTTCCAGTTGGGATGAGCACTGTTAGCAAGCTTTAGGCTACTGATGCCTTAAGACAAGGGAAACTTGAGGAACAAAAGGGTGAAAGACCACGCCACGCAGCCAAGCACCGGGCGCACGGATGCGGCGTCAGCTGCGGTGCCAGTGAGTACTCACCACTGGAATGTCCTGCAGGAAAGGGGCCGGTGGCAGCGCCGGGGCCAAGAGGATGTGAAAGGAGGTGAGGAACTGAGCTGACCCGGGAGCTGCTCACATCCTGAGACAAGGGGAGCCAGCCCCAGGAGAGAGTAGAGCTAGGGTTTGGCTCTATAAGTAAGTGCCAACAGGTGGGTCTGGGTGGGCGGCAGAGATTGATGGCAGCTGGAAATCCTAGTGGAGAAGGGGCAAAAAAAAGGGATGTTGTTACTCTACGAGGACACCTGAGCTGAATCATCAAGAGTGTCCGTGCTTCACAGTGGGGATCAGAGTCCCCACAAGCGTGTGGGGAGGGAGAGAAAAGGATGATGCAGATGAAATGGCGGTGCCCGTCCCCTAAGCTGCACGGCTGGGCCGATGTGCCTTGGTCCTGGAGCTCCCTGGCCGATCTGTGTGGGGCTCTGGCTCCCATTCCTGGGGTCCCACAAGCTTTCCTCCTCATAGCTGCCCAGAGATCACCCATCCCCTCTGAGCAGCTCCCAAGTCACACCGTCAACACTGCAGTTTGTCAACGAAAATGTGTTTTGCAATGTCGTTTTCTTAGGGACTAAAATATTTTGTTTCTCTATTCAGGACCACATTTTTTCACTTTAATCAATCTTTTGCAAATCAATAAAAATATGTATGCATACAGGCACGGTCTTCCTCAAATTTCCTTTCATTTATTTGATAAAGTGAAAGGGTTCTCCAGTTTCTTTCCATATGTAACATTTTTCACTTGCAAAAGCATGAGAAGAATAAAATAAATGCATGTTTCAAATACTTTTTTCTTTCAGCTATTGGTTCTTAGCCTTTTGCATCATGTTCCCACGAGAAAAATAAAAAAACATTTCTAACTTCATGTGACCTGAGAGTTTGGGGGCTTTTGTCTTCTAAATATTTTCTCATTTTATACAGACACACACACACACTGTGACCAGAGCTTGAAAGCAAGTTTGTCACCCCCTGTTTTTTTAGCTCACATAAAAAACGATCGGAAGCATTGAACTTCTGACAAAATCCTGGCTTCAGCATCTCTCTTGAGCTTGCTACACGCTGAAAACATTTGACCAGTGATATCGAGATCGTACCTCCCCTAGACCTGCCACTTTTGGTGGGTACCTGCTAAGCAGAATGGGCCATCGGCCTCGGTGCTATCACCAACTCTCCTCTCCCTCCCTCTGTGCAGCACAGCAGAAAGAGATGCAGGTGCTGAGGCAGATGCCATCTCTAAAAGGGTTTTGAGTCCTCCAGGACCCCAGAAGGAGTCAGGACAGGAGCCCTGGTGGCCATGGCAGCTGCTGCCAGGGAAGCTGGGACAGCTCTGCCAGCGCTGCCCGGAGCCCAACCTGCTGCTGCTGCCGCCGGCAAGCTGTTCTCCCCCTGGTCTGGTTAGAAAAGAGGTCCCAGGAACCACCACAGTGAAAACTCTTTCTGGTAGGGAGAACTTGAAAGATAAATGCCCCTAAAACCCTCTGCATTTCAGCCGTGGGCCTGGTTTAAATGTATCAGCAAAAGAGTCTGATACAGTCCAGTAAAGGCTGAAGTGGCACAATGGGACTGCTTCCCATTTTCTTTCATTCCTGGCTGGCTCTTATCAGGTTTTAAAGGAGGGTTTTTCTTCCAAAACAAAAGCCTCCTCCCTCCTGCAGCCCATAGTGTGGTGCAGCAGTGCCCTGGGGAGCCCCAGATGGCACAGAGATGACCGGGCAGCCTGGGTGCCCACAGTGGGACAGGGTCTGGGCAGCGCAGCCGAGGGTCGGGATGTGATGTGCCATCCATCCCACCTCACAGACGGGAGAAGAGGTGGGGAAGGCAGCTCCTTCCCACCCAAGCAGTCACCCGTGGCCGCAGCACAGGGCTGCTGGCACAGAGCAGGGCACAGCCTGTCCCCACCACACTGCTTTCACCAGGACCAAACTCAGAAACTGAGCCCTGAGCCATCTCCTGAGCCCTGGGGTCAAACAGCATGGATTTGGTTGTGTCTGCATTATGAAGTTCTTAGTCCTCGGACTTCAGCATGTGGAGGCCTTGTGGTCCTAAGGCATAAACCTTAATTTTTTGGTGTGGGTTTTTGGTTTTTTTGTTTTAGTTCAAAGCACATGAAAGAACACACATCCTGTGCTGCAATCCATCAGAGCAGTATTTTCATAGCGTGAAACTGTACGCTTGCCCATGCTGCCTATTGGCAGTGGTTCCTGATTTATGATATTGTCCAAACAACATTCAGGGATCATGCTGGAGAGTACTATTAGCAGAGGCTAAAATAGTGCCAGGGTGGGAGCTAATAATTAAGAAGGGCAGATGATCACTGGTCCAGTGCTTAAGCTCTCAAGCGGGCAATGTTTTGTTCAGCAGCGTAGACATAGCCTGGGAATCAACTGAAGCTGGAGGGACACGGTCAGGGAAGTATGTAGTTTATACACTGCTCTGCCAACTGGGATATCCCAGAGCATCAGGAAACCTTGGGCCTTCCTACACTGCTCTTTTTCAGCGACCATCAGCTGCTACACCATGATTCAGGCACTGTAATATTTATAACCTTGTCTAAAGCATCACAAAATAACTTCTACTCTGAGGGTTGTTTTGATACAAATGAGCAAGAACATGAGTGACGAGGTATTGGACACCGTGTGAGGGGTTCAGGCAGAAATGGGGTGCGGTGGATGTGCTGGGTCTGTGCAGCAAGCAGAGCATTGCCACCTGGAGAGCAGGAGGAGGCTTTTCTCCAACGAGACTGGCATCATTTGAGCATCACCAGGTAGCGTCGGCGGTGTCATGCTCAGGTATTGTGGATACTAAAGCAACAGGAAGGCTTTGAAGGGCTGCCTTGGTTGTTCTTCAGTTGCCCAGTAAGCTACTTTGCTCTCACTACTGGTAGGGAACAGAAATACCATGGGAGCAGTATTGGGATTGGGAAGGAATCACTGCTGATTATTCCTAAAATCCAGGGTGGTCCACACTTGATGGAAAAGTAGTTAAAAACATTTCAAGCTCATTAAGCTAAAAGAAAAAGCATTTAAGAACAAAGACTTCTAATGTGTTTTGAAGGACATAAAAATCTTTTAAACAGCTCATTTTCTTCTCTTGAGCGCAGCAGGAATTACTCACAGTCAGTAATGTATTCAATACAGTTCACCCTCCGCAAGTTTTCTGTTCTGACAAACCCCTTCCCCCCCTTTATTTTCTCTATTTGACTGACTATTTAAAACTATTTGCTTGTTCCAGTCTGAGAACAATCTTCCCTGTGCAGTCACTTCCCAGGCAGCTCCCAGCTCAGATGCACTAGTCAGGACCTGACCTTCCCAGTGAATACACCTGGCTTAGACAGGGTAGCTCTGTTCCCAGAGAGACAGCCACTACCAACGGACTGCCTTTTCTCCTGCTGTTCCCTAATATATAATTTGTTCTCAGCAAGCTTTGACATTAGTTCACGTTTTCTTAGATATTTCTACCAGTCAGTTCTTCCAGGGGGGACTGTTCATGGAAAGCGAGGGCAGAAGAAAATCAAACTCTGTTTTATTTTCAAAAAGGGAGACCACAAAGAGATGTCTGCACTCTGTGGCATCTGTTTCAAGCCTCACATCTGGGGTGGGAAGGTTTGTGTGAGTAGAAAGGCACTTTTGCCCAGCATAAGTTGGTTCCCTGCAGCACATTCCCGAGCTGCTTACCGAGCCCAGATGAACATGATTTAAGTGGCAGGGCTTCCATCCCATCACCTTGGGAAATGCTGCCAAGGTTTTACAGTTCTTGCTGCTAAGACACTTTTCTAACTGGGTTTCAATCTTAAATGTCCTTTTGCACAGTTTCATCTCATTGGTTTCAGATACAGGCTAAAATTAAAAAGAACGACGTGAAACGAAGCCAAGGGAAATGCATTAAGTCATGTTTGCAGAGCACATTGAGAGAACAGGACAAAATGTCCTTGGGAGGACAAAGAAATCGATCGTTAATAATGTATCTCATGGTGCAGACGCCACAGAAGTTTTACAACTGCTGTGAAGGTAGTGTGTGCTAACCTTACAGTGAGGATCTGCGGAGTGAGCCTAGGGATAAAAGCAGCTCAAGGTACCAGATGAGAAGGTGTGTGTCTAGTTCTTGTGAAGCACTGAGCAGCCCTGGGTCCTGCCACCGCATAGCCAGAAGGTCTTCTCCAGCGCTGGGCACCCACACAGGAATCTTCTGGACCTGCTGTCTTGCTGGATGCACACAGCAGGTGGGTAACTTTTAGGAGCAGATCTCAAACTTAAGCAAAGTTCATTAATCTGACTCCTAAGTATCTGACAAACTTTGTTTAATTGTATGAATTAAACAGCATAGAGGGAATTGTAGTGATCACTTCACCAAAAACGGATTAATATTCTAAACCCTGGGTAGAAGACCTGAGTCCAGCAACCTCTGACAGTAGCTGTGATCATCCCACATACATTTGGCAAAAAAAAAGGGAGTTTTAAACTGATTTAATCTTTCCTGCTTTTTGTAATAATCAAGTTCAGATGAGAGTCATGCTGTGGATGGAAGGAACAGAGCTGGTCAGCAGAACCCAGTATCTGTCAGGAGAAAGAGATAAGAAGAAGGATAAAGAGGAGAGATTTCACCAGGGCGATGAAAGGCGACAAAAAAGTGAATGCCAAAACTCAACAAAGACAAATTAAACAAAGTGGGGATTTCTCAGTGAGCGGAGAAGGAGCAAAGCAAAGTCTAAACATGCTGGGATGCAGGGCCAGTCCTGGACCCCAAACCATCTGAATCACTGCCAGTGGTTTTCCTTTGACAACTTCAGCTGCCAAGGGGGGAAGAATTGGGCAGCAATTGTGGATGAGGAGATCCAGATACCCTCACAGCAGGTACCGCACAGATGGCTACGAGCTCAGTATCTTTTAGGTAACACACTGGAGTCCTAATGGCAGCAACATGTATAACAAATGAGGTCACCAGGACTAATATTATTACAGCAAATTCCACAGGAATTAATCACGTTTGAGCCATAACGATAACAGAGTGTTGGTTAGTGAATTATCTCTCAAGCCTCCCATCCCTCTGGCACTTGCTTGTAGGCCAGTTTCTTTGGACGGGGCATGGACTGTTTTCTTCCAAAAGAAAGACAGCTTTCTTTCAAAAAAAAAAAAAATAAAAAGCAGACTTATTTAGTCTGATTGAGGTTTATTCTCAGGTAGGTCAGGTTTTGGTAGTGTAAGCCATTCCAAAACTGCAGCATGATGTATTTTTGTAAGGCTTTGTGTTGGGTTTTTTTTCCTTCTTTCTATGCAAAATACTGTCAGGACCCTGGGAAAGTTCCCCCACCAGCCTTCTGGCTTTGAGATAAATGTAATCTCTTTATAAAAACACACACTTACTTAGCTTACACCAGCCTAGTGCAGGATGTAGTGTTCGCCATAAATCATACCACTTCACTGCCGGACCAAGTCTAAAACACAATGAAAGAAACATCTTGGTGAATGTCCACCTTAATTTTTGCTCTTCAACAGCAGGATACTGCAGCGAAAGGTTTTTATTAGCCCTCGCACCAAAAAAAGCTTGTGAGATCTCCAGATAAATGTTTTCCCGAATTAATACATCACATAGAACAACATATATCAATAAAAGGAGATTCTTATGACCACAAGAGGGAAAATCCATTCAGGTGGAGTGATTGGTGGGTCTGGTAATGGCACTGATTTCCAGCGTGTCCGTCCTCCCTGATGCTGGATGGCTGGCAGGTTTCTACCAAAGGAATGAGAGAAATAAAATCAAATGAAAGAGAACTTTGATCAAACTCCTGGAAATCAGAGCAGTTGTTAGCCGAATTGTACATCACGATGCAGGTTAAAGTCAGGTTAGTGGCAGTGGGTTATCTAAGGGCTATTTTTCTTAATCTGGTCGTCCCAGAATAGCTGCTGTGCTTCAGTTTCCAATACAAAAACTGTCTCTGTTGCTCACATGGAGTAAGCAGGAAACCCGCAGGAAAGAGTGAAGATTCCACAAAAATTCCGCCTTTTCCTGTATTACTGGCTGTGCTGATGCTTTCTCTGCTCAGCTCTTGTTTGACTCCTGGGCACCCATCCAGATTCACCCTCTGGCAGGAGACAAAAAGTGCCGTTCATAGACTAAAAATTGGAGCTTCAGTCTTGAGAGACCATTTGGCTGACAGATGTTTCTGCTCATCTGTCTCCATCATTATTTTGTTCGCCTACTAATTTCTGTCCTAGGAAGTGCGTGGCACTAGTGCAAAGAAGGGAAGCGGGGGGAAACGCACAAAAAAAATATAAATTTTAAAAGCCTTGGGACATGAATTCTTAATCAGACACTGTAGGTCCAGTTATGCCTGGAGGGGTGTGTCTGTACCTCTGGGTCTGGGTGGGAGTCTGCCTGCCATGAGTATTTCATGCAAATCAAAGGGCAGATGTTACACAACGTCTCTCTGCTTCCATTTCACAGGACGGGGAGCATCCGCAGTCCAACAGTTCGCAGAAATGTCACCTTAAAAAAACTTGCAAAGCTGAGCCCCAGTTCTCCAATGGGTAGGGACACCTCTGTCTGTGCAGAACTTGTCAACGGTGTGAAGGTCTATGACTTACGACCAGCAATCTTCACAAAGGATGTGTTATAACAGAAGGTCAGTAAAGTATTGGGTGAAGCTCAGGAGGAGTTCTGCTTTCTTAATTCCTCGAGTGGATCAAATCTCATCTTATTTTTGCCCCCTTAAGTGAGTCCCCGATGCATTACACTAGCCCCAGAAAAGGGAGCACAAAGCTCAGTACGTTTTGTCTTTTGAAATCAGCTTCACACACACCCTCACAAAACCACCTAACACCTTGACAGGTCTCTGGCTGCTTTTCTACACCCAGTGATGGATGCTGGCACCCATCCTCTTGCTGGCTGTGTCCCCTGTCCTCCATCGCTTCTCTTCTCCTTTTCTCTAACCAAGTAGACCCTCCTGGAGGAGGACAGGCCATATCACTGCTGGGATAAAGGGAGCTACACATGAGGGGTGTGAATAACTCCTGAAGCTGCGCTTATAAAGAAGCTAAGGAATGAAGGTGATGTGTTGATAGCAAAGGTGTAGCCCTTGCAATCCTGTGCTGGGACAAGCATATCCATAAGTGATATTTCACTTTCTTTTGACTGAAGCTACATCTTTGATGCAGGCCATCACCTGCTCAAGTCGAGCTGGAGTCAACATAAACAGCCAATATCCGTTTGACTGATTATATAAAATAGATGAGTGTTTGTCAAGTCCTCCTCTGCTGCACAGGTATAACCAGGTGTCTATACTACAGCTGGGCAGAAACCTTCGCCTTCCAGTTTGTGGAGACACTTTTTATCAGCACTAAATACATCCACTGAAGCTAGATGTATTCTTCTTCCCTGTCAACATGAAAGAATAACTTCAGGACAGAGCCATACTTCAAAACTTGCTGCTACCATTTACTGGGATGGGTAGTAAAGCAAGAGAGAGAGGCTTAGGATACAGAGTCACCTTCATCAAGGGATACTGAAAGCTTGGAAGATAAGCAGGTCCTCTGAGCCTTTAATATTGACTAAATTCAGGAGCAGGTTTGGTAAGTGCAATTGCTCATCACAGCAAACAGTGGAAACTATTTCATTGTTTAGAATAAAAGATAATTCAGGAAGAGCTGTATTATAGCTCTGCCTTCTGTGAGAGATGTCCTGGTTTACTTTTCTGTGTATGGCTGGCTTCTCTACGGGAGACATCAGGCTAGAGTTTGACCAGGGCAGGACAAGGTGTTGAATGCATTTGGATGGAGCAGAGCATGAAAATGAAGGATTGTAGTTTGCCAAGCCATGTTTCCAGGCCCTGAGGACCTCCTCCAGATCTCATGGTCCCTCCCACAGCTCTGACACACATGGCTATTCAAACAAACAGAGAGGGTGACAGAGACAGAGGTCACCTCTTCCTCCTGCCAGGGTGCCGGGTGTCCAGCTTCCCCCAGCTCCCCTCTGGCCTCGCAGCAAACCCTGGGAGGGACAGACCAGCAAGGCGATGGGGACCCGGAGCAGGGTCTAAGCAAAGCACTAACTCTAAGCAGAGTTTTGTCTCTTGGAGGCCCCCTGAGCACACGTTTCTGCCTGGATGAAGAGGGGAAAGGGAAGAGGAAGGAGGAAGAGGCATGGATGGTGTCTGGTCCCCAGCAGCCCCACGAGGTTCCAGACCACTCTGCTACTGGGATGCGCGCAGGCTCCGTGGCGGAATCCTGAGAGGAGGAAGGAGATGAGCAGTGGAAATGGGAAAAAAATCACAGCCATTAATTACCCTGCTCTGGGAAAGGGAAATTGCTTGATTTAGGACCTGTCATTTATTTTTAACACAGATTTTGGACTCACGTGCCGTTGTTACTGATTTTACAAAAGGAGGGTGGAGGGGTTTCCTTGCAGCACGGCGCCTGTGTCGCACTGGGCACAGGATGGGCTTGGGAGGTTTCTCATTCCAGAAATGTGACTTTTTATAGATCCTGATCCAGGAAACAAAATGACGTGGCTGACTTCCACGCTGAGATACACACCATGCAACCCCTGCACACTAGGCAGAGTGCTAGAGGAGCACAGCGACGGCACAGGCACACACTTGGAGACACGACAGCTGGGGAGAAATGACATATTTTGATTGGAAGTCTACAGCTGAGAGGAATATGAAAATTATGCAAAGGGGATATTAAGCTAACTAGTAACTTAGGAAGGATCTTATAGTGAGATATAAGCTCCCAAGAGAAATAGCAAAAGCCTTTGTATTTCACTCGTGCGTTTTTACCATTGCAACCCCTAACCAATTTTAAATCCATCTCTCAGGCCTATCAACACTATGCTACATGAGTCCCTGGAGCATATTCTTAAATGATACTGTACTTGCACTAAAACTGATTAAAACACCAACAGGGGCAAAAGGCTGAAAATACAACAGTAGCGTGCAATTTTTTTCAGGACTGGCAATAGTGGCCTTAGAGAATGGTATATGCTTATGCACAGACATGGCCAGCATGAAGGGAAAACACATAAAAAAAACCCCAAAATAGTGCAAAAGGCTTTAGATTGGTCTGGGATGGCCATACGGCTCCACTCCACCCTGACTTTATATGCAAATTGTTGAAGCAGCTTATCAACTTTAATATGCTCAGGGAGTTTGACAAAATCAGACTGCTCTAATCATCGCCCTCTTTCAGCCTACTTTAATGATGAGCTAATTGCCCATGATGAGACTTTGATTTTCTTGGAATGCCTTAGCCCTTTGTAATTTTCAGGTTCTGGCTTATTCACAGGCATTTTCATGAATAACTGCAGTCCTTCTCGAGTAATAAAGGAAGAGAGTCCCACACGGGAAAGTGAGCTGCGTATTTTCTATGTGTGCATGAGGTACCTGGCAATTTGCTTCTTTCAGCCTTTGACCAGGTTTCTTCTGCCCCTGTGGAAGTCAATCCAACAAGGCCAATACCCATTTTCTCTCCAACCACTACCTCTACGTGGGACCTTTTCCTCAAGCAATGATGCAGCTGAATGGAAAATAATCATGGAGCCAACAGTTTTCAACACTGAGCAAAGCTTATGCTGCTGCTGGAATCTAAATTGGACAGCTTGAGGCTTTGGGACTTTGCAGCAAGGGCTCTTTAAATTAGGAATGTGTAAAGACTTTCCTGCGGTTTGGCACATGGGCAGCATTCCATAAATGCATCACAGAAATTAAATATAGAAAAGACCTGCTGATAGGTCTAATCCTTTTTGCTTGGATAGCACAGAATCGGTTCCTATGGGACAGTTTGCATTGTTTGCTTGAGAAGAGTTTAAAATTTCCTAGGTGATGAAGCTTCCACCAATTCTTTTCAGGAAACAATAAACAGCCTAACACATGTCAGTGTCAAGGAATTTTTCTAAGATTATTCCTACCTTTTTGTTTGGTTGGTTTTTTGAAACATACAGCTCTTAGATAAGTCCTGCTGGACTGTTATAAATAATTTCCTTCCCACTTGAGTGCTTACAGTTTCAATTTTTCTGGTGTGCTGCATGAACTGGGCAGAGGACAGGATTACACGTATTGTGATCTCCCAGTTCATTCCTTTTTGATTCCTTCACACAAGCTTTTCCTTTAAAATCCCCAGTCAGCAAATTGTTCTTTTCTAGATCCTCCCTGGTTAGATCACTGCTTTTTCAGCAAAATGGTGAAATGGATGGCTGAAAGTCCCACAAGCACAGGACACAGCATACGCTATCCAGCATTTTGCCTTCCTTAGAATGAGTGTGCTCTAGTTTTTCATGGGCTGTAGTACCCTGTATGTTCCTGAGCTGTCAATCATTTTGGCATTTGTTTTACCTTCGACCACAAGCACAGGTTTTAGTATTGGAAAGTATGCCCAGGCTTCAGCAACCAGAGCACAAGCTCCTCTTCAGTACTTGTTCTGTTTAAGTTCAATGCATAATGTAGGTCTCATCTTGGTGTTTGTGGAAAGCTTAGTCAGGGCATTTAGCCACTCTTTAATTTGGCATGGTGGATAAAAGTTAGCACTGTAGCTCTGGAACAAGGTGTGTTGGCAGAAGTGCTGGGTCTGGATCTGGAAATGGAGCAGCAGTTAAATGCCACAGTTGAAGAGAGCAGGTGAGCCAGGACCTGAGATAACAATACTGATGGCCAGGATCACGTTCGTCGGTGGGGCTTAGAGCTAAGATCATCATTTAAACACAATCTGTGAGCAGTCAGGACTGCAGTCAGAGCACGAATGAGTTAAGAATGGCTCTAGTGGAGAAAGGCTTTGGTGGACAGCACTTGGAAAGTTTTACCTTTCAGAGGAAAGCTTTCAGGCCTCAAAGACACTCTCATTCATCTTTTTTCCTTAAGACAGGGCAGTTGTCCAGCTCCTCACCTGTACAATGCAAACGGAGATGTGCTCCATTCTTTGTTAAGTGCTGTGATCTGCAAATGAAAAGTGCTATTTAATTTGGAAAACCAAATACTATTTGCATGTATGCAAATAAAATGCAAAAATCCTCTTTCTGAGAAAATAATTTTAAGACTAAAAACACCACTAGAGGAAGTCTGTTGCCTTTTGTTCCCTCCCCAAACACGAGTGGAACAGTGAAGGTGATTACTCAGTTCTCCTCGGATCTGCTGCTGCTGCGTCCAATGATGGCTGCTAAAATACTGTACAGTGAAGTTAGATGAATTTGCCTGATGACAGCAGTTTTTATGTCTTCTGAGAATAAATTTTGTCCTCTCCCAAATTCTTCATGTCTGGCACCACCTTCCATGGACAGTTTGCAGGAAGGACCAAAGGGGACTAATGGGGTTGCAGTTCAGTGCAGCCCTGACACCCAAATATTCAGATGAGAATAGAGAAGTGATAAACAAGCTCAGGACTGACTGCAGCCAAGGACATATATATGGAGTCTGTTTAACATTTTCTGTGCCCTCTTTACTGATTTGTTTAGCCTAACATATCTTTATTATAGGTACAGGAGAGTCTGAGGCTTCTCCAGTAGGATTCATGTCACCTCACTGGAAGTTTATAAACATTTTGACAGTTCTCATACAATTAAGATTGTTTTCATATTCATACACTGAACCACACTTGTATGTGCTTTCAAGTGCTGAAGGTTTATTCATTCTCCTTTGCACTTCCTAGAAACACAGTAGCAATTCCTAATCTGGCCAGATTGCTTTGGGCTCTGGAACAAAGTTTTTCTCTTTCACAGACTTATTAAAACTGGACCAACCCTAAACTGGAAACCCCTATGCTCAACTTCTACCTTGATCTGTTTGCATAAGCCTTTCCATGAGGAACACAGTCCAAAATCATGGTGGCTATTCCATTCCCTCATTTCTGAGGGTTTTTCATTATCCTTTTATGTTTATTTATGTTTTTGATGAATGGAATCATAGTGGAAAATGATTGATTCAACTGGAGAAGAAACTCTGCAGACAGCATCTTTTCCTGACACTCCTAGAGGTGCTCCCACCATGCTGCAAGCTCAGGAAACCTTGCTGGAGCTTTCACAGAAAACATCGGCACTGGGCACTTCCCAGTAGCAAAGTCTGCAGGGCAAAAGGTAGAGAACAGATGTGCTGGCTGCCCATAAACTGATGGCCATAGCTCCTTCTTCCAGAGGAAGCAGTGAATAACATCCTATCTCATTTTTTGAGACTGATAGTGATGTGAATCATCCTTTGAGAGGGCGGGTGAGTGCCATTTCCTCCAAGTGGCAGATTAGGAAATAGGCAGACGAGTGCATTCCCCAAGGTCAAGTGCAAACCACAGGCAGGAGCTGGAGAAGAGCCCAGGTTGCCCATCTTTCTCGGGCAACCCATGAGGACAAGGCAGTATGATGCCCACCTCATGCCTTTGCTGGCCGAAGCCTTGCCTTCTCAGTCTGCGTGCCATCATTAATGTCAACGCATTGTCAGCAGGCATAGGCAACCTGGAAATGGATGGTTTCTTCAGGAGAGCTTTGTAGAACTGGATCCAGTAAAGCACGTTTCTCACGCTCATTTTGGAGCATGTGAGAAACTGCCCTCTTCTCCCCAGAGGCACATCACTGCTGGCAGTGTAACTGGAGGACGGGTCAGCAGGGATGGGATCCCACTGTCCCCCTTGTGAACAAGCTGCTCTGGGAGCTCTCTGCTGGGAGAGGGCCTGGATATGGCCCTCATGATCTATCTGGAGGTTGTTGAGACAGCAGAACCTTGAAGCACAAAGCTGGGTCCAGCAGCAGTGTGTAGTTTTTCACATCCGCTCCCCCAACACCGTCCTGCTCACATCCTCTCGCCGCAACCCCCCCATCCGTGTCATTCTCCGAGTCTGTATTTCCTTCCATTGTTCCCCAGCAATTCCTTGGGCAATACTGTCTCCCTTCCCAGCCTCATAGGCAGCCTTGGCTGTCCAGTGTGAACCGATGGATGGGCTTTAAACAACAGAACAGAATAAACATTTGCTTCTCCTCAGAAGTTTCCCCCTCTCCAGTGCCCCCACACCCATGCACACACGGCAGTCAGATGTCTGACTGCTCACACCCATCGACTCAGGGATGGAGGGTGGAAGGGTTTCAGAGAGATTCTCACGTCGTCTTGTCCCTTGAACAAACTTTGCTCCTACCCTCTCACCGCTGAGCCCCTGGGCTCTGCTTTCCTCCTCCTCACCATTCCTTTCCAAGCACTAGGTGGGAGTTATATTTGCCAAGGTGCTGAGCATCTCCAGCCAAAGTCCTTGGAGTTTATTTCTTTTTTTCTCCTCTCTTTTCCTCCTTTATCAGCAAACATCGGTTCGCCACTGAAGACAGGCAGAAGGAATCAGCAATCCTGAGCAAACTAGGAACGCTTGTTCCAACCAAACGCCCCAATATTCCCAGCAATTAAAGCCATCTGTATCCAATTTATTTATCCAGAAAGCCTGAAAAACTGTGAGGAGTCAAAGGTTTTTGAATTTTGAATGGTTTAATTTCAAACTACCTAAGGTTAATTTGAAAAAAATAGAAACGTATGATAGGGTTGGGTTTTTTTGTTTACTTTTAACTGTAAACAAATCAGACTGAAAATAAATTTGTGTTGGTTTCACTTTGTTTCAGTTCTGAAATGATTTGGCCTTGGTGCAAAAAAGGAGGAAACAGAAACAAATATGTTATCGTTTTTGTTAATTTGTCACGAGAGCCACAAAAATCGATTGCTGAGATTGTTTTATTCCTAACTAATGTCTATTAACTCTACAGCGTCCCACAATGAAAATCCTTGGGAATATGGAAGAGCTGCTCCTTCTGTCCAAATGCCGATGGGATGAGGAAGGATGTCAACACGATGATCTTGCCACAAACTGAGTTACGTTGCTCGTTAGCCCTGATGCTGTTACCTGTCTGATAAGCAGATTCTGTGCCTCAGGGTGCCCCGAGACTTGACAGGGATGGACTTTTGTTTCCTGATAGTCCAACAGGCCTCACCGTTCGAGGAGGGATGACGGGAACCATTTATACGTGGGCATTTCTGTATCTTTGCAGAAATCTGGGGATTTCTGTCTTCCCAGAGAGCTCTCAAAACCACTCCACCTTTGGAAGGCTGCAGGACAATAGTGTTAGAGGGTGAGATTAAATTCTTGGAACTCTTCCATGCTCTTTTACAGTGAGTGAGGTCACAGGCAAATTAGCAGGTTTTTGGAAGGAGATAGGACTGTTTCTAAACATCTATCATTTTGCCATGAGAGGTTTTTACCACCCCAACAAGCGACTGTCCAAGGCAGGAGCTGGTTGAGGGAAACACTTTGATCACACTTTGGCCAATCCGGTCCCCAGCGATGCTTCTAAGCTTTGCAAAACTCCTCCACCCAATTCAAAGCATCGTGACTAACGCTCCTGCATACAGCCCATTTCCTCAAAACAGCAATCACAGGCTGCAGACAACAGGCAAAACCTTCCGACAGGAGACTGGTCATGCCTGAGCGATGTCCTCAACACAACCAGTTCAGCGCAGCATGGTGGAAGGAGCGTTAACATGGGCGTGATACCCTGCCGAGGAATTCCAGTGTCACTAAGTAATTATTTGTAATAACTCAGAGTAACAATTTCCATATGTAGGACCCAAAAACAAGAACTACAAGTTGGGAGATGCCTTCTCCAGCTTGTTAGATGAGAGAAGGATTTCCACCTCCTCTAAAATAAGATCTACCCTCTTTTATATTCTGGTCTCCATCACCCCACAGAAACAAAATCGGCTGAAGACAGATATGTCAGTGAGCAGAGCTGGAATTTTTGCTGGAGGTTTGGGGTGGGGAGGGGTTGGCATAGACTGAACTCTCAGTGCCGTGATCATATGTTACTGATTAAGGAGCCTGGACAGACACACCTTTCACTTCCAGTTTAGATGAAGACCTTGACTGTCTCCTCCAGGATGGCAAGTTTCACTCGGTGAGACTGGGGAGCCCCTCAGATGAGCCTCCCATGTGGTGTTCAGGCTTTTTCAGGACTGTCCAGAGTGTGGAAATTCAGAAACAGATTGAAACTGGGGAGTGGACACAAACTAAGAAAGGGCTTACTAAGAGCTTCCATCCAAAGAGGTCTGTGTGCTTCCCTGCGTGGAGGAATGGGATTTTCCCCTAGCCATCCCTCAGAGAGCTCCTTTGTCCAGCTGGGCAGAAAAAGCCAGGAAGGTAAAGGTTAATGCCAACGAGGTTACTTAACTGAATGGTGTCTTTTTTTTCTCCTCCCCTCCCCATTCCCCCCCCTACACACACAGGCACAGAGTGTCGTACACACACACATCCTGAAGCAAGGGGAAAGGAATTCCCTGTGCAGCCGGGTGGCAGGACACGGGCCAGTGATACCACAAGCTGGTGCGTCCTTCTCCTGCGATGCCCCCACACCAGCACCACCTTCACCCTCCCCATCCCCACCGAGAGCCCGGTCACCAGGACCAGAGACACATGCACAAGTGTTTTTCTGTTCCTTCAGTCCACAGCGTCATCCTGGCTGTAGCCGGCACAGATCCTCTGGCTCCCAGCCAGGCCACAGAGGGTTTTTTTTTTTCCCCTTCTCTTTGCCAAAGCAAATTGACTTCTGACACCTTCCCTTATGTTTTCATCCTTTAAAGGGTGGAAAGCTGAAAGCCTGGCTTCGCTGTATTCCTTTCCACGCCTTCCCTGTGCTCTCCCGCCTGGATGTTAAATAAGCTTTTTCAGGGAGGACAGGGCACCTGGGTCACTTGCAGGTAGTTGCTTGAAGGCAGGGCAGCGTACACGTGCGCACGTGTGTGCCTGTGTGCTGTGCACCACAAATGAGCCTGTGTCAGGGATGCCTCCCTATCTGCCCAAGGAAAGCCTCCCTGCCCTGGGAACCTGTCCCTGGCTTCCTTTGTGACCACCCTCGGGCATTTCAGCTCCTTCAGCCTTGGCCACCCTGATTGATGAAGTGCCACCTTCTTGCCTCCTTCTCAAAGGTTTGATGAAAAGTGCTGTTTGGGACCTAGGTGCTACAAGTAGTGCCCAAGACAGACAGTAAGCAATATCTTTATAACTACTTCGCATTTATTCCTGCAAGAATCTGTCCCCACCTCTCCTGTAGCACAACAGGTCTTGGAAAGCTATTCCAGGAGAATCCATTAATCATATTGAACTGGCACAGGACCAACATATTTTTCCTCTCTGCCTGATGCATTTTTCATGTGGCTTCCTTGTTGTCTCAAAGAAACTTGGAATTTCTTAGAAATATCCATCTATCTCAAGACTTAAAGTGTCCAAAAATGTACAGCGTGGGAGATCTCAGGCTTCATGGTTTGATCCTGGCAAAGCTTTGCAGTGCCAACTCAGCAATTCTTCCAGCAGACGGGAAATAAACCTGTTCAAGACCCCTTTTTACCCACCAGTAAAAGGGTAAAGCTGGGAGGGACAGATTGGTTAAATGTGCAGTGACTCAGCTGTGGGAGGAAGAGCCATTCTGTACTGGGCTGAATTGCCAGGCAAGGGCTGTGGGGCCAAAGTCTCCACCAACAAGCTGTTGCCACAGAGGCTGATGTTGCTGCCCTAGGACTTGCAAAAGTATCGTGTGATGGGAATGAACCAAAGGTCTGCATCACAAGTGTCATTCAAATGATTGACTTCAGTCTGACTTGCTATGCTTATGTTTTTTGCTTCAGCAGTGCTATTTTCCACTAGAATATTGTCACATTCCAGCCATTTGACATGCCCATGCAAACATCATTTTAGCCTTCTCAATTCATTAACCCTCTAGAACGTAAGCTGGCTGAATTCACAAAGTTAAGGGATCTAAAGGACAATTTTTATCCCAGCCATCACTTACCTCTCTCTCCTGGAAGAGCCTGCTGGACAGCTGTGAAATTACTTTTTCACGGGCTGCCCTGCCAGCAGGTTTCCAGCTGGAATCAATGACAACGTTTGGAAAGAAGTTGCTGACTGCTTAAAGCAAGAGGGTCAGGAAACCCAGCCCATTTCTGAGCTAGAAAAACAGCAGAAACAGCCACCACCAGCCACCACACCACATACCTCTTGCATCCATGCACATCCCGCAGCCTCCCTGACTGTTCACGGGGTTGCACATTTTATTCTGCAGGTACGGAATGGAAATTGTCCCTCTCGGTGCCATCTCAGACATTATCCAAAAGAGGCTGAGTTTGTTGGCTGTTGAGCAAGGAAACATCAGGGCTTTTAGCATATGGAAGTTTTGGGAGGTAGAGGAGAGTCCTTGTACTAAGGAATCACCCAGGTCAGTTAGTGACCCAGAGGGTCATGTGTGCCTCTTGCTGTCTTGCAGGCTACACTTGATTAGAAAATTTGCTGTAGGCTTGTACATTGCTTGGAAACCAGCAACCCTGCTATCCCTTGCCTAATATTCCACAACAGTGGTTGTTACTAATTGAAATTCAGGCTTGATGAACTTGTAACGAGTATGCTGGGTAGTGGTGGCTCAGTTAGTAGAGCCGCATGATGAATCTGCACATGCAGGGGCGAAACGTAGCTGGCACAAGTTGACACTGGAAAGCGTTTGGTGGTGGAGTTGGGCTTCAGGGACTATCCTTAGGTAGTGATATATGTGAGGTGTCACAGGCATTGCAGCACATGTTGTGAGTTTTTAGGTACTAGCTCTTAAAATGCTTCCTGGAAAAACTGCTGCAGTCCCCCAATCATTGCTAGCAGCAGCCTGATGTTGCAAAACATCTGGACCACATGAAAGGCAGAGCGCATCAGTGGTATCACTCCAACAGTACACCAGACCATTGCAGTTGTATTCTGAGAACCATTCACCAGCAGTGTGACCTTTCCCACTTGGAAAAAAACCCCACTGGCTATTGGGAGATATGAAGGATGCCCGTTAAGCAGTTATTGCTGCTAATCCTAAACACAGTCATTTCCAGAACAACTTTTTCAACAGCTTGAGTGGCCAATGAGAAGTAAGAAAGGCTTTTGCCAAAACTTTTAGACTTTGAACATTTTTAACAATTAATTTTTGGCAGCAACGTTTTGTTTTAATTTTGTTTCTTTAGTTTCTAAATCAGTAGCACTGAATATCATTGTGCCCTTTCATGGGGGACAGAACTCAAAAGGAAAAAAATTTATCCCAAGATCTTAGCCCTGTGGTAGATATGGGCATGATCATTAATCTCAGACAGATTTGTTCCATAGTCCACATTTTCAGTCTTCAACACATGAAAAGACATATCTCCTGACATATCCTTCCACTGTAATTCCTGCATGAGTGCCAGGAAGAGCCTTAGCATCCTCAGAGCTTATATAGTAATACATCAGAAGTAACAAAATCCCTTTGTAAAACTAGAACGATAATCCAGATCCTTTCAAATAAACATCGCGCTACCTGTTTCATGGGCACAGGCAAGTAGGACTCTCTAGAAAGTGCTGCCTTTATATCCGCTTGGTGAACAGAGCTTCATGATCTTTATCTGTCCCTGAATTGGAACATGGGACAGTGTGTAAATAAGCTCACTGGCTGCCTGCCATTACAAAGGAATTTGCTTATCTATGGCGATGTGTCCACACCTGGTCCAGGTTCAAGGACCACATAGCTTTTCCTTAGGATCACTCCTGTACCACAACAGTTTAGGTAGACCTGTGCCTCATGGAAGCAGCGAGAACTAGATGCTAGGAGGAAGGCGACTGAAGTCTGCATATGCTGTATTTCCACCAGGGTTTGAGTGGTTTCCAGTTCTTGTGCTTGGGGTTTTTGTGGCAACACAGCTACAACGGGCATAAATACAGACCCTGACTGGCAAAGTGACATGAGCAATAACTGTAGAACCAATTGCACTTGCCAAGGTGTGTCCATTTTGCCACGCCAGTGATATTCTGTAGTATAG
Organism: Tringa tobata; assembly: GCA_033628505.1. NCBI lineage: Eukaryota > Metazoa > Chordata > Aves > Charadriiformes > Scolopacidae > Tringa > Tringa tobata. The sequence continues at coordinate 156,437 of JAHREE010000243.1, read as the reverse complement.
CCTGTATGCGACCTACTCTTGGAGCACTTAGGCAATAAAGCAGAGCAGGCTTCTTTATGGAGATTAAGTGTTCTGAAATTGTAGTACATCAGAAGACATGGCCAAAACCGATAAACTGAATATTCTCTCTCCGTGAGTCTTACTCCTCGGGAAACTTCAGTGAAACTCAGATGAAAGAAACCAGCAGAGAACCGTTTCATGCAGAGACACCTAACATATCCCACAGAGCTTGTCTTTTTGAGTGGTAAAGAGGATCTAATCTATTGTCCCTTAGAGACTGCAAATGTATTCTTAGCTTGGTTTTGTAGTAAAACAAAGCTTTTACTATAAACACAAATATGTTAATTTTTTCTTAATCTTTGGAAAAGATTCAGCCAGTCTTTTCTGGACTTTTGTCATTTTAAGGTAATGAAGTTTCTACGGGTTTTAAAAACATGAAGACCTGGGTTGAACAGGGAGATCTTAATGCTGTTTTCATTTCAGAAAAGGATATAATCTAGTTCATCTCTTATTTGACATAATAACTAACACAGCAGATTATGACTGAAAGAGAAACAAGAATTCTCTTGCCCTGTGGATCATGGATCTTACTGTCCTCTGGAAAAAAAAAGAAAAAAGGTATTTATAACAATACTTTACAATCTCAGACAAGACCTTCTGCTGAAAAGTGGAGACCTTCTTCTGCTTCCTTTGTATTGGCAGAAAACTAATCTGTTTCATATATTCCAACCAAACTCATGTTCTTGATCATACACAGTTTGCAGCATTTTTTCCAAAAAGAATAAGAAAAGAAATGGATTGTCCATGAACTGAATGAACTGTGTTTCTTCTACTCCTTCTCTTTGTCTTGTGTGAGATTAAGAGGGACCATCTCTTGCTTTGTGCTTATGTAAAATTTGACAGTGTGGTATTAAAACAATCCAATTAATAATAAACTGATTGATAATAAAGGTGATGTCGAAATGGCATCATCTGACAATTCCTTTAGCTAACGGGGGCACAAAAGACCAAGTCCAATGAACATGATCTTAACCAACGAATCCATTAGCTTCACCATAACTGTAACCGAGATGCATATTACACGATCTAATGCACAGATGACTAGAAAAACATTCTGTGACAGACCAGTGCAAGAGAAGTGCCTCACCAGAACCTGTTCTCCCATTGTTTCTGGTGCCACTCCATAGGTACACACTGCTATGGCGAGGACATCTCATCCCAGTTTGTAACAAGTTCAGGGCCCAGAGGTAAAAGTGTCACAAAACATCAGAACGTGCCATCTGTCCTCGGAAACTGGGAAAATATGCAGGGACCTCCATGTGTTCCTGGGACCACATAGAAAGAAGACAGAGGAGCTCAAACATGTATGGGGAGGAATGTCTCCCCTCCTCCCTTTGCATGTGCTCCAGTCAGGATGTTTGTACAAGAAGAAAGTCAGTTGAACAATAAAACCCATATGTCAGATGTTGAAGGGAAGTCTGGAGTCAAACATGCCAAAAGAAAAGATTGGGACCAGTTCATCCTTATGATAAGATTACCCACTCAAATATGCACATCACAACATCCTGGTCAGGGGACCAAACCGATAATAGTAGCAGTGCGATACTTGGTACTGTGAACTTTTCACCCAAAAATTGCAAAGCAATTTACAATAAAGCCTGAATATATCTTTAAGTGAGATAGGAGGGGCTGTAAAGAGATAGCTTTGCTTATTTTGAGCATGAAAAACACAAAATTCCATTACAACACGAAACAGAAATCTCAAATTCACCTGAAAATGGTGCTTTTAATGAATTTTAACGGAATTATACCCAGTTAGACTCCAAGGCCAGTGGACTTGCATGTCTCCACACTTAGAGTTCCTGTGACCTTTTGTAGTTACATTTTTAATACTGAAGATGATATAAAAAAATGGACAGCCACTTTAATAAGCATTTCATTATTTATGCAAAGTGGAGCAGCTCTCAGCAAAGCTGAGATGTCCTCCTAGACAAAAGACAAACCAATAGCCTTGGAGAGGGGTTTTGAAGACTGAGTTGAATCCCAGGAGGGAGCCAGGGGGAGCTTTATCTGAAGATGAAGCTACTCCACAGCCAACTCCAGACCTTCGCAAAGATGTAAGTGTGAAAAACTGGACAAAAAGGCTCATGAGAGTCAAAAGCTTGGCCATGAGTTTTTGAAGGTTTCCTGCTGTTACTATGGCCGGAAATGCTGCAAGAGCAACTTTTCTTAACACTTTCTTTGTTCAGAGCTACGTTTATTAACCCCTCAAATAATGGAGCAGGAAGGAAAGTCTGGCAAGTTGACATGAGGTCTAGGCACTGGGAGGTTTTACATCTGAGTACTTGAAATTTTTCATGAGATTTATTATTTTTGGCCTCTCAAATGTTGGCCTCTCATCTATCTGTATGGGAAAAGTCCTTGCTAACAGGGTTTCATTTAACATGCAACCCAAAGGTAATTAAGCTCCTAATTAACTAAATTTTGAACAAAGTTCTGGCAATGACAGTCCCTGGCAAAGACAGTCAGCAGTTCTAACTGGGCTGGGGTTGTCAGGCATTTCCAGAAAACGGCATCAGGCATCTCTCAAAGTTCATGACCACTCCTCCTGCTCCTTCTGCCCTCCCCACCACCCACCAGCCCCTTTTCATCTTTCATTGCCACAGGCAGCTCAAAGAGATGTTCATGTCCCAGAAGTGATCCTGACGCCAAGTTTCTCTATTAAAACCATCTCCAGGCAACAATCAGGTTTGCCACACGCCTATTGTCCTCATCACTCTCAGGCAGTCGCAGCACATCAAGAATTGGGGCTGGTTTCATTCCATGCTTTTTGCTCCTGCTGATGCCGTCCCCAAATTCAGGAAGGGCTGTAAACAATGAAAGGAAGATGAAGGGGTGTGGGGGTGTGGGGGGGATCGGCTCTTTTTTTATCTCATCTGGCAGTTAATCCCTTACCAAATGTGTCAGGCCAAACGAGGAGGGGAAGAGGCTGGTGAGACAGACATGTGTTGTCTTCAGACTCTGCAGCTTCCCTGCTGCACTTATTTTTCTTCTGTATTTCTGAGCAGTCCTAACACAGGGTTTGGGGGATCTTATCCCAACTCAACTTCATCCAGCAAAAAAGCATGTATGCTGCTCTGAGATCAGGCCTGTAAGTGGCCGTGCTAGTCAGCTCAGTGACTGTGCTACCAGGGCATCTCTTGGTCTTGCCATGATGGAGTCTGAGCTCTTTGGGATGGGGACTATGGTTCACTAATGGCGTATACAGCCCCTAAACATGATGAAGCACAGATTTCAGTGGGTCCTTGGACCCTGTACAGCATCACTGATCCTTCAATGGCAAGGTGCACCTTGCTTATAAAATACACAAACACTAAAGCAAGAAGCACTAGGTCTTAAGTGCTTTGTGAAACATTCACTTGGGCTCTGCATGGAGTTGGCACTGCAGTGGCAAGGTCTGGGGGACCTTGGGGATGAAAAGGAGTAAGGGAAAACATGGATCTGCTGTGAGAGGGTTGAGGAACTCTGTTATAAAGAGTGGTCCCCAATTTGTGTTTGGCTGCTCATGGGTGGAGAGTGCTGGAGATCCGATAATATTCCCAGGTGATAACTGGCACGAGCTTTTCGTGGGTGAGTCCTGAGGAAAGAGCTCAGAGACACTGCTGGGAATCTCTTCTAGTCCAGTATGATCCTGTAGGCTGCACCTTATCATGATATAGGAAGGCTCTGTGCCTCCAAATTTGCGTTTCTAAGAAAGAGATGGTTCATATGGGCCAGTGTCCTGCTTACGGTCTTATTTCTGGGGTTTTCTTTTGTCATCTAGGCCCCCCAAAGATTTGCTTTTGGAGGTAAGTTCCTTGACTTGCACAAGCTGGTGCTATTGCTTTGACTGCAATGAAGCTGTTCTGCCTGTGACCTATGTAACGGAAGCTGGGGGTCTCAGATGGTCTACTCCACCACTCGTCCTCTCCAGCCCTTTTACCATCACCCTCAACATGGAGATCAAGTGCTTTACCGCCCACAAAGACACTCCCATGCTGTCCTGTTTCCCTCCACACTCGTGTGTTTTTGCAGGTAAGGTAGATGTCACAGGAAAGTGTGTGCTGGAAAACTCACTGTTGAAGCTTCCTGTGCCAGTTTTGTCCTGGCAAAGAAGAGAGGGGCTTTGCAAACATTTTCACAGTCCTTGAGCAGCAAAGGACATCTCGCCACCACACCTCCCAAGCCTGAGCATGCCTCTTCCTCTGGGCGCAGAGGCAGGAAGCAGTAGTCTACAAGTAGGAGCAATTTTGGGCGAAGACTTGGCTCTTCTGCCTCGCTTGTGTGGCTGCTCTCAGCAGGACTACTTCCACTCCAAATGTGTTATTGCAGTGAATAAACGGGAGATGGGTGGGGTTGCAGGGGCGGTATAGGACAATAAAAGGAAATGCCTCTGCTCCGCATATGCTCTGGAGAGGGAGGGTGTCTGTGTGTCGGGTAAGAGGGGATGTTGTGCGAGACAGGGTACGGAGGGGAGGCGTCTGCATGAAAACCAGAGGGGAAGAAAGTATTTGAGAGAGGGTGGGTGGGAGTGGGCCAGGGAGAGGGAGCAGGACGAAAGAGGCTGGGTATGGCTGTAAAGAGAGACTCTGCTTGAAAAGGACAACGAGCTGAGGGTGTGTGCAAGAGGATCGCAATGGGGAGATGTGAGGCAGAATGTCTGTGGGTGGCACAGAGATGGATGCAGCGCCTGCTGCCAAACAGAACACCCCATCCCGGATACTCTGACCGCCTTTTCCAGTCCCATGGACTGCACCGTTATTTGAGCCTGTTAACACTCCATATCCAGCCTCCCTTTCTGAAGCAGAAAAATTGTGGTATTACAGCCTGGGGAGGGTGCCAAGGTTCAGCAAGAGCTGTCCATCCCTTCAAATAAATAAACATTGCATCTTTTCAAAGCTCTCTTGAGCAAACAGAGAGACTTCAGATTCACTGTAGTGCTGGTGGTTTGCGGATCATTACGGAACAACCTCTCCAGATATGTTTTTCCTGATTTTTGAGTCAATGAGCCATTTTCTTCTTACCAAATGTATTCACATATATCACTGTTACCACAGGGAAAACCAAAGCTTCCTCCTTCATTGCAGTAACCTTCCAACCATGATCTTCCCTATGACTTTGACACTTTGGAGTTCAAGCCTTTGTTCCTTCTGGTTTCAAAAAAAAAAGCAATTGGCTTGGGTTGGAGACTGCACCAGCTCACATGGCTTGGACCAGGATGCAGCTGAGCCTCAGCACCCTGGGGTGGTAACATCTGATGTTTGAGATTGGACCCCCACTCTAAGCCAGGTTCTTGAACAACAGTTGGCAAGAGCCAAGTAGATTGATAAATATAATTAACTTATTTGAAGCCAAAATAGAGCAAAAAAATAATCAAGGTTGTTCATAAATATTCTGCAGAGAGTGAAAACATAGAAATAGCAACCTAGTAGGAGACCGTACTCAAAATTCCAGAGGATCACGGTAATCTGATACTTACACTGACATCATGAGTTTGGAGTCTTTCTGAAAAATCAGACCACAGCAACACACACTTTGTCTTAGCCCCTGCATGTGATCTCCACGCCTCACTGTTAGGGTTTGCAAAGGGTTTCTCTTTGTTCCCTTGGTGGATTGTAATTGCCCTGGATCAGCTTCAAATTGGAGGGAAAATGTTAAAAAAACACAAAAGGAGTCTTCAAAGGTCCTGAACATTTTGCCTAGGTGGTGATCTCATGGCAGCAATGACCTCAGAGGTGTGTTTCGCTTGGTTCAAATTCACAGGACTGCCTCTTGCCAAAGATATTTTAAGTGGGCCAAAACCATCTGTAAACAAACGTGTCCAAACTCACATGCTGCATACAGTCACAAACACACATCATGTGTCTCACGTTAACGCACATATGCTCCTCATAGAAAACAGGGGTCTGTAGTCATAGTCAACCTGTCGTTGCTATTTATTACACAGCTCAGGTGCCCCAACACACAGCTCAAATGTGAATGAGTTCAGAGTGTACGTCAGCTTGTAACCCATGCTGTGAAGTACAGCTCTCTGAACCTCTACAGTTCATGGTCCTGGACCCAGATGGGGGACTATTCTCAGTTTTTATTTCTCTTATTTCAGGTTAAAATCAATTCTGTGTAAGCCATCTGAACTTCACTCTGCTCTTCAAAATTAATCCACTTCCAAAAAGAAGGAAGATGTTCCTGGGGGCTCACTTCTCCAGGCTGACCGTAGATCCTGAGGTTCATAGGCCGTGCCCAGCTCACCTGCTCCCACCCTTCCGCAGACAGTAAAGGAAAGAGAAACACATGCTAAAAAGCTACAGGTCTGTACTTACAGGTGATGTCTGTTAGTTGAGCAGAAGGCAAACTAAAATTGAAATTAAAATCCTAGTCCTCTGCAGACAAATTGTACTCTAATGACCAGTACTTAATACTCATGCTGCAGTACAGATTGCTGACTTCATTCACTATTTTGTCCCTCTTGTACCATGGCAGACATGGGGATCAGTAATGGCTATGTTTGCATATTTCCAAGGTCACATTTACATACTCCTAAGCATGAACATGAACCGAAATGTTTGCTTTGTGCATCCCCAAATTGTGAGGAATGCAGATACCCAGATCTGTATTCCCCATCTGATTTCTGTGTTTGTAGCTCAGGAAGTTTGAAATGGCTGCACGCTTAAGAGCAAACAACCTAACAGAAGCACAGATTTTTATGTAGTATCAATGGGAGAAATAGAACAAATGGTGAGGCTCAGAAAATGCAGTACTCAACGGAAGCTAAATCTCTGGATGAACACTAGGACTTGATCCCGGAGTTGATCCAGTGTGAAATATTGCCATAATGTCACAGAACCATAGAATAATTTAGCTTGTTAGGGACCTCTGGAGGTCATGTAGTCCAGCCTGCCACTGAAAGTAGATACAGCTAGATCAGGTTGCTGAGGGCCTTGTTCAGTAAAGCTTTGAATATCTCCAGGGATGGACACTCTGCACCCTCTTCGGGTCACCTTGTCTGTGTTTTACATACCCTTACAGTGAAAAAAATATTCTTTATATCTAATCAGAGTTTCATGTTTGGCAGCTCGAATCTCTTGCCTGGCATCCTACCACTCTGCATCTCTGAGAACAGCCTGGTTGCCTTCTCTATACACTTTTCTAAGATATCATAATATTGAGGCAGTTTCACCCTATAGGTGACAAAATATGGAACTGAAACTGCAGCAGTGTGAAAACAGCAAAGAGAGGAGCTGGAAGGAAGGTAATCAGAGCCTCAAAAGAATCTGGTCCTAGAAGCTGACAAAGAGTGAAAGGAAAAGAATGGAAAACCTAAGGTTTTTCTGAACATTGTGCTCCTCTCAGCTATGACTGTTTGATGCTATTGGCAACTATCTGGTTGCAGCAATGACTACAAGGAAAGCACAGGTTGATCCCACAGGGAGCCCTCAGTGCTGTGCCTGCCTGACATTCTTGGTACTCGACACGTGCAATAAATCATTTTCACAAGCTGCTGTGCATTCCTCTCCAAACACACACAGGATGCACCGAAGGCCTCTTTCTTTTCCAAAGGCTTAATCATGTACACAGGGCCAAGGCTGGAAGCTGGCAAGAAGAACAGCCCTGTCTGCGTGGGCAGAGCACTACCATGGCAAAAGCTCATACTCTCAAAAGCACATATTTTCCCATAAATGGCCAGTCACTAAGAACCAGTCACCATGAACTGATACCAGCATAGGGAGGAGCTCTAATGTCTATTAATGATGAGAGACATGTTTAGACCGCGGGATAAAATTGTAGGTGGCTTCACAGCCACTGAAAAGCACACAGACAGTGCTTGGGACACTGCAGCCAGCACGCGGGCCTTGAGACTTCCACCTGCCCCATGTCCCCCAAAGGACACAGAGCAACCAAACCACAACCATTGCTGCCACGGGCACTGTTCTCTCTGTGTGCCTGGTCCTGCTCACTGAGCCAATGTGCGCTGAGGCAGGGCAAGTGAGTATGGGTCTCACCAGCCCCTGTGGCAACAGGAGGCCATGGGTGTCACCATGTTTCTCTCCCCAGGTGGAGAGCACAGAGGAGCCAGGACAGCTTGGCCGCAGAGATTTTAGATCTCTAGAGTTTTCAGGGTCACCAAGTACTGGGCCAGCAGCCAAGCAGCACCATGCCCGGCAGGGCAAGGCCTGTCCCACCGCCCCAGGAGGCCAAGAGGGCAACCAGATCCAGCCCAGAGGCCCAGGCATGGTAGGCAGTGAGGAGCTGGGCTCCAGGCCACAGCAGGGGTCAGCCCACAAGCCGGGCCAGGCTCAGGCCCAGGGACGTAGCCAGGGTCAGATGCAGCCCAGGGACCTCCAGGCAGATCTGAGACCACAGGTCAGGGTTGGCGTCAGGACTGGCAGAGTCCCTGGCTGAGCTGAGGCCCAGCGCTCCTATGGCAGGCTGGGGCCTGGGCTGCAGGCTCTAGCCTGGGCTGAGGTGGGGGCCCTGGGCCCACAGTCCTGGGGAGGCAGCAATGGAGGCCTCAGGCAGGGCTGCTGAGGAAATTACGGCCAGTTAGTGCCTTGTGGGCCCTGGCAGCCTGCTCTTACCCAGGGAGATTGGAGGTGGGTTAGCCACCCTCATCAGGGACAGGCAGCATCACGATCACCATGAAGTGAGAACAGCCTGGGAGAGTATTGGGGTTAATTCACAGATAGTCAACTTAGAGACCCTTTTTAGCACATGTAGGTTTGCAGCAATTCCCTGAAAGTCCCAACCAAGCCTTGCATATCTCTGGCTCCAGCCTCTCGTGGGCACTGACAGCGTGTGATGTTATCCCCCGAATCAAACAAAGCAGCTTTAAGTAGGTGGAATGTACCAGCATACTCTATCATAGCAACTCTAACAATCATAGCAACTCGTTTCTAACCTATTTTAGAAAAAGCATCGCTTTAATCACCTGTTTAAACTATTTTTCAAAACCTCTGGTGCATAACGAGCATTGAAAAGGCTCCCTTGACCTTCCTAACATTCAGTGTATTTTCTCTCAAAAAGTGACACATATTTCTGTGTGCTATTATGGTAGATACCAGCCACCACCAAGGTAAAGTTGCACAACATGTACTGTCATCCTAAGTTTGCTTAGGATGCTCCCATTGAGTATTTGACCTCACATTTCCCATGCTTGGTCTCTCTTAAGAGAGGTTGTTTTGTTTTGAAAGTGGGAACAGAATCTCAGTAGGTGTTTTCAAGTTCAAGGAAAGTGAAAAGAAACAAACCCGGACCCCCAGTGTGCAGTCCTCCCCTCTGAAAAATATTGAGGCTGAACTTTTTTCAACAGGCCTCCAGTGAGGAGAGATGAAAGGCAGTGCTCAAGACCAGGTCTGGAAACAGGACTTAATCCAAGGCCACTAAATCTCTGGCTGTGATGCATGTTACATTACACTGAGACAGGAGGAGGGTGGAACCTGAAGTGAAATTATTACCAGTGCTTGAAAATTCCCCCTGAGTGTGCTTTAGGGCATCTGTTAGAGTTTTGTAATGGACCTTAACAAAGCTTGCTCTCCTCCATCTTATGGGCCAAGTCGTTGTTGCTTCAGGGTTTCTGCTGGGATAGTTTGCATGAAGAAGACTTCAACATCAGCTTCACAAACTGGAATTCTCAGACGACCTGTTCTTTATTCAGGAATCAAAGAAAGTCACAGGTCTCCCAGCATCTAGGCTACTCCTGCATTTCAGCTGCACTCAACAAGAATCAATGTGTGAGAACAGAGTGCTGGAGAGATGCTCGTTTCAGTTGGGAATCAAGCCCTGAGTTTTCCTCTTTTATTCTATTTGAGATAAAGCAGTCACAATGTAAAGTAGATCTCTTCCTGCACTTTCAAACCAGCTTTGTATCAAGCTAGTTCCAGACAGGCAATAAGAAGAACAGGCATGGGAAGAGAGCCTTCCTCATGCTATCACTTTTAAAGATCTAAAGACCTGTTCTCCAGTTCTTTCCCTTTCCGGTCTCTTCCACATCTCTGCAAAATAAAAAATACAGCTTTTCTAATCTCGTGGCTTTCTCCTCTGAGTCCGCAGGACTCTATGAAATAGAACCAAGGCAAAACCTAATTAATCACATTGCTTAAAATCATGGCCCAAATCTCACTGGGTTTACTTGGGTGATTAACATTTCATTGAAACAAAGGAACAGGGAACAACCAATGACTTATCCTACTGATTTCAGCGAGTCATGGATTTTTGCATGGGTATTTTCAGCTACTCTTACAGCTAAATGAAGGTTTAACCACACTGGAATTGACTAGTGTCATGTGCATGGAAATGCATTATGAGATTCCAAAAGCAACAACATCTTGGCCAAATAGCACAAGTGAGGTGTTTTCTAATCCTGTTTGTTTGATTAATGGCATGGGAAGACACATTGTGTGCTCATATTGCAAACAGGAGCACAACTCCAAGTTAGAGGTGGTTTTGAAAGATCTTTATATTGTCTGGTTGTGTTCATGCTAGGAAGGGGTAGGGGTAGGGTACCCATGGGAGGACATTATATATGTTGTAGACACATTTTTCTCCTGGACTAGCAGCAAAACTATGCAACACCCCACTTTAATGAATACTAACCAAGCCGTGAAGGAACCTGTCACTAATTGGGCAAAAGACCTTTCACAAAGCAGCAAGTCAGTCATGAGAGGTAAGGCTCATCAGGCTGAGGGTAAGAAAGGGCAATGACTGGAAACTCCATGGGAAATGCATACCTGAAGTGTTGATTAAGAGGACTGTGACAAGAAGGGCTGTTATAAAACTGACTTTCTGCCCTGAGGAAGGAAAGAAAAATGAGTATCTGCCATTTGGAAACATATTTCTTTTAGTAGCCTTCATGCTCTTCAGACATGCCAAATCGTTGTACAGACATCCTTATGGTATTTTCAGCCCAGAATGAAGCTACAGCAGACAAAGGAACTAGGCAAACAGGATGCCAGCAAGCCCTGCTAAAGGAAACACGATGTAAATCAGGGAGAGGAGTACACAATGCCTATAGGATGTATTCTTTCTATAGCAGGGGCCAGCTCAACCTTTGGCTTGAGAACAAGATCCAGCCCGGGCAACCATGTTAAATGACATTGTGTAGGGAGGATGTGATGGGCTAGCCTTCACACATCAAAGGTTATCATCAAAATTCACGGCACAGGAACACAGATTTTTGTACAGATCTGATCCGTGCCCTGACTAACCCAATTTCCTGCTCTCAGCCACAGCCTATGACTTAATGCTTGAAGGAAAGGAGGAACCTCTCTGGGTTTCAGCTCACTGACAGCGCAGTGCCTGACATAGAAAAGTTTCTTAGCTGACCCCTACATTTGTTCAGCAAACATCTAATTAGGACAGCTGGACATTACAAATGTAGGTAGCAACGTCAGCAGCATGGCAAATTGTGAGTCATGTCTTATTTCTGCAGCACTGCAGTATGGAAAGCAAACCCAGGAGCACAGTGGACTTATTTGTTGATCCTGTGTGTTGGCAGAGTATTTCAAATAGTTTCTCTGTGCTATCAAATAACAACTAAAAAAAACTAAAACAAAATATTCCCATCTGCTGAGAAATTTTCCTCTGTTCAGCGCTGGCCTGTGTCTGTTTGAGTTGCTCCTGTCAGACAGAGACCTCATCGCTGCTGCTCATGCAACAGGGTCAAGGAGATCTGACAGCAGGAAAGCAAAGCCTTCAGCTGTGTCCCATAAACAAGGGAAGTATTCCAAGCTCTTCCCTGCCTGCACAGGAGGATGAGGGCTGGACTGCACTATGTTTTGAAACAAATCCATAACCAGCAAAGGAAACAACTGCATTGGAGTGGAATCCCTTGGCTGACTCTTTATTTTCTAATGTAGATGTGGCCAGAGGTGTGGAATTGGGTCCGTCTGAGATGCCTCCCATGCGATAATGTGCAGTTTGCATCTTTCCAAAATGCAATGTTTTGGAATAAAAGTTGCCAAGGAATTTATCTTGAATATCCTTTTGAAAACATATTTCCAGCTGTTGGGGTTTTATTCTGGGGGGGTGTTGGGTTCTGTTTTTTAAGGACTCTTAAAAAACTTACTCTAAGGGCTACAGTTGGAACAAGTTGATTTTGATCTTTTTTGCAAATGGGCTTCCCTACGAGAAAAGGCTGTTTCAGTGGAGCGCTGACATTCAGCGCCCCTTTGAAAGACACCCGGGACCGAAAGACCATCAATGCTGTCAGATTTCCAAGACTGAATTCCTCCCTATAATATCCAGGCTTGCAGCCAATTTGGCTGCCTTGGAGCAGTTGTATCTTTAAAAAATACTTGATGTGTATTCACATTTCAAAAAGGGAAAAAAAATAGAACGACCAGCATTGCAGAGTGATTCAGAAAGACAGGCAGATGATGGGGTGGGGCAAGAAAGTCACAAGCAGAGACAACCCCAGCAGAGATGACCTTCCAAAATTCCACATCACTAATTCTGCTCCTTGGAGAGAGAGTGCCTCAGCATTTGTACCTTAGCGTGATACAACTATTTCCTTTCTCCATTTCTGATCCTCTGCATGGCTGCTGCAATACCATAAAACAAACTAGTTTGAAAAAACAGCAGGCTATTTCTGAGCTCTTTCTTGTGAAGATTAACTGCTCTTCAGAAAATGATTATTCATGGATCTTTCTTGGGCAGGAGGCAAAGCGAAGGGAAGAGGATCCTCTCTAAGTTTGCTCAAAACTTTAGGAGAAATGTTGTCTTGGTTATTGATGCATTTTGCTGATCTATAAAACACTGATATCCTGAAACCCCATGCCCATGCAATGGAGATATAAAGAAACATAGCCGAACTCCAGCAAGCTACTAGTGCAAGTGTAATAAGTTTAGAGGCTCTAAAGCATTTTTAAATTAATATAATGAGGGTTATTAAACTCAGAATTCACAGGAACTTGCAACTGCAAGGGAAACTTTTTCTGCTCGCTAGATTAGGAAAGAGGTAATAACACTTTGGGAAGAAAAGGTCAAGGAATTTTATCTGGAGAGCTCCTTTGGAAAAGGCTGTGCCGTTTTGCTTACGGTATTGTTGCTATAACAAGACGGTGGGCAGAGCCATATCAGGATTGCGGAACCACTTCACCAGACACAGAAAAATGTGAACAAAAAGCACTAATAAGCACTAGTGTTGTTTGCAATCTTAAATTTGTCTGGCCCGTCTGTACCTTCTTGAGGTTATTTCCCAGGAGAATGAGAACTGCTGGGGAGGGACTGCGTGGTTTGTAATACTCCATGAATGAATGCTGGGGTGGGGGCTGGCTGCTTTATTTTGTCTTTTTAAAGACAAACCACAGACTCATTTCTTGGGGAACTGGGGGGTGTCTATTGATTCATTTTCCAAAAGTGTCTCTTGGGTATCTTATGCTCAAAAATATTTGTAAGGGTTGTTTAGAGACAGAGGAGATGTCACTACTGAAAAATGATAATTTTTCAAATATTGTATACAAAGATCAGACCACAGTGTGCCAGGTGGCAAACAAGGCATTCGTCATATTTCTTTATAATTTAAAAAAAATCACTTGACTTTCCAAGACAGTCCGTGTGACTGAGATGCGCTTTTTTTTTTAAACACTTCAATTTATTTAATGCTTTAAGGACTTGTTTACAGGACCGAACCTATAATGTGAAAGAGACGAAAATATCTTAGGATAGATTGCAGTACATTCTCCCCATGTCATGTATTCTTTTCAGCACATCTCCAGAGATAATTACTTTTAGCACAGATATTTCTCAAAGTGACGGAACTGTGAAAGTATCCACCCTTGGTACGTGTTTACCTTGGAATAGTCTCTGAAGTGGCTTCTTTCTCAACACAAATAGACTTCCCCGCAGAGACAAAATTTCCCTGCCATGCAGATAGAAAACTTTCTAAAGGAAACTTCCTACACAACAACAACAAAAAAAAAAAAAAAAA
>JAHREE010000243.1:104855-137869 GCA_033628505.1 Tringa tobata | reverse complement strand
CCCCACGGGGAGTGCGTTTCGGGACAGGGGTGTCTCCTGCCGGACCCCCCGGGTGGTGCATTTCGGGGAGGAGGTTTCTGCTGCGGGACCCCCCCGGGTGATGCGTTTCGGGGATGGGGTGTCTGATGCGGGAAGCCCCCGGGTGGGGGGTGTCTCCTGCTGCCCACCGGGGAACGTGTTTCGGGGAGGGGATCTCTCCTGCCGGATCCCCCGGGGATGCATTTCGGGACAGGGGTGTCTTCTGTCGGACCTCCCCCGGGTGATGCGTTTCGGGAATGGGGTGTCTGATGCGGGACTCCCCACCGGGTGGTGCATTTCGGGGAGGGGGTGTCTCTTCGTAGCCTTCCCCAGAGCTGCCTGCGTGTCGCGGGGTCTGCCCCCCACCTCCTCCCGGGAGGTGGCTGCGTGTCGGTGGCCCGTGTCGGTGAAGCCGGGGATACCGGAGGGTCCGCGGAGCCGGATCCGCTTGGGCGAGTGTTAGGGAGAAAGCGGCTGCCAGGCGAGGAGGAGGCGAAGGTGTCTCTGGTTCCCTCAGCCCGGCTGCCAAAGGGAAGGGTGGCCAAAGGGGGAGGCGGGAGCGTTGGTGGTGGGTGTCCACAGGTGTGTGTGTGTGTGTGTGTGGAGCTGGGGACCCGCTTTGGGCCGGGTCGGAAGGGAAATAACCTGAAAAATCTCTGCAGCGTGGGATTCTGAGAGCTGCTTTGCTTGAGGCGTGTTCCCAGAGTGGCTTTTCCGGAGTAGAGGTGGCAGAATGGCAAGCAGCTTTTGCATCCCGGTATTATTCCAGGAGACCTGTCAAGTGTGCCTTACTTCGTGTCAGGGCACAACGACGGGCAAAGCCACCCTTCTGCTACTGCCTCGTATTTTTAGAGTCACCAGGAGAAACCACAGTCTCCTCCAGAGAGAGCAAAGCGTGTGGCACTCGCTCCAGCGGAGCAGGGACCGTGCTTGGTGGGGAAGAGATGCTCAGTCTGTACCAGCTGCCCTTGGTGATTTTTATTATTTTTTTAAAATGCAGCAGACCAAACAATAGAATATCGTATTAGCATGGGGTTCGCCTGAAATAATGGAAAATAAGAGGGAAAACTGTAAACATTATTCAAAATGCCAGCTTGAAATTCTCAAACAAATCATCCAAAACAAACAGTAGCTGAGTGGAACTATTTTCTTTGCAGGGAGTTTCCACTGGAATAAATAGCAAGTTCTGTTAAAAAAAAAAATAAAAAAAATAAATCTGCAACTAGTTGTAATACTTGTAGTGCGTGCCAGGGGCTGGAGGGTGCCCACAACCAGAGAGATCCTGGTGATCCAGAGTGATGTTTTATTGCAGCTTTTGCTGCCAGTTCCTTAGAGACACTTGCAGTTTTTATCTGTGGGCCCTACCTAAGAGAGAGGTGTCTGTTCTTCCCTTTACCTCCCCATCTTCTTCTGTATTTAGAACATTCCTTAACATTATTTTTCCTAACCAGACCTCTGACTTCTGATGCCTTTGTGTAACCCAGAACAAAGTGTTGCTGTGATGTGCCAACTCTACATTACCTGCAGAGTTGGGAAATGAGGGCCTTTGACGGTGGGTTCTTTGCCTCAACATCCCAGCTGGTGCTACCTTGCACAACCAGAGTACTAGAGCCATGGAGACTTGCTTCTGCAGGAGCATGGAGCTGCTCCTTGGGTTGTGTTCCCTGGGAAGCAGAGAACACCACCAGGCTGTACCTCAGCCTTCCCACTGGTTTCTTCAAGGACCTGGTTGTCGGTTTGTCCAGCGTGACTTGAAGCTAATTAAGCCACTGGTACTTGATGGGATGCGTATAAACGGCAGTGTTCCTGGTGATGGGACAGTTGCCCAACGACTTGCTGGGACCTGGCACAGCTTGTGCCCAGCTGCAGGAAAGTTCCTGGGTGAGTTTCCCGGGCCCCTGGGCTGGTGCTCTCCAGGGCACACCTAAAGAGAAGTAAAGCATTTAATTTGTAAGCCAGAGAGAAAGTGGTCAGGAGGCCGTTTTGATATGCATAGACCTTCTAAAGCTTCTCCCCAAGGTTTGAAACTAAACAGTTTCCTCAAAGATCTCCCTGCCTGTACAGGCAGTTAGCTTGATTGGGAAGCCTATTTATTTAACGCCCTCTAGTGATGTTTTAAAAATTAACATAGATTCCTTTCAAGAGGAAAACAAATATTAAAGTTTATTGGTTTAAAAAGATTTACATTTTCTGAGAGTCAACTGCTTCAGGGAATCCCTATGAAGCACAACACCGCACTTTGGGTGGGTGCATAACCTAATTTTGGATGGGTGTCTGTAGCCACGGAGACACAATGACAGGCTCTGCCTCCCCTGCACACTCTCAGTGGTGCTCAGGGAAGGTCTTTCCATCAACAGCACTGGACACGGTTCCTTTCTCGTGACCTGTCTTTAAGTGCTGCTGCACTTTACATTTTGGCTGAACCCACGTGTAGGTCACTTGATGTGGCTCTGGTCTAGGTGAGATTGGCATTCACAGAAGGGACCATTTATGCTTCTTGGTGCTTCACCTTTGTTCGTTATAATTAAGCTAGGCTGGCCCCAGAAATGGCAAGTGTGTGGCCTTGTCTTTGCAGAGGAGATAGCTCCAGGGGCTGGAACTCCTTTAGATTGTAACCAGGGGATGTGACTTGAGCGTCTGTGTCATCAGACTGGTTTTACTTAATAGGTTTGGGAGATGTTGAGGAATATACCATTGATATGGTTCCTCTTAATTAACCCGAAGATGTAGTGGATGTTTGTTCTTCATGATTAGCCATGAGGGATCTCTGATCCTCTCCTGCTTGTAATATGGAAGGCTCTGATTTGCGTCTCTGATGCAGAGATCCATCTTGTGGATCCTTTCCTAGTCCCTCGTGGAGGTCGTTACAGCAGCACACCATACTCCACCATCCTGCCTGCCACAGGCTCACCACCCCTCTGCTGTTTCACCCTCCGTCACGCCAGCACCCTCATGAACATCCCCAGACCCTTGTATTTGCATATATAACCGCATATAATCAATTATACGTGGATATGTATATACATATGGATTCTATGTGGATAAGCAATATCATCCACATATTACTCACTCTTCCACCCATGCCAGCCCCACCCTCACAGCAAGTAGCACCCCAGCAGATCCAAATACACACATCTCCGAAAACACCTCCAGCAGCACTCGGCCACAGGTGTGGATGGTCACACTGCACCCACCTCAAATTAACCACCCCCCCAGCAGCCTCCAGAGCACCAGCACCATCGCCCCTTTGGCTGCTCAAGAGACAAACCTGTATCCCCTGGCTGGAAGCCGACGTGTGGAGGTCACCCAGAGGTGGCATTAAAGTATGGTACCCATCTGAGCCGCATGGCTGGTTTCTCAGCTGAGGCAGGTATTCTGCCTTGCCAGCTCCCCACCTCTCCGCCTGCTTCGGCTTGGGGCCCTGGCACCTCCTCAGGGTATTCTCCTTGACTTGTTTGTGAAAGTCCCATCAATATGAATAATGATCCCTAGAAGAAGGAGTGGCAAGTCTGCTTAACATCACCTTCTCCGTTTCAGCCAGAGGCTGAGACTGTGGCAGTCACTGTGATTTAAAAAAAACAAAACAAAACAAACCGAACCCAACCAAAAAACCCAATAAACCCCACTTCTGTTCATCTTCTACTTCTCTGCACTTTCTCCTCAGGGATCTTGGAAAAAGAACTACAACAAAGATGGGTATGCAGCAGATCAACCCCTCTTTTTTGTTTTTGTCTCCGCAGTGCTGCCCTCCTCGTGTTCCCCTGAGAGCAAATAGCAGGACAGATAAGGACATGGAAGTTTCCAAAACCTGGTGCCCGTAGTTAGTCCCTCTGAAAACAGGGAGGGTGGAGCCCAGCTTGTGGCGTGTGAGAGAGAAACTGAAGCAAAACAGGATGTTTTTGTCATTTAAAATTTATTTTTCATAATTCTTATTGAAAGGCTTGGTTTGGTTTGGTTTTGAAGTTGCCTGCCACATCTATTGGGAAATTCATCGGGCAAAGAACTTTGTGCGTGTGTGTGTATATGGAGATGTGTACGTACATGTGTGCTTGCATAAGGAGAGCAAACAAAGAGGCTACTATTCAGCCTCAGGACAATTTTCTATCTGAAAATTAATAAAACCAATAGGGACTAAGTAAGTGATGGAAAATACAAATTCCACCTATGTAGCTGCTCTGTGAATCTTGCTGGACAATTGCTTTCTGCTCTGAACACCCCAAAACTGGGAAGATTCTATCAAATTATAAAGTATTTCACAGAGTCACAGAATTGTCATGGTTGGAAAGGACCTCTGAGATCACCAAGTCCAACCATACACACAAAAAACACCCCCTGCAATCTCGGCCACTTATCAAAGACCCACCAAAAAACTCATGACTGGAGGTATTAGTTTACATATAAACGTGTGTTACACCCAAGTAATGGGAAATGAGGCTTAAGGGGCAGATTGGGAAGCCTTTGGGATTGTCTGTACCCCATAATGTGTCCTATATTTGTCCTGGTTTCAGCTGATACAGTTTTCACAGTAGTTCCTGTAGAGGTTAAGGCATAAGTTAAAAAGAAACACTGGGAGAAATGAAGGCAGGGAATAACATATGAATCAGAGTAAGTGTCTTTAAATAGAATGTTTCTCGGAGTTTTCCACTGCCTGTCCCTTCAGGCTGTGTCAGAAATAGAGACACGGAGAGGAACATCTCCGAAAGGCCCCGCAGCCGCCTGCTGTCCCCAGGAAAAGGGGGGGACCTCTTTGTCCCAGTGGCTACAGAGCAAAACCACCTCCCTGACCCGGCCTGTGCCCTTGCAGGCGATATGATGAATCATTATACCATCTAGCCTTTGATTCATTGGAGATGCTGTACCCGCTCTTATAAATCCCAGTCTCTGGAAAGCACTGGCATTTTATCATTGACTTCAGCGGAACAAGACATTTTCTGCCTTAATCGTTTTGTCTCCTTGGCTCGTCTATGAGTTTCTGCAGTAGTTTGCAGCGGTTGCTTCTATGGAATAATTATAACAGACTCGTGTAAGGAACTTAATGTGAATAGTTTGATTCCACAGCTTATCTTTTTCCACCTCTTGAGTTGCATTGGTTCATAGCAAGAGCTTTTCATTGTAAGAAGGTGCATATGCATTAGCCTCACCTGCAACCTGTCCCCTGTCCTCCAGGTTATTTCATCTTTGAGCTCTTCATCCTCCACCATTAGCTTCTCTCCTTCCCTTTCTCAGCCCACTGGCAGTTCTTCAGGCTGTGTTTTTGGGTACCTCCTTCACACCTTTTTTATGTGGGCTCAGCTCACATAAAGCTGCTCCCACCTGCCTGTCCATCCTTGACCCTTGCCCGGAGATGTCTCTCTTTCAGCCTCTGTCACTCTTCAAGCCTTAACGTCTTCCTGCAACTCCAAAAACTGGCAAAAAAATGCAATTGTTTAAGCCAAAGTCTACTTTTATTTGCCCAGCCCGTGTAACTTTAGACATGCAGCTCCACTGAAATTCATGGTGTTTGGATCCTCATTTGAGGCTGGGATGCCTTGTTCTCATTTCCATTAACTGCAAAATTCTGTGGGATTAAAGGCTGAAATTCAGCACAAACCTATCGTGAGTTTTTGAGGAGGAGTTTGACAGTGAATGTTACTCAGTTTGTCCCCGTCCTGATGCTGACAGGCAGATGAGCAAGCAACAGAAAGAGGAAAATGCCTTTCATGGTGAGTGTGCTAGCAGAGGTGCTGTTGATTAACCCATTTTTCAGCCAGGCAGCTCTTGAGAATGCCGTTTAACAGCCCCAAGTCTGTGTAATGCCAACAGGATGCTTATAAGGCATAAAGGGATTGACGTTCAGCTCTAATGAAATCCAGATGCTCAGGGCTGTCTCTTTTCAAGGGCTTTTCCATGGCCAAGCTGCAAATAAAATGATTTAGTCATGGTAAATAGATGAGAAACGCCAGATTTCAAACGTGGATTAGGTACTTAAACTCATGGGCACCAAAGGCTGCTGGTAGTTATCTGGTGGAGAGGATGGGGTCACCCAATGACCCGCTCCTTGCAACAGCATCATTTCTAAGGTGGAAACTTGGGACCTCTTTGGGGAGCACAGTTCATTCAGCATTAGGGCTGAGGGAAGCTGGCGTGGAAGCAAGCCTGATTCTATCCCTAAGAGAAAGCCAGGGCAGGTCTAAGGGTGACGAGTGCCTGGTCAGTCTCTGTCGAGGGTGCGCTGGTGGGGGACCACTAGCGATGTGGCAGCTTGCACTGGATGTGTGAGCAGGGAGAGGTGAGGATTCTGGGCCCTAGCAGGGGCTGGACCAGCATATTTAAGCGTAGAGACCCTGCTTTGGAAAGGCTGAAGTAATTCTGTAGCTGGGCAGACCCAGCTGTCTATGAGTTTTTAATTTTTAATATGTCAGGAGGAGGAGTTTAAACCAAGAGAGGGGAAGAGAAAGGGGTTATTTTAAAGACGCGAAGGAATGTGTTACATTTTTCTGTTCCTCAGGTTTGGCTGCTCTGCACGTTTTTCATTTTGCCAAAGCTCGATTCAGTGAACTATTTATTTGCATTTTTAAAGAGCGAGCATGATTCTTCATTTACTTTGGCCTCAGTGATGGATTTTTATACTGTGAAACCCAGCAAATTCCCTTCCAATGCTATATATACATCCAACTTAACAACAGAAACTTCTACCCCAAAGTACCAGCTTGAATTAAAAGCTTTAAGGGGCTTTATAAAAGTGCACCCCCCCCAGTTTCCCACACGAGTCTTATCAGTAGTCATCCTATAACTGTTTGATGCTATGCTCAGAATAAGAGCGTGCCACAGCTTAGTACTAGAGACCATATATGTGTGTAGAGCTATGTAGAGCTTTCCTTTAGAGCTATAGAGGCAAGAATTCCTCGTGGAGAGGTTCCTGGGGTAGCTTTCGGTGGTGGGTCAAAGGAAGAAAAGGGATGAGGAAAGAGTCCAGCTATGAAGTTCTATGAAAACATATACGGGGAATCCGTTGCAGTGGATTTTTACCACTGGAAAATCCCAACAGGCAACAGCTGTTTGGTCTAATCCATTGTCAGCAAATATTTCAAATTTACTCAGCCCTGGACATCAGAATTGCAATCAAGCCATCAGGACCTCCAAGAAAAGCTGAAGAAATTTTACAAAAGAAGGTNCAGGACCTCCAAGAAAAGCTGAAGAAATTTTACAAAAGAAGGTTTTCCCTTTCCCACTGCTTTTGGCCTCCTGTGCTAGGACTAGAAGGGGGAAGTGCTTCCTCTAGCGGCTCTTAGTTCCTCGCCAGGCCAGAAGCATGAAGTACAGAAGTATTTCTGAATGGACATCAATATTTATTGATCTCTTCAGTTTCCATCAATTAGGAATTTGCTGCGCTGTGCTGTCTGCAGAGAAGAGACTTGCATTTGTCTTACTCAAAGTTTTTCAAATTGATGTCAGTGCAAAAAAGACTTTGTCCGAGTATGACCTTCAGATATTCAGAGCCTGATCCTGTTGAAGGTGATGGCTCATAATCATCCTCACCAGCAGCCAGCGTTTTTCTTGCAGTGCTTTTTTTGTTTTTATTGTCCCAGAATACATAGACACGCCCCCTCCTGCTGAACCTTCGGATTCGCAGAGAAAGGACCACCTATGGATGTTTTCAGCAGCAGTTGCCCATAATTTTCACAGAGTCTGTCCACCAACTCTGTATCAATGGACTGAGGCTTGGAAATAGCAGGATAATTTATTATTATTATTGTATTCATCTGTTTTTACCTCTCCATCCAGTATGGGATGCCACAGTGAGTAAGGCCAGAGCTTCAGATGGGCACCCAAGTGTTCGCAGAGGCACAGCTGATGATGAACGGGATGATGTGGCCTTGTCTTCCTACTTAAAGCTTTTGGACCTCTTTTTAGGTACCTGTCCTGCTGTTTGAGTGGCAGACGAGAGTTTAATTTTGGTTTAGGACCCTGGGTGGTGCCATATCACAGGAGCAAACCCTTGTGCTCATCCCCAGGCATGGGTATTCCTGGTGGAGGACAGTGCCATGCGGGCAAGGCCGTGTTCAGTAGCCAGAAACACAGACCCCAGCCTTGACAAATTCCAAGTGTCCTGATTTGGGGTCCAGCCCAGTGTCATTTAAGATCATGGACCGTTACATCAGCGGTTCAGAAAGACCCACTTCGGTTGGCAAAACCTCTGGTGCTCCATGAGACAGCAGTCTCCTCCAGGCTTTGCAGGACATCCTATCTCATTGCCATCTCCTGTCGGTGATGTCCCAGATTCCTGAGGAAGGCAGGCCCTGAAGGTACAAGTAATCCATGGGAGCAGGGGAAAAAAAAGTGCGATGGAGCAGATTAATGTGAGTCAAACTAATCCCCAGCCACCTCCGAGTGGAAAACCCACTCGGCCTTTGGCAGCCGAGAATTGTTTCTCCCAGTCCCCCTTATATGGGACATTTTAAAATAAACCAGCAGGGCTCCATTTCTTGGAAGGAAAAGGAAATGTTTCGAAGCGTGGCCTTGCAAACTGATTTACTGCCGTCAAGCTCGGCATATTTTAAGAAATGTTTGAGTTTGGTTGGAGCGGCTTTGTAGCAGTAAGGGAGAGGGAAGCAATTAGTGAAAAAACAGGGCAAGATGGACTTGTATAATACGGGTCAGATAAATATTTACCCCCAAGTTTCTTAGCTCTGAGTTCACATTAAACTCTGCCCTGTATCTCTGAAGGGACTTGCATCCACAAATAAAATACCAGGCTGTGGCAACCCAACATTATTTTACACTTCCTCCTCTGATTAATTAGGCTAATTATGGCTCTTAAAGAATTAAAAGGACTAAAGTGGTGGCAGGAGAGTTAAAGATTCTCCTTAGCATTTGCAAGGAAATGTTAATGCTTTACCATATGCCTGTGCTGGCAAAATTCACCCCAAAGAGCTCGTAAAACAGCTGCACATTTTTTCCTCTCTTCTGGGCACTGAATTTTCACCCTATGCAAAATGACGTGGTGCAGACTATTAAAATATAAATGGACAGACACACATGTCCTTACCTGACATGAAGGAATGTGGAAAAATGGGGCTGGATGGATTGGAAGAGGGTTGCATTAACCAGAAGAACGGAATGGACTGCTGGAGTCTCAGGGGTGGGAGGAGGCTTAGGGCAGTTCGTGTGGTGTTAATTGGGCTGCGTGAGCAGTTAATAGCGCTCCTTATTAGGTGGGGTGAGTAAACCATGTTGTAGAAAAGCTTCTTGTAACCCCAGTGGTAGCAAAGGACCTGTTTCTTTGGACAGGTAGATGATGGCAAATGTTTAGGCGTCAGAAATTCTTGATAATATTCCATGAGGTTGGATCTGCTCTGATTCTGTCTGCTCGCAGATGTTATTGGTCTGTGCTTTTGGATAAGCTCCCGGGGCAAGAACTGTGTCTATCTTCTTTTCACAGTGAAAATGTTGCAGTAGTGACTCTGGGGGAACATACCTTATGATTTGAGAAGAAAGGACACCTAATTTAGACCTGTCTCAGAATGAAGACCTAGCTTCCAAGCCTAGCTCTGCCACTACTTTTCTGTGTTGCTGTGGGCGTGTTACTTAAATGTTCATTTTGAGCCTCAGTTTCTCCATTTTCCAGTCACTTTGAAGCTGGAATAGAGATGTATGGAATAAGAGTAAGGGAGGGCTTGTTTGAATAATGACTGTAATGTGTTTTAGAGCCCATCAGCTGGAAAATGTCATGGCAAAGCACAGTAGTTATATAGAGGGAAAAGCAGAAAGTCTCTTTTCTTAAGGCCACCACAGTCTCAGAAACAGGCTGTGTCATTCCTCTGGCGCCTAATCATGGTCCCAGCAGAGCGCCTCAGTCCCCCACGGCTGTGGGCATTCCTCTAGACACACAGGAGTTGTTTCTCTTCCTTTATTCACCTGCCCTGTATCTCTAGAGCATCCACGAAGCCTACTGTACCACAGGGATGCTGATGTGGCAGCTCTTTGGGAGCTGGGAAACGGGACGGTGTCACAGCACAATGTGTGGAGCTGCTCCTACAGCTGCTGAAAACATTACTGTCCCTGGGATGAGGAACCTGGCAGCAGAGCTGATGGATGAGCACCATGAGCTGGATGCCGTAGCCTGCTTCAGCTTCTCCTGGCTGTTTTGCGTAGCAGGAAAAGGCCCATCTGGTGTCTTAGGGTGGAATATCTGACTGAGGTGTGAAGTTTGCCTACAGAGTGGCTCTGCTCAGAGACAGAAAGCTTGGAGCAGCTGGGGCTGTGGGTAACAATCCTTGAGGTGCAGCAGGCCAGGATCCAAAACAGGCAAAGTACATTTTTTGGTCTGGTTTCCTCTCGAAATGAGGCGCCGTCTGAGCTGGCCTCACACCATCCCCACCAGGGAAAAAACAGAGTGAAAAGTAGAGGGATGGGCAAAGCCAGCCCCTGCAGCACTTAGACTCGTGATCTTCTTACATACTCTGACTTAGGGGGAAACTAAGCACGGGACAGAGGTGGGAGATCCCTTAGGAAACCTGCTCCCCCTTCCTCTAATTGGTCCTTTCAGGAATGTTTTCATCTCCTGAGTGTCTCACTCCATCTGTGATCTACATCTGTAGACTCACCCCCTCAGTTACATGCCTTACAGCATGGGCACTACCAGTGTGTCTGCTCCCATCACTCCTGTTTTCCAAAGTCAGTAGTCACTGCACTTCTAGAGATGAAATTTTTAGGCGTAGCATGATTTCTGGATGTCTTCTAAAGACACCAAATCCTTGAACAACTCTCTTACGTAGCAAACCTTTCAAGCTAGTGCTCCTCCAGGTTAATTATTCCTGTTATTCTAGTAGCAGAGACACAAGGCTCTTATATGAAAATAATTCATTTTATGTGTATTTCCTGCTACAATCCCAGCTCGATTCATTATGTTGCCATAAAAGCAGTATATAAAACTTCCCCTGAGAGTTCAGTGACGTTGCCCTGGCTCTTTCCCTACATTTATGTGAGTGTAAAGCTACTGACTACAGTGGATCAATGTTGGTTCACCTTATCTGAGGATCTGGTTGTCTTTGCTGGACTCTGCTCGGTCCTAACAGTACTCGGCAAGGTTCATGACAGCCCCCTGTCCTTCCATCTTCCCTCCAGACATACCCCTGGAACCTTCCTTGCTGAGAGTGTCAGAGCAGGGATTTGGAGCCCACCACTCAAGGCAGGTCCCCCTGGGACTGTTGGTGGGGTTACCTCGGTGCTGGGTGGCCAAGGTAGTGGGAGGTAGGGGACATCTCAGACTGGGGGTCCCTGTGGGAAGCAGCTACTCCTCTCAGAAGCTGGTTCATACAGAGCATGTTTTTTGGAGTACCCGTGCCATTTTGGAGAGTTCTCCCTGTCAGGTCTTGCTGGCTTGCCCACCTGGCAGCGAGCTGGAAGGAAGCTGGTTAACAATGCCTAATCATGATCACCATCACGACAACACATCTTTGCTATATATAGCATCTTTTTCCTGGCTGGGAACTGGGCAAAGATGGGGAAACCAGCACAGGAACCAAGTCCCAGCCCAGGCTTTTGTCTTGGTCATGGAACTCAAAACACCTTTTAAGGGACACTTGGAAGAGAACTGCAGAGCTTTTTATCTTATTCTGGGTTGCAAGCTGGGCAGGGAATCAGGACTGAGAAGAAAACAAGTTGTGTTCCAAGGAGCTGGTGGCATGATGTAGGAAGGAGTGAAGCTTTTCAAGCCAGTATCACCCAAGAGAGAGTGGCAGAGAGTGGCACAGCACATCTGGATGGGATGCAGGGCAAGTGGGCACGGCTGAGGCTGCTTCCCCAAATGCCCTGCAATGGATTTCCCCATTCGGGGACAAGGGGGAATGACTGCTCTAGTGGGAGGTGACCCTGCCCATGGCAGGGGGTTGGAACTCGATGATCTTTAGGGTCCCTTCCAACCCAAACGGTTCTGTGACTCTATGACTGCAGGACAGCAGCTTTTGAGCTCCTGCTAAAACTGCTCCTGGCCATGGGGTCACATTCCAGTGTGTAGTTTCTCAAGTGGCAGATGAAGTCTGGGAACAAGGAGAGAAGAAGACAGCAGCCGTGCAAATGCACTTTTCCCTAAACTCATTTTAAGTGCAAACCAGCATAAAGTGGCAAGCCCAGTAATTTTCAGTTTGTATAACCCGATGCCTGATTTCCTTCTATGCAGTGAACAATTTCTCCTCCTTTTTGTCTCTCTCTAATTGGGTCTTCTAACTAGAAATGCAACTGCAGTCTTACACTGGCACTATGAAAGCACATCCTGTGCTCATATAAACAAGAGACGTAACAGAGCAGGAGGCAGCAGCGTCTCTCATCATCTCATTAAGATACTTGTGTAGGAATGCCACTGCTAACATAAACTCATCATTGGATGGAAGAGCAGCAGTGGTTGTTTTCACATGGATGGATCCAGGCCCAAGCGATCCGTTAATTGTTTCTGTGCTCTTAACTGTATTCTTAAGTATTTTTTTGAATGTTGCCTGAGAGCTAAATAACCATGTGCTGCATTTATACAATAACTTTTGCTCTTTTCCAGTAGAAAAATGTGCCTTTACTGAGTTCGGCTGATTAATAGCAGTGATCAGCTCTCTGCTCTGACACAACATACCGATACGGTGATGCGAGTATTTGTAGGAAGAGAGTGTTTCACAAGATCCATCCCAAGAATGAGCATAATATTGGTGTTATTGGCTCTGAATGGTCTGTGATGCTCCAAAATAGTCAAAGACCTTGTGGCCCATGTTTTACTCCCCTCTGACCTTGCCTTTAGCAATTAGTCCTGCATCCAGGTGGCCCTGGCCCTGCAGGTGGCCAAGCCAACCAGCTCCTTGGCTGTGTTTACCTCCCACATTTGGTGTGGAAGCATCATGGTCTGTGGTCCATAACCTACAGTTGTTCATAGCATCAGCAGCTCGTGAGTGACAGAGACGTGTTTCCCTGCCACGTGGCATTAGCAGATGGAGATGAGTCTGACCAGGCAGCTTCCCACCAGCAGAATGCATGAGTCTTGTTGATGGGCAGCAGATGCTACTAGGATCTAAGAAAGCCTGTGATGTTTTTGAAGACACAGTGTATCAATGTTTCCAAAGCAAATATTTCAATTTATATTTTGCAGAAAAATTGCACTCTTAAATTTTTTTTTTATTTTTTTCATTTCTGAATGAGAACTAAACCAAACAGCAGAATTCCAGTGCCACAGACGTTGCCACAAGCTTTGACCAGCTATTCACAGAAGGAAAATCCACTCTGTTCTTAAGCAGGTGTCTTTATTTTTCGGCTCCATCCCGCCTTAACTATTTGAAGGATAACATTCAAGTGCAGAGGTCAATGAAGGGGGGGAAAAAAAAAACCCCACCCGCTCCTGCTGGCCAGCTGAGCCGATAGCGTAGGCCATACATGGGTTTGGAATGAGGGGCATTAGACTCGTAGCCTCCCCCGTGCCAAGACATACACAGCTAAAACTGGCGGCTCGGGGATGAGTAATGCGCAAACACGGTCCAGAGCGTTGCAAGCCTTCAAGCGCTTTCAGAGTACGTCGGGTAAACGAGTTATCTGTTTCCATGGCATCAAAACAGCGGAGAGCTTACGCCCTTGTCCCTTTGGTGGGTTCTCTGATTCCCGCGCCTGGTTAATGTGAGCGGAGTTGATGTCCAGCAGAAGCCCTCCCTGGCTCTAACGTGGAGGAGCACAGCCAAGTTCTCCCCTTCATCCGACAGCAGCGATGCTGCCGGCACCCTGGTGAGCCCCGGGCTGTGGACCACCAGCTCAAGGGCAGCCATTGGGAAGGAAGGTGAGGGGACTGTGGTCCCTCCACAGAGCTCCCGCGTGAGACAGAGCCCTTGTGGCGTTTCTTCTGTGTGGTGGGATGGGAGGGGTTTCTGCAAGAAGAAGACCTTAGAAACACGCAGGGTTCAGAGCACATTTTACATGGCACTGGAAGAACACTCAAGGTGTTAGAACACTCTGTCCTTGTTCAGCAGCCTCTTCAGGAAACATTATTTACATGGGCTTAGCCCATGCAAGCCAAAATAGTTTTAAATGGGCTTGACAGCTAGGTTCTCCCAAGCAGGGAAGGAGGACGTGAACCTTTCGGCTCATTACCTAGCACGGCTATGGAAACCAAAGGCAGAACAATGTATTATTCCTCTATTAAATATGTAAATCAAGTATGTTAACTGTGAAATTATGCCAATTAGTTGTGTCCCGTTCCATCAGTAAGATGCTACATGTGTGATCTTGTGGTCATCATCTTAATGATGGCCTGCCAAGGATACCTGACTGGCTAGGATCAAAGAGAGTTTGGCTGAAGGCTTGGAAGGCAATTTTCTGGTTTGCCTAGAGTCTATTTGGGATCAGGCAGTCGGACCACTGGGCAACTGATGATCTCAGCATTTTATCTGGAGGTAGCAAGTATGGGGAATAGCTTGTGTCCTGTAGTCACAGCATTTCACTGGAAACCCCAAAGTTCTGTCTTTGTGAGACTTCCACGGGTAGTTCCCATGGCTGCTGGAAGTGGTGCTGGTGAAGGGGTCCTCGGGCTTCTCTGGAGCAGTGCAACGGGTGGGCAAAGACAAGGCTTCATGGAAGGCATTTCTGCCACCATTCAGATACAATCTGAAGCGATTCCTAATGGTCAGGAGAAGAAATCCACCAGTACTGGTATCTCCCTTGAAACTTATCCTGAGTAAAATGTCCTCCTACACTAGACTCATGTCATGTATGTCATTGGTACTCCTCACCACGTTGTACCACAGAGGACGCTAGTTTTTTGGGGAGGTTGGGGGCAAAATGATTGTTTTACCTGCAGTAAGGTTATTAGGTGCTGTGGGATTCTTTGGCACAGAAGATACAATCGTGTTTTATTACAACACCAGTTCAAGATGTTACTACAATGGCCCTGGCACAGCGATGCACCCGATGGCCCTTCGTGCCTGCTGTATTCATCCAAGTGACCTTTCCAGCTGACATCTTGCCGGGGTTTTCCACCAGGCATCCACACCCAGCCTTTCTTCCTGCCCTAAGACGTTGCATGACTGATGCTTTGCTGTGCCATGTTTTGTAGGAACATTTTATCCTATTAAGGCACCTCTGAAAGCCGGATGTTCCGTTTTAGTAGGGACTCTCTTTTTTAAAAAAAAACATAAACAGTTTTGAGCTGATGTTATTTTTATTTAGTTTTCCCTGTGAAACTTCCGAAGACAGATCTTTTCTGGGCGAGGTCATATCGGGGAATGAAGGAGAAATTGCTGTCCATCTGTCAATGTCTACATATATACACGTACACAAGGACTCTACTTAAGAGAGCACTGCTGATGTTGCAAAGCTGAATATTCCTACGTTAGGAAATTGCTGTATTAAACTCTGCTTGCAGTCCTGCTCCAGCTGTGAGTTACATGATCATACACTCATTTTTTACAAAGTAATCTGTGCTTTGGAGGGCTCTGCTGGACCTGATCAGGGAGTGAATCAGGAGCCTGTGTTGTAGAAAGCTCTTCCCTGTAGAATTCCCTGGTCTTTTTGTCGCAGAAGTCAAAAGGTGTATTGTAAATGAAAGGGGACATGAGGAGGAGTGTGCCTTCCCTGGCAGCTGGACTCCGTGCCAGCCTGTTCTCGATTTCTGGGATTCCTCACATAAATCCCTGGAGACAGACTTACAGCCATGCTGAGCCCCTGTAGTTCCCGGGAATGTGAGCAGAGCTTCAAACCAACCCCCTCAGCCAACCTTTCTGTCAGCTCCCAAAGATCAGGTCCAATGTGTGGAACACCAGGCACCCGAATTCACTGTAATCGTGTTGTTCTTGGCCTTTCCGTCAGTGAAATGAAGGTAATCCCTTCCTCTAACACCCTAAGAATGTCATATTAACGTGGTTGTAAGGTACTGAGCATTGTGTAATCAGAGATGGGTTTAATGAGCTCACACGCAATGAATATTTCTGCATTCAGCACAGAATTTGGAAAGTATATGGTTGGTAAAAGGAACACGCTTTCTCCATAGGACCTCTCCTCAACCAGCAATCCTGGTTTCTTTTATTCTTAGGGTATTCCGTATTTTGGTACATTGAGAAATCAAAAAATCAATAATTCTCAGCATAGTCTAAACTTCCCGGTACTTAAATCTTTAGTACAGGCAAATGCCAAAATTAGAAATGAGCCGTGGGATGGATTTTCCCGTGCTTACTCAGCAAGAACCATTGATGTAAGGATTTCTCTCCCAGGCTAAAATGTGTCATCTTTCTCCAGCATAAAATTAGCTTGGCAAATAAAAGGAGACCTGTGGCCTTCGTGTGTGTATGTTGACTTGGATGGTTATCGTGTCTGACTCACAAGTCTCACCATTAGAGCCACCTCATTTCTGTGTTATACAAAGCTTGGTGGCAATGGCTGTGGCTGTTAAAAAAGGTAAAAGTGTCTTGAGGTGCCATGACCTGGAGAGGGGCCTAATAACAGTCTATTTTCTGAATCTGTAAATTGTGAAAAATGAAGAAGAGAGAAATCTATTGAATAATTTCATTCCTTCAGCCCATAAAATGTGGCTCCCTTACCGTATTATATGCTGTTCATAGCTTTGTCCAGTTTTAAATTGAATTTCTATACCTTTCCTTAACAAACTATTCCATGGCATGAGTGTTAGGAAGTTTTTCCTGACCTTCAGCCTGTGGTTTGTTTTGTGGGTTTTTTTTCTCTACTTAACTTCATGTCATTACATTGAATTTTGGCTGTGAAAACTGGAAGCATTTCAAGTTAGAAAAGTTTTAAGTGCCCCACATAAATGTGAGAGCTGACAAGTGTTTTTATAATAGGGAAGAGGAGGGAGGTGTCTGAAAGTGGAGATTATGGCTCTCAGTGCTGAGATTTCATGAGTGTTAACTAGATAAAAAGAGAAGTTTTAGAGTGCAATGAACAGATCTGCTTCCAAGGTGGCCAGACTAACTGGAATGTCTTTTTGTCTTGCAGAAGATGAAGCCCATAGTCCAAAGAAGACGATCTACCCCTTCTGCCATTACTAAAGCTCTCGGCAAGTCAAAGTACCATTCCAGGTAGAGCAAATAACCTTTCTGACTCCTTTTTCCACCTTTCTCCCTACACAGACTGCAATCAAACTGGTTTTCGAATTCATTTAATGGTGTCGAGGGCAATTTGTTTGTAGAGAGATACAGAAGAGTTTCTTTTTCACTGACATGGCATTGTGCTCAGCAATAAAAGGAGAGGGAAAGGAGGAGGATGGGGGGACGTCAACGTTATGGTGTTTGTCTTGCCAAGTAACAGCTACGTGTGCTGAGGCCCTGCTCCCTGGGCAGAGGCTGGACATCAGCCCGCCGATGGGAAGTAGGGCATGAATTCCTCTTTTTTCCCAAGTGACCAGGTCGCTCATCCCCGCACACACACTGTCTTAACACTGGGAGGCCACACGTCCTGAAGCAATAAGAGTTTTTCCTTAAAGATATATAGATATTTATGTGTGTGTTCTCCCAGGGACTCACTAGCAGTGACCTCTCTGGCCTCTGCTCCATCTGCTGGACCACTGGCGAGAGGGCTGGCCCCGAGATTTGTCTCAGATGCAGGGTGTATGAGGGGGCTGGGAGCTGTTTCTGGGGATGGAGGGAGCACTGGGGAGCCTGCCCACA
The DNA here is from genome assembly GCA_033628505.1 of Tringa tobata. NCBI lineage: Eukaryota > Metazoa > Chordata > Aves > Charadriiformes > Scolopacidae > Tringa > Tringa tobata. The sequence goes on along the minus strand of JAHREE010000243.1, from coordinate 120,233 downwards.
CCCTGCCAGCATTCTGTAGGGTGGCATCGGCTCGGGATGTGTGGTGGGAGAGCCACCAGATCCGGCCAACCTCCAGGACAGTCACATCCCTGTCGGATAACAGCAGCTTTTCCCTTACTACCAGCCTGCATGGTGAAAAGCTCCCCTTTTTGCCTGTGACTCCAGAGCCATCCAGTGCTCTGCCGACGCTTTGCTCCTGCCAGTGTACAGCACTGGGAGTGTACAGACATGCCAGACACGCAAGTCTCCTCTGAAATATCAAGTGCTAGACATGAGACGAGCTCCTTGGTCCTTCAGTGGGAGCTGAGCCCCCATCAGCATCGTCCCCTCTTCTCCCTGCAGCACCATGTAACTACTAGACACAGATAAGGGGATGCCACGCTCCTTTCTGCCTTGCTCTGATACCAGTCTTATAAATAACATTTCCTGAGGGGTTTGTTTAGTTTGATTTTTTTTTTTTTTTTTTTCAATTTGTAAGAAAGAGATGATAAAGCTGAACTGTTTTGATCCAGACCAGCCCTCCGGAAGAATACCCCTTATATTACACCATAGGTAATTAATGCACAGTACATCCTGCTTTTCTGAAACAAATCTGGAGGGTCAGTCTCATAATTATCATTTAAAATAAAGGGCAGGACTGATTTTCATTTGGTTGTCTTCTGACCAAGTTATGTGGCTTCTTTGTCATTCCCCCCACCCCCTTCTAAATTGCACTAAAAAAAAAGTAAAGAAGAGAAACAAATTCTTGACTTTATTTGGCTGGAGAATATCCTCGTGAGGGAGGGAAGCTTTAAACGTTTCTCATGATGGATTGCTACGGAGGGAGCTGGTACAATGCCATCTTTGCTTAAGCCACCAGAGTATTGGTGAGATTTTTTTTTTTGCTGTCCTGCTGTTGTGTTTACGAAGCTGTGTAACTCCTCCAGCTTTAGGAAATCCACTGTTGAGACTGTGGGATGGTGCAGCTCCCACTGCTCAATTGACGCACACGGAAAGCTTTTAATATCAAATTTAAAGGCGATTTAGGTTCTCACTTGTAGAGGCAACAGATGCATAAGGCAAGAATTCACTTGTTGCTGGCTGTGGAGGGATGAGGAGGGCAGAGGGAATTTCTGCTTGCAGGAGCACGGGTGTTCCTGTGACTGGGGGGATGAATTAAAAAAAAAAGCAGCTACTGGCTGGCTTTAACCTCACTCCCATGAAATCAAAGGAGCCTGATTATGAGACCAGTGGAAACTGAGTTAAGGCTAACAATGTCAAAAATACTACCCTTGAGCCTCCTGGGTTTCTTTAGAGACTGCCCTCAGAGTAGAGTAGTATTGCTGGGGGGTGGAGGGAAGGTAAGTATCTCTTCCACAGGTGTCCTTGCCCGCCGGCAAGATACACATTTTTGTCTGTGTGTAGAGACAGGAGGATTTCTGGGTCTTTTCTTTCTACGTAAATCTAGGGCTGTGTCTCAGAGGTTAGCTAGTTCAGTCAGGGTCGGACACACGAACACGGTCTCTGAAGAAGGCTCAGCAAAGAGCTACTGCTTGTTCATTCACAGATTAATGGATTCATGGATTTGACAGAGTTGGAAGGGACCTCTAGAGATCATCTGGTCCAACTCCCCTGCTAAAGCAGGATGGCCCAGAGCACATTACTCTTCAGCACAATCCCACCTGTAGAGCAAGGGGTAGACCTAGGAAACCACCGTGGGACCCATTTTACTGCCAGCACTGCCCACCAGAGCCTGGAGGAGCACTGAGAAGGTGCTCTGGGAGGGTGCTGAGAGGCAAGTGGGGAGATGAGCACTTGGCAGAGCTCTTCCAGCTCGGGACAGCGTAGAGAAACGATCTGGTTCAATCCTAACGACGGTTTGTTGACTGCAGTCAACATGCAAAACCATGGGGGTAGTTTGGAAATGGTCGGCACCTGTATCAATCTCAGTAGAAACAAGGTGCTGGGTGGCAGCCAGGCAAGGCAGTATCAGATGCCTGGAATTAGATGAGTACACGCAGTTCATTTCCTTGGTGTTCCAGCCCTTCCATTGACGAGCCATTCAGTACGGATGGAAAACACGTGCAGAAATGGCAGTCCCTCCCCGTGCCAGGCTGAGCCCTGCCGTGAGCCATGGGTTTTCCATGTTCTTTTTGAGTCACAGCTCACACACATACACAGGAAAGAAGTGTTTTACCCGAATGAGAAATGACTCAAAAATTACTATTTCAGCAGCTCAGCTCCCCCCAGGTTTGGTGTGGGCATTTAGACAGTTTTCTGTCTGTCTGAGGCTGGTAAAATTAATTGGGCAGAAGCAGGGAAATGCAGTTCGGAATTGAGAGCAATAGGGGCAGAAGCACAGGGCTGTTGGGCTGCTCCGAAACAGTCGCCTGTGTCCAATCATGAACCTTTGTGAGAAAAGCTTCTGACAAAGTCTTATGATTTTTCTTCCTCCTCCAGGGAAACTACCCTTTCCTCTTCCCATTCAGACAATGGGCTGCCAAGTGGGGTGTTCAGCAGCCCAGGCTCCACTTTCGTCCTGGATGAGCGAGTACAGCTGACCGTGGGCCTGCAGACCCAGGAAAGACATTTGATCTTGTTCAGTGATGTGCTGGTCATCGCCAAGTCCAAGTAAGAGGAATTCACACTCACTCTTTCTCCCCGGTATGTGCTGTTGAAGCTAGGCTCTGAGGTGCTCGTGGAGCAGGCAGCAAAACAACTCTTCTTTACAAATGTGGGTCTGAAATGTGGCATCTCCCCCTTCCACGTCCAGAAATTCTTCTTGGTATTCGTGTTTCACTTCATTTTCCTGAAGGAAAAGGTGGTCTAATTTGTTTTGCCCTTTCCCTTATGTGGCTTCTTGAAGAAATAGCAAGAGGGCAAGAGTTGGTAGGGACAGAAACCTGACTCCTGGTCTGGCTACTTCTGCCATACATAAATGAAGCGCTTAGGTGACTTCAGTTATTAGCATAGACAGTAATTAGCCTAAGTTGCCATCTACCTGCATGTGGCTCTAGTGAATCACATTGCCCTAAGCCACAGCTGTCCCACTGCAGCCACCAACCCCAAAATCCCCTTGCAAAACTTTCCTGTAGTGCCTCCACATGCCCAAACATTTAGTTCTGGGGGACTTGTTGCTGTCACTGCACCTGCATGACTGGAAGGTGGCATGACCAGACTCTGGAGGTCTAGATTTTAGGATCTGGCCTAAGAAATATATAATTTGAATTGCAGATCCTCCTCCAGCCTGAAGCTGAAGAAGCAGGTGCATCTGAGTGAAGTGTGGACCGGGACCTGTCTCAGCGAAGTGACAGAGAAAAAGATGTGTCTTGAGAATTCGTTTGTCATCGGCTGGCCTACCACCAACTATGTTGTCACCTTCAGGTACCTCATCAGACAACAAGCCTTCCCTCTGCAGCCTGACAGCTGCCCAAGTACCCCATGTGTCAAGCAAAAAGGTGGCTGAGGCTACAGGGCCCTGAACTCTACTACAAACCTTCTCTCCATTGAGTAGAGGACTTCTCAACTCAATTAGGCATCTGTGGTAAAAACTTAGGTGTTGGGAGACAGTCGTCTTGGAAAGATATCAGCAGGTTGGTCCCTGAGAGCCTTATGGAGGACCAGCCCTTGCGACTGTTGTTATATCAAGGGTTAGCTCTGCTGCAGAGCATCCTGGAACATCCCAACACAGTCTGCCATAGCAAACCAGTTTGTGCCACCATATAACCTACAAGCATGTTGTTTCAGCCCCTGCCAGCAGCCATTTCTGTAGGAGATTAGCCCTAGTTTGAGAATTTTTCATTACAAAGGACAGGTTAGTTATGGCAATGAAAAATGCCAGGTGGCTTTGTGGCAGGATTAAATCCTTTATCCACCCCTTCTGTGGCATGGGCAGCTTCTGGGCAAACGTTCCTCCTGCACTTGTCTGCCATGGTGTCCCAAGCCCACAGCAACAGACTATAAAAATGGAAAGGTTCTTCAAGATGGGTTCTGCACAAGCAGCACAGTCCAGAGCTGGCTTAGCCCTTGGTAATCCCCAAAATAGAAACACAGGGGAGCATGGAGCAGGCTTGAGAGTAGCCCATTCGTGTCCAAATGCCATCTCAAAGGCAGTCCCAATGTTGTGTGTGACCTGATGAGGCTCACCAAAAAGTAGGTGAGGTTTTTATTACCTGGAGCTCAGTCTAGCCTGGCTAAATTGAATTTAGAGCTGGTGTATCCTCAGGGAGCTCAGGTCACTGCTGGCTCAGGCATCTCTGCTTCACACTCTCTTTTGCAGAGAGGTCAGTAGATTTCAAGGGTCACTCTGTCCTCAGGGCTTCTGCTGGCACAGCTAGGAAGGGCTGACGTGGCCTGATGCTTTTCCCTCTGAGGGGGAGCTCTCTTGATGCAAAAAGAAATGGGAACCTTACTATGGCTTCATACATGCTGTCTTCTCATTTCCAAGTGTCGGGGTGGTCTCTCCCAGGTGATGGATTCCTGATTTGTGCTCTGACTCGCCAGCAGCCGATTGTGTCTTAGTCCAAACTCAACAGCAGCTCCATTTCCCTCACGTCACTGAGACCTGGGTAACCCACGTCGGCAGCAGAAGCTTCGAGGAACAGCAAGCATTGGGAAGGAAATAGTAGGAGAAAGAAAATAGCAATCAAAAGTCACTGCAAAAATAATAAGGGCCCACAAGATGAGTTAACTCCAACAACACAGAAAGATATTTGTCCCTTATCTGAACACTCGCCAGCCTGGGCAGGAAACGTAGTCCAGTTTGTTGCTGGGATTTTTTTGTTTTTATTATTTTTGTTATTTGTTAAAATAGGACAGAAGCAGGAAAGGACTGTGCTTTTGTTCCAGGGCTTTGCAGGAAGGAACTTTGACTTACAGCTATATATAAATGAAACTAGGTAGAGTTTCCAAAGGTTGTTACCCACTCAGCACTTGTTTGATGATCTGCCTCCCTTTTTATCTTCAGCTCAGCAGACGTGAAGGACCGATGGCTGTCAGCATTACTGTGGTAAGTCACCCTCCTTTTATCCTCCTCCTGGGTGGTTCCTCTACAGGCCTCAGAGGAGTTTGTCATGCTGGGTGCCAAATTGCCCTCTGATTTTCAGCACATTAAGTGTCCAGCTACTGTTTGGAAAATCCACATTTGAAACCTGAATGTAGAAGCCCCTGGGTGGAAAGCAAAATTGACGTTAATGGTCCAGAAACCCACTAGAAGACTCCAGTGATGCAGCACCTTTTTTTCCTTTGGAGCTGGAGGTTGACTTTTTGCTAATCACTATGGAAAGAAGTTAACAAGTGTTACAAGGTTACAATTCCTCTGCTGTTTGTTGATGCCGACAGAAGTTTGTATTTCTTGACATCTAGAGGCTACATTGTTTCTTTTTCATGTTATATTTTCATACGTTGTTCTCACTAACATCCAGGCAGAAGTGTTTATATAGGTACAGGGAGGGGACGAAGTCTCTTGGTTTGTGGAGAACAGTAACGAGCCCAAGGAAGGTGTTGCACTGGACACCTCTATCTGCATTAAAGTACATGTAGGGGTTTGCTAGTCTGGGGCCTCAAGAAAGATAAAGAATCCAGTAAGAGGATGTGACCACACTATGAACATTGCACGTTATTGTTCCTGTCATAATTGATCTGTATGTGTTATAATGTCAAGGAGCAGGTCCCTTGGACCTCTTGGTCCTTCTCAAGTTTGGTTGGGAAATTATATTACCTCCCTTTTTCTTTGACTTTCAGGCATATCAATGAGGTAAAACAGAATGAATACGTGAAGAATCTAACCCTTCAGATCTTGGTGCTGGATGCCGACAACTGCTCTTCTGTAAGTAAAGCTCAGAACCTGCTCATCAGACTAATGCCACGTGGAGGTCGGTGGGGCAGGGGGCGGAAGGCAGGGCTGTGGTGCTGCTGCTGCTATCCCTGTTTAAAATTCAAGTCTTTAGGGTCAAGGTTTTAGGGTGTGTGCATCTGGCAAGCTGCATCCTTCCCACTGAAAGCCCATGCAGAGAGTTTTGGTTTGGGAAAAGAGGAAATAGCCAGACCCTTACCAAAAAGCAATTAATTCTTCAGATTATTCTTGGCCTCTGGCTTCTTTTCTCTTCTGCTTCACTTCATAATTGGTGATGGTTTGTAGTTGTGTGCCCAGTCATTCCTGTTTTCAGTGCAGCAAGTTCAGGATATTGATCATAAAAGAGTCACTGGTGTGCTCTCCTGGATTAATTCACTGGAATGTCCCAGTCTCTTCATATTAATAGCTTACATTTCTAGGCTTCATGCCGAGCTTGATGGGTCACATGTACCTCCTGGGGACTCTTCCCTCAGAGAACAACCCCAGACACTTGTGGTTTACTCCTGTTGTGCCGTGCTTACCCTTTGGAGTGACAGTGGCACTACTATCAGTCTAATACTGATGTGATCTTGCGATTTCTGCTGGATGAAATCTTTGGATGGTGTAATAAGCCCGTGATAGAGAAGTAGCACATAATAGTTTTCACAATGTATAGCCATCACCCTAAACAATGATTCCAGTGTAGTTCAAATTAGTACAACTCTTCTAATCATGAACATCTAGTAAAGACGGTCAACAGACAGATGAGTGACCCCAGATTTTCAAGCTACAAGAAACTGCAGCCAAGCTTCATTCCTTCTTATTAGCTTCCTATATTTTCTCTGTTTTCCTTTGTAGACTACCACAGTCGACGTGTCCAACGTGGAAACTGCAGAGAGTGTGATGAAGAAGACCCTTCTACAGCTTGGACTTCCTGTAAGTGTCAGTTGCGTAGTCTGCCAGATGTTAGCTAAGGAAGCGAGCAATGTCTGGTTTACAGGACAGTGCAGATGTGGAGAAGTCTAGATTGGCTGTAGCTAACCAGTAAGGCATTAATACTCTCTGGACTCCAAGATGAAGCAATTTATTTGTGTGGGTGCCAAGTATTAGAAAGACAGACACGCTTACATGCCTCCATTAAATTCAAACCTTCTATAATAAAGTCCTTTGGCTTCCAGAGGACTTCAGTGCTTCCAGTCCAGCATTAGGATTGAGCCAAGCTTGTCAAAGGATTATTAATATAGCCATGAAATACTGAACATAGCAGTGATGTTATCAGATGACCCTTGCCCATTGCAGTGGTCCAGCCTTTCCCATTCCAGTGTTGAACAAGTAGCTCTGACAGTGTTCCAGTAGTTTAATGCTAAGGAAGGCTGTGGAACATATTGCTAAAATAGGCCGGGAAACCATCGTGTGGGTTCACAGGCTGCTGGCTCTCAGTCTTTTCTGCTCCTGAACCTTTCCCCTTCCACTCCCTATCAGACAGACTGATCCAGAGCACCGTCCCTCCCGGCCGTGTGGCTATCCTGGAGATAGCCCTGCACGTCTGGCTCCTGTTGTCTTCTGAGTGGAGTGCAGCCTCACGGACCCTCACCCTGGCCCCCTTCACCTGATATTTTTCTCTTCTCTGTTCCTCAACCACCAGGGCAGGACAAGTGAACACCACCTCTGGGTGATATCAGGAAAAGATGACCCTGCTTACCCTCTCATTGGTAAGAGCTCTTCCATTTCCCCTCAGTTCTAGCACCACAGGAACACGTGATAAGTGATACTGGTGTGTGTGGCAGAGAAATATCTCAAACATCATTCTCTTCACTTAGAAAAGTGAAGGGGACTGTTGCTGACTTCAGATGTAACATCAAGATTATGTGAGATGTCGCTTGGCTTTTATGGTCTCAGGATCCGCGTTTAATCAATGCATAGTGACATCTTTGATAGCTCTGCACCTTTGCTTGCTCTTTACACAACTCTTTGCTCAACAGGGCACGAGCATCCTTTCAGCATCGCATTGAGCTGTCTCCGGGACTCTGCTGACCAGCAACAAGGAATCAACAATAACACCCTCCTGGCTGATGGGACAGAGGCTTCCTTCCTTGATCAGCTCCCAAAGGAAAAGCAGTGTCAGTTTGTCCTGAAACCCAGGCCTCAAGCTCCAATGCAGCTGAGGAGAGGTACGAGCCGCAGGAGTGTGTTACCACCTGAGTGTGGGCCAAGAGGAAGAGATTGCAGAGGGGCTAAATTTGTCTCTGCAAATGTTCAGAATTATCTGGCAGCCCTTGATTAGCTTTCACTTGCAAACTTACAGTGCCGTTCTTACACTGCACAGACAGCAAGGTTCCCTGAAGAACAGTGGTTATTGACTAAGAGTTTTGCTGATGGCTGAGAGATGAACAAGTGGTTCAACTGCTGTATATTATCTGAGTGTCCCCACTAGGAGTGTAGTTATTAAACTCGCGATGGTAGAAAGCCTTTGCTTTGCTGGGAACTCTGGCTCCACTGCAGATCACTCACTGGCCAGCAGAAAGGACAGACAAGTGTGTGACGAAGGTCTCCTGTGTTTTCTTCCAGAGTCACTGCAGAAACACACCAAGAGGAAGAAGTCCTTGATAGACTGGGCCCTGCGCCGCAGCACCAGCACCCCCACGGGCAGCCCTCCTTCACAGTCTCCTACCACCCCACGGAAGCTCTTTGGCCTGTCTCTGTCCTCTGTCTGTCCTGATGGGATCCTTCCCAAGCCTATCATGGTAAGAAGCAGCCTGGATTGTTCATCCTCACATAAACTTAGTGTGTTTGGCCTGGAATTTAATGGCATTTGTGGTATTTGGATGGGGAAGATGACCATTGTTTGCTTGTGATTCAGATCTAGCTTGGTAATAAAGGTGAGAGCATCTCTCTCCTGTTTAATCCATATCACTTTGTGCAGAGATGCCCATCCTGTTCCAATGGGTGTCTCCAACCAGGCCATCACAAGCTGAGAAGGGGCAATGCCAGTGGATTATGCCATGCTAGGTTATTCCTAGACCTCATTCACTACAAGAGTCCACTGGGCTCACACTTGCCACAGGATAAACGTACCCACATGAACTGTACCTGCAACTTAGCTGACAGGGTTAAACCCTCATACGGGGTTAAATCTTGAATGTCTGTCTCTTCCTGGTGCTACCTAGTTCTTGGCTAATTTTGTTATAATATGTGAGGTATGAAATACACAAAGAACAGAACAAAGTGTTAAGCTCTTAAGTACAACTGGGCTTTCTCTTAGGATATGCTGCTCCTGCTGTACCACGAAGGTCCCTCTACGAGGGGCATTTTCAGACGTTCTGCCAATGCCAAGACTTGCAAGGAGCTGAAAGAGAAGCTGAACTCTGGAGATGATGTCCAGGTGGATGGAGAGTCAGTCTTTGTGGCTGCAGCTGTCATCACGGTACGTTTGGCCAAGTAACTCAGCTCTCTGGGCAAATGGTACCTTCCTTCTTTAAGGAAGCAACATGAGTCTTTCTGGGTAGGGAAGATTTGTTGTGGGAGGAATAGAAGGCATTTTCCAGCAAGGCACATTCTCACCTGATGGCTTGGTCCATCTGTGTGCATAGAGGTATCTGCCTGACCCAGTGGCGCTTGCTTTCACAGGGAAATATGTGCAGTATTTCATATTTCACCTCCCTGTACAAAACAGCCTCCAGCAGGCAACAGAGTAACCTCTACCTCCGGGATAACCGTGGTATCTGTACAGTGCCAGATAACACGCCAGAGCCTGGCCTCAGCAATTCAGATGCTGCACTGACAGAGGCATGAAGCCCTTTGGTGGCAGCAGCACAGATGCTCCTTGTCCTTTCTGGACACCCAGAAGACACTGCAGGGAGATACGGGAGGATTCACGCCATTTAAGTGCAGCTGCTCTGCATCCTCCCCAAGCAGAGAGGCCATGCTCAAAGGAGCTGGTCTGCACTATCGAGACCCTAAGCCTTCACCCTCTAACCAGCCAGCAAGCAAGAGGGAAAACAGCTGCCAAGCAGAGGGGTTGTGGTGGGTGGCAGGATGAAGCTTGCGATAAGACCCAAGTTTTAATAAGAAAAAGCCCATCTTTTGCACTAGCAATTAAATCTGGTCAGAACAACTCAGGCACCTAAAGTACAAGGAAACACCCCTGTGTCTTGCTTTTGTTGGCCTAGTGCAAAAAAACTGATGACTGGGAGGATATTCAGGCACTTTCCAATGCAAGACATACAGAATCATGGAATCACAGAATGGTTTTGGGTTGGAAGGGACCTTAAAGATCATCTAGTTCCATGGGCAGGGACACCTCCCACTAGACCAGGTATATATATTAAGTCCTTAAATAGTGCCCTGAGAAAAAAACAGTGATTCTCATAGCTGAGAAATGTTTCCAACACAGCCTTAGGGGTGAGCCCTTTGCCTGCCACAGTAGAGATCAGTCCTGTTCCGGAGAAGGGTTAGGGCACGAGGGCTGGCTTGTCACCCTCTGCCACCAGCTGTGGTGGAGGACCCCTGAGGAGCACAGATTGATGGAAGTGGGGAGGGGAGGAGAAATGTATTTGTGTCATGTCTTGTTTTATCTTGTGCTTAATATGAATAAACAATGACTATATGCATCGTGAAACCAAAACGAGGAATTCAAAACTGACCAGACTGCTCTGCATATATATATTTAATTCAGGATTTTCTCCGAAATATACCTGACAGTGTTCTATCCTCAGACATGCACGGACTGTGGATGGAAGCTGTGGACACGGAAAATCGGGCACATAAGATTGAAGCTATCAAAAGGTTTGTAAAAGTCTTTGTAAAACCTTATTTTGGTGGGAGAAGGGGAAACATACGGCCCTAAGCATAGACTTCTGGGAGACTCCTGGCCATGCTCCAGGCCTCAGTAGAGCTATTGCTGGTTGCCAGCGTCACTGATCAGAACCTTTTCCTTTCAATGGTCTTCTGTGAACATTGTTAGCATTTCTGACCCCAAAAAATGTCATTAGAAAATTCTTTTCTGATGACCAGTTCAAATTACCAGAACCAGCAAACAGAAAAAGCACAGTAATTCAGCCACCAGGAGCACATTAAATGTTAGTGCAGTTAGGTCCTTAACAATGGTAACCTTTTTCTTATGTGCACAAAATGAAGCTGATCATCATGTTGGCAGTTAGAAGAAGCGTGCCAAAATGGTGACTGGGACCTTGACAATGGCTTTATTGCCTTGAAACTGCTGCCCTGAGCAAGAGTAGTCTATCAGCATCCTGTGGGATATGCAGTATCAAACCTCTTCTTGTCCATGGGCCAGCTCAGTTCTTGAACCTCACTATTTGGCCTGGGCCTCCTTCCTCCATTGTCTCTGTGGCACGGGACACAGGCAATGGCATCTTCTCGTGTGCTGCTGGCCTGGAGTTGTACATGTCTCCTTTGGGTGACCATTGTTTTGTTAAGGCATGATGGATCTCTGCCCACATGACCTGGTCCTTCTAGCTCTGTGAGCAGAGTGGGTAGGCAGTATGGATGTAAGCTTGTGGCTCTCACATAAGTTGGTGGAGGGGAGTGACACACTCTTACTTGATTGTCAGATGTGAATGTCTCAAACTGGTTGCAAAAGGGCAGAAGGGGGAAAAAGTTTTGGGAAGCAACTTGCTTATTTTTGACTTGATATTTGAAGAGCAGATTTTTGTGAACAGCACTGTTTTCCTGTGTTCCCACTCCCTGAATAGTCTGGTCAACCAGCTTCCAGAGGCCAACCTCATCTTACTCAGACACCTCTTTGGAGTCCTCCATCATATTGAGCAGAATTCTGGAGTGAATCAGATGAATGCCTTCAACCTGGCTCTTTGCATAGCACCCAATATGCTCTGGCTACCGAGTCCCACTGGGCCTGAAGAGGAGAGCAGGTCTACCAAGAAGGTGATCTTTCATGGGTTTGGGCTCATGCTTGTCTTCCCCTTTTACTGCTTCTTATGGGCACTGTATTTTGTAGACTAAAGGAAGGCATAGGGTCAGTGACAGTGCTGGCTGAGTGGCATCCAAGCTTTCTCCTTGCCCTGTGCTGGTGGGAGGGTTTAGCCCTTTAGTTTATCCAGGGTGGAAAGAGGAACTGTGGTTGCTTTACCATGTGAACTTCCTAGATGGTCAAGCAAGCACAAGAAAGATGGAGAAGCTGAAGTTAGACATTGCCACTTCAGCTGGGTCTAAAGCCCCCTTGCAGAGGCAAAGTAAGCAATGACAGTGCGTCAGAGGGGAGGAATGTTTACTTGTGGCTTATGAGGGGCTATCAATAGTAAGGAAAATTGTAGAACTTGCTGTACCCAGCTCACGGTACCAGTTCATGTAGCTCATATTCTTGACCCAGGTGTAGTTCATACTGACTCTGTAAATTCTTTTCTTTGCCAGGTGGCCTTGTTAGTGCAGTTCCTGATTGAAAACTCAGGAGAGATTTTTGGAGGTGACATTGCTTCCTTGTTTCAAAGACCAGACAAAAAGAAGTCCAAAAACTCAGAGGAATCACTGGGTAAGTTGGTGGTACTGTTTCTTCCAGAAATGTTTAAAATCTTTTAATAGGTAAACTCCTCATGCAAAAGCATTTGCTTTACCTTCACGTCTCTTCCAAGGAAAAGCATTGAAAAACAGTTGGTTTGGGTTTCCCCTTTGCCTGTCAGGCATAGGCAGGAAGGGAGGGCAAAGCAGAGGGCTGAGGTGCATCACTTTGAAGTGTCCCTCAGGATGGTTGTCTCTCTCTGTGGCTGCTGCTCAACCTGTTCCAGCCATCACGAGAATTTAGTGTAGTCTTAGCAATGTCATGTCCTGCCAATCTTTTTTTCCAGATTAGTTCTATAAAGCTAAACCAAATGGTTGAATGGAAAGAGATTGAATTGTCTTTGTTAACTATCCTATGAATACTGGCCAGTGGTGAAAGCTCAGGTCATCAAGCCAGAACTTTTTATGTTGTTCCCCGTCCTGCCTTGCTCCTTGTGAAAATAACGGATCATCTTTGCTTTTCCATGGACTTGATAATATTTCCCTGCCTTGGTTGTAAGGCACTATATGGGGTTAGCAGACATAGGCAACAAATTAATTTGTCTTCTCTGCCCCAGACATAGGCTTGGCTCAGCATGATGATTCCTCTGACGAGCTGGAATTTTCTGCTTGTGACCCAGAAGGACCAAAGCACCACCTGGTTTCTGAAGCAGATGCCTTTTTTGAACCATCCAGCAGCTTGTTACTTGATGAGGACCAGGAAGACTGGGACTTGTTCAGTGAGATCACAGCCTGCTACCAAAGCAAAGCCCGGAAGAACGCCAGTGCGGACAGCTATGACCTCCTGGAAGAGGATGGCTCCTTCTGCTCCATCGGCTCGATACGCTCACTCAGCCCAGCCAGGGACCGGTGCTCCTCAGAGCCCAGTGTCTGCCTCAGCTCCCAGCTTCCCGCTCAGTGCCACGAGCCGGTGGCCCGCCAGTCCAGCTGCGATGCCACCATCATGCACAGCCACACAGACTACATCCACAGGCTCAAGCAGCTGCAGGTGGAGAGCCAGAAGCTGATTGATGAAGGCCTGAGCCCCGGGGTCAATAAGACCAGGCAGAACTTGTGGCAGTTGCCTCAGACCAGCTCTAGGGTGAAGAAGCTCAGCCTTCAGAAATCAAGCCTGTCCAACAGGTCCAGCTTCTCGAGCCTGTCCTCCACCACCACCTCCCCGTCCGCCTCCTCGCTCAGTTCCTTAGACAGTGCTTTCTCCTACTGCTCAGAGTCATCAGCCATTAGCCCCACAGACGTCTCATCCCTGCCATTCATGTTCGGCACGTCTGCCAGGCTTCATGCTGTGTCCCCCAAGATTGCCAAGAGATCCCCAAAAGAGTGGCACAAGTCCTTCACGTCTCCGGTGCCTCTACATTCGTGTGACCTGGACAGTTTCCATGAGTATGAACCCAAGGCTGTAGAGAGCAGTCAGTGCTTTGGAGAGAGGAAAAGTGTCCCATCTGTCAGCGGAGCTGCCGTGGGAAGCCCAGTCACTGACGTTGACTGGAAAGAAGAGGAGAGACAGCTGAGTTGTGTAGAGGACCCTGGCCCAGGGCTCAGGAGCCGGGATTGTACCAAAGAGTTTGAACAAGCCCCTGAGCCCCCAGCTGCCAGCCCAGCCAGGGAGAAATCCCCACCGAGCAACCACCAGCAGCACAAGGAGAAGACGGTGAAGAACATAGAAATCAAAAGCATTGATGCCAGCCCTCCAGGCCAGGAAAGCCTGAAGCGCACCAAGATAACTTTTTACGTGTCCCCAGAAAAAGAAAGCTCTTGGGGGTCTTCAGTGGAAGAGGAAGAGGAGAAATCCACGGCCAAGACCAGCAGCAGCGACTTGCCCAGCAGTAGCAGTGAGCAGAGCCCGTCCAAGAGCCTGCAGACTGTGAGAGTCCACATCCCCCAGACGGTTTTCTATGGGCAGAATACCCCCCTTGTCCTGCAGTCTGTCTCCAGGCGCTACCACCACGAACCAAGGACCCCGTCCCCGCAGGCGGAGCACAAAGAGAGCCCCCAAAGCGCCTCCGCTCCCGAGGAGCTGGAGAGCACGCCGGTGGAAATGGCGCAGGCGCCAACCCAGGGCAAGGGCTTCAACACCTTCAGCCACACCATCCGGATCATCCTCCCCGCCTCCATCCGAAACACCGTCAGGGAGTATTTCAAGCAGGATGAAACCAATCCCTGTCCCTCAGCTGAGGCGGAAGCGGTGGAGAACGAACTCCTTCGGAGCAGGGTGGAGTGGCTCCGGAGCCAGCCAGTGGCAGAGGTGGCCACAGAGGAGCGTGATACGGTGGCATTTGCAGAAGAGACGTTTGTCTAGGGCGAGGGATGGGGAAGAACTGAATATTTCTTTTTTTTTGTGTATGTGCAGCACAAAATATTCTGTAAGATATGATCAGGGTGTGAAGAATCCAGCAGGCTGCATGGGGCAATAAGTGTAAAGTGACACTAATGTATATGTAATGTTGGGGTTTAACATTCATTTTGACTGGGGGGAGGGGGGGAGGAGGGTGAGGGTTTGTTCTTGGGTTGTTTGTTTTTTGCACCCTTTTTCTACGGAAGAGACTTCACTGGCTGGGTGTCTAGTGGGCTGAATGCCACCAGACTCTCCCTGCCCGTGAATTAGCTGACCTGTACGGGGTCTGACTCCATTTCTTTTTAAAGCAGCAAAGGAGAAACTCTGCTTTATTTTCTCCAGCCACCTGCTGATGTGTGTGGATGACCGGAGAACTGGGACAGCTAACGCTCCACCAGAATCAGTTAAAAATCTTTATGCTTGCACAAAATCCTCCACCAGTCACTCTTCATCACCATTCATCCAAAGGGAGACCCTTCACCTCCATCCCAGAAATCACTGCTGCTTCTCTCTGCTCACCTTTTGTTCCCTGCTGGGCTCACTCACAGTCTGTGTTCATTACTGGTTGAGGCTGGGTTGCAGAAACATCAAATGGAGCCCAAAGCCCAGCTTTCACTGACAGACGACATATGTAACATTTTTTAACCCCAAGATTGCTTTTGGTTTTTGCCAATTAATTGTGCATTGATTCTCTCTTCTC
>JAHREE010000243.1:41545-99895 GCA_033628505.1 Tringa tobata | reverse complement strand
CTGGAACAGGTTGCCCAGAGAAGCTGTGGCTGCCCCATCCCTGGAGGGGTTCAAGGCCAGGCTGGACGAGGCTTTGAGCAACCTGGTCTGGTGGGAGGTGTCCCTGCCCAGGGCAGGGGGTTGGAACTTGATAATTTTTAAGGTCCCTTCCAACCCAAACCATTCTATGATTCTGTGAGCGCATACCCTTGCATAACACCTACCAAATCCATCAATGGCCAAATTTTGATTGACTACCACTTCCAGCAAACTCTCCCCTTCTTTGGCTGTGGCTGTAAGTCGCTCTCCATCCCGATTTATGAAATGCACTGTCACCTGGTCCGCAGAGCTGGAAGACAAGTTGGCAAAAGTCAGAGGAGCCCACCCTTTCCTGCACGCCCCGTGTTGAGGTCTTTTGGCTGAGCACAAGAGACACTGCACTTGGAGGGAAACGCGCTTACAAACACTTTCTGGAAGGATTACACCACCTATGTCAGAAAAAATTCAGATTACCATTTCTCAGGGGCAGGCAAGCCTGAGTAGACCCAAAATATTACCCACTTGATCAAAAGTCTCTCAGAATAAATCTTTTGCTGAGCATGAACAAGCGCAGATACTCTGCACCCACTGCCTCAGCTTGGGCTGGCAGAGAGAGTGTTTGGAGGCAGGCAAAGTATCTGCAAGCCTGGGATGTTAATCCTGATGCAGTAATGTAATAACAAGAGAAATGCTCCGGATCAGACACTAATCATGTAATAAGGGCTGTTGTCATTCATGTTTTGTTTCCCCTTCCTTTCCCAAGGGGATTACTTGATGACTGTTCCTTTTCTGCTGCTTGCTCTTTCAGAAAGTGCCCACTCCTTCCCCTGAGCTCAATCACAGGGAGCTGTGTTATGATGAGACATGCTCAGCCCCAGCTGACAGAGCAACTGCCCTGAGTAACCTCCTCTGAGCTGATGGGATCCTTCCTCAGGAGAAATTGCCGGTTATTTTGACTGCCTGCAACATTTAATCTGGTAGAGAGTTAAGAACAAGACAATCAGCATCTCTTCGCGCTGAGTCGTGGGAAACCACATCTACAAAGAGGAGGGAAATGGCAGCCACTTCATCTCCTCCAGACCAGGCTCTCCCCACCAGTGTGGAAGGCTGCCACCAGCCAGTGTCAGGGACTTCTCCCCAAGACAGTCTGTTCTGAGACCATCTATTATATTTGCCAGGGGAAGCACATGACCAAACGGTGTTTTTTCTTACTGTACATACCCAAAAGGTCACTCAGAAGCAGGAGGTCCCAGGAGGTCTCACCTCCTGTGCTGAACCAGAGCAGTTCCCTGGAGGCAGTGGGTATTTTGCCCAGTGCCTCTCAGTGTGGCACCACCCAAGTGCCCATCATCACCATCTCAGAGCCCAGGACATCCTCCAGTGGCAGAAGCTGGGTCCACCCTCTATTCCTCCGTCAGGCCGACAACACGCACCGCTCTCCCAGATCTCTGGAAAGATCCACCTCTGTCTCCCACAGCTCTGATAAACTCCCAAACACGGGCAGTGTCAGCGCTGCCCCGTGGCCTTGCTGCTGTCATTTCTGGCACAGGAAGAGAGGACCACAGCCTTGAAGAGGGAGTGAATTTCACAGCCAGAACTGGCCGAGCTCAGTTTCCTGATGTTTTCCCCCCCACACTTACACAAGGCTGAGTGAAGCATCACCCAGCTTCGTTTTCAATACAAAGTGCTGTTTGGTATGAAGCTCGGTAACACTTCTCCTGGAAGCCCTGGGGCCAGTGAAACAAACAGCAGGTATGGCTCAGGGCTCTGAGAATTTCTGGTATTGTCTCCTGGCTCCTTGCGATGTATTTGCAATATAAACTGAATACCAGCTGTCACAGCCCCAGAGTCACAGGTTACAGCAAACCCACCAGCCGAGGAAGCGCTGAAGTGCCTGGCATCCTCGTGGAAAGTTATAGGGACTGGGAGGAGGAATTGGTTAAATGGGAATTGCCTCTGGGATAGCAACACCAGCAGCTGAAAGGACTTAACCCTGTCTGCTCATCCCTCTGCTCTGTGGCAGAGGAAAATGAAGCTCATGGCAATCTCTGATTTCCTTTTAAGCACAGAAATATTTAAGGATCAAGTTTAAACAATTTCCTTTGCTCTTTCTTAACTCGCAAGAGGCAGAGGTGGAGTACGGGGGATGTATCCAGCTGAATAGGAGACAGGAAAGAATTCCTGCAAAAATGAAATGGAAAAGGGGGAAGAAACATTCTCCTTTTTCAAGTTTGTGGGACCTGTTCATTCCGCTTCACGTAAGCCACAATCACCATCTAGATCTACTCCCATCTACCTGCTGACAAATCATTGCAGGGCATCTCTAAGTGATTAAGGATGCTGTTTCTTAAAATGTTGTCACCTGGACTTCATCAGCAAGACTTCAGGCATAGACAATCCCAAACAAGTCCTCTCTTTGGAAAGCCAATCCCCACATTCCATTGAAATTTGGAAACGGAGAAGGGAGGTGAAACAGTATTTTTTTTGCCCTCTCTGCTCTTTTATTTTCAGCCACGTCTCGATTCAGCGAGCAGGAGCAGAATGCAGGGGCCGCTGTACCTTCGTCTGGGGAGGCCAGCTTCCTGTTTTTCAGCAAATTTCGGCAGAAAACAATGCCTGGGCCATTAATCTGCAACAGGGTCCCCTGGTTATGAAAACAGCTGTGAAGTTTGCACCGAGACCGGGCTGCAGAGGGAAGGGTTTCCCACGTGCCGAATGGAAAGATCACGCTGGAGTCACGCAGAGCCAGGCAGGACCACCCTAACTCCCTGAGCAAACAGCCAAGGAACATCTTTAAGACATTTTGGTCTCACTTATAGAGACACCCACAGACATTTCGTTGTAAATAAGCAATTTAAGGT
The DNA here is from genome assembly GCA_033628505.1 of Tringa tobata. NCBI lineage: Eukaryota > Metazoa > Chordata > Aves > Charadriiformes > Scolopacidae > Tringa > Tringa tobata. Next base: position 97,016 of record JAHREE010000243.1, on the reverse strand, counting down.
CTAGTTCTCAAATGCCAAAAGGAAAACAAAACAACCCTCCCTATATTTTGATGGATTCGACCCATTTATTTCCATTTTTACGGTAAATAGGCAACATTTCCTCACAACGTTGGTTTTAGGTTTACGGGTGAAATAATGTGTTAAACAAGAGAAGCATTAAAAGTTATAGGTTTTAATGCTACAACTCAATGCATTCCTCGACAGGATAATATGTGCTGGCTGCCTGCAAGCAAAGAGTGCTGGATCCAGCAGTCCCCAAAGCTGCAGGCATGTTTATGGACAGAAAACGTCATTCCTGCTGTCTTTGAGGCACTTGGAGCTCCAGCTGACATCGGTCCCAGGAGGATCCTCGCACCAGGCTCCCGCAGACACTAGGGGGATTTGTTCCCTGCAGTTCCTCCTGGAAAAATATCCCTGCTTTGACTGTTGCTGCCAGTTAAACGAGCCCTGAGATGGCTGGGCTGCAGCCAGGGACAGCACACAGTAAGCACACACATTCCTTATATCCAGTAAGATATAAGGAATTACAGATGCCATTGTCACAGATCCCTGTGTGACTTCGGACAAGCCTGGGAGCAGCAGTGCACCCTTCTCGGCTTGACTCTGCTCTGGAGGCCACCTGCTTTGGGTACCCAAGGCTTCAGGAGAGCCTGGAAAGAAAATCTGTAGCTTTCATTTTCTATTTACTTTTGAATTTGTTTATCAGTGCTTTTGGAAGTGTGAAAAAATAAATAAATCACATTTTGTTAATAAAGTAATTTTGAACCAGGATTTTAAGAACAACTCAAAATCGATTAAACTAAATTTTGCTTCATTTAGGCTGAACTATTTTACAATGATGCTACTGTCACGGGACACACAGTCAGAGCTTTGGAAAGATCTTATCAGGATGCGACAAACTCAGCAGTCCAAGTTTAACACATGCCAACTGATTATTCCCTTTAAAAAAAAAATAAAAATATATATGTCTCAAACTTTCTGTGACACAGGTAACTAGCGAAGGGAGTTTCAAGAAGGTTCTTCTTCTCCCTGTCAGTGTTTTTCCCTAAAAGATACTTTCCAAGGCCACACAAAACAGCAAGATTCCTACAAGCACTGCCAGAGATAACTTCATAAGCAACAAAGCAATTAGAAAGAAAACCCATCAATAACAAATCTTCATAAATCCCATTAAGCGGGATTATCAGTATAACTTTTCTCTAAGGTCAGATATAAAAATGGTTTGTTGTATTTTCTGTGACGTTGGTTGGGTCTTTTTCTCAATGTCTCGCAGATTACAGTCTGACCCAGATCACGCTGGTCTACAAATGTAAAAATTCCCTTTATTTTGCCCAGAGAAACGCAATCTCCTTCTGAATTATCCCTAGGAAAGACTGGAGGGAGTCTGCTGAAGTTCCTGCTGTAGAAACACAGATGAGTGCTCTGTGCCTGGCAGCCTCTTGTCAGCCCCATCCTTTCACCACATGGGGACAGGCTGCTCCTGTGCCTTCAGGATTTCCTTCTTGAAGAGTGTCCAGCCTTCCTGGACTCCTTTACCCTTCAAGACTGCCTCCCCCAAGGGACTCTGTCAACCAGGCTCCTAAACAGGCCAAAATCTGCCCTTTCAGGGCATGGACAAGGAGTCCTCCACCCTGGCAGGGACCAAATGCATTTAGAGGCATTTCTGAACACAAGCTTCCAACCAACCTCCACCGCAGAGTTCAGCTCACGGACTCGGCCACCAAGACAAACTGTGCATCCTGTCCTGAGCAGGCAGCCTCAGCAAAGCCTGGCACAAGTCAGTGGCCCCAGGAGCCTGGCAGGACACCAGCACCGTGGGCTTGTACAGCCCCTCGCACCTACAGCCACCAACCATCTGGGTGGCCAAGCGCTCGAGAGGGCTCCTCCAGCTCCCTGTCAAGAGGAACAGGCCAGCAAGGCACAAGAGTCTGTGGAGTGGCTTCCCATAACCTAAAGAGAGCGTTTTGCTCCTCGGACCTGCAGGCATCCGCTCCCTTCTCTGCCTTTCCAGCAGCAGGGACAAGAAACCCAGGAGAATTCACAATTCCCAGAGCCCAGTGGTCATCCCACACTGCTTCCCCACAGCAGACTCATGGCCCAGCTGCCCAACACACCTTGCCCACCATCCCCATTCCTCAAAGGCTGGTGACTGGGCCCCAATGGTCAACGAATCTCATGCCACGTTGTCACCTTCATGCCCTGACTCCAGGCCACTAGCCGTGGCCTCCACAGCCCCAGAAGCAGGGAGCAGGACCTCTCACAGACCAACTCCCTGCACCACCTTCCTCCCATCAGCATCTTCTCAGCCTACACTTCCTCCTCCACCACCTCCTGGTTTGCACTGACCTCTCTCTTCTCCCTTCTGTGGGGCAAGGCAGAAGTAAGCGTGTGTCCATCCTGAAAACGCCCTTCCAGCAAGGAAGGGTCCAGCATTTTACTCACCTCGACTCCCCGGGGGCATCCTGGAGCTTGTGCGTGGAGCTGAAGCATCTTTCTGACCCCTGTTTAGCTGGTGTGTGGTGCTGCTCGGTCACCCCACAGAGAGAAATAAAGCGAATTTTCTTCACATTCAGTCCACTTAGCAAGGGGCGCACGAGCCCCGAGATGCCTTGAGCTATCATGATCCGTAGGGTCCCGCTCTGTGCGTGTCTCTCGGGCTGTCGACTGTTGCAAGGCCAGCTAGATTAAGAGTTATAAGTACAGCTGAGACAGGGGAAAAAAAAAAAAAAACAACCAGAAAAAAAGCAAAAACTAGGACAGCCTCCCTGGGGGTGGAGGGAGGGAGGGGAAGGAGGAGGGAAGGATGGACAGAGGGACTGTGCTTGGATCTTGCTGCAGTCCAGCCCATTAGGGGATGGGAATCGGGTGAAACATGGTAATATGGGCATTATCTCCACATACCAAGCAATGCCCACCTTGTTTTGCCTTACAGACTTCCCTTTAGGAACCAGACCTAATATCCAGTTTCAGGAGCAATATTCATCGCAATGTCTAATCATACGAGGGGTTGCAAGCTGAGGGCTGGAGAAGCAGAGCAGCAGGAGCACTGAAGGCTGCTGCCTCAGGAGGAGGAGGACACACCAGTTCTTACAGCAATGGGGTGAGAGTAAGACTCACGGATTCTGCTCTTGACACGGATGTCATCCAGCCTCATCGTTGCCTTCCTCAGTACTGCAAGGTCCCAGCTCTGAAACGTGAATATTCACTCACTTCACAGGACAGTGGGGAGAAGCAGCCACACTTTGCTCATTTGCTAAACTCTCTGCTGGGAAGTGCCATAGAGGCACAGAAAAATATCATCCACTTCACACTAACTGATACTCCACGCTAGCAAGAATTCTGTAGAAGACTAACTTATTCCCAGAAACACAGTCACTAGTTTATTCTGCCCTCCTCTCCAGGGTAAATCAAATCTGCAACAGCAGAGACTGCTTCAGTTCCTGGGTTTTGTGGAGTTTGAGAACAGCTCTCATCTCAGGAGCCTGAATTGTCCCTAATACCAAATTAACAGTGCACCATTTGGTAGGATGTTTGCTTTAATCAATTTTTTTTTTTTTTTAACGCAGTAATCTATTAGCAGCCAGTATAAGCAAAAATCTTTGTAACTGGACTCTCTAATCAATCCATACGGGGGAGAGAAACCACAACATAAGAAGGAGAATCAGTTGGAAAATGCTCCCCTCAAGACACACACACAGAGTGGATTCATAGTTGTGAAGATAACTGGAAAGCTTTGGCTTTTCATCCCAGAATGAAAATTTTCCACCCAAAGCTTTCAGCTTGGAAGGGGATGCTTAAGATTTCTGAGAAAAGCATCAAAGACATGAAGGAGTACAAATATTTTCCATAAGGGGGAAGGGGAATCCTATTCTTCAGTCCAATAGAGTTTTAAAGGCGAGTGTCCAAGCATTCAAACCACTGAGATAGATTCAGCAGAGAGAAACTCACGGGTAAGGGATTAAAAGAGAAAGGAAAAAAAAGCAAACATATTTTTTCATTAGAGGGAAGTAAAATTTCTAAACCCACCTCTCTACTTCCCTCTGTTCACTTTACACCTGGTAGAGCAGCACAGAGGAATATTTTGTTCCACTTCACTCCTGTTTGCCAAGCGCAGGCTGGGCATGGCTGCTCCCGTGCCAGGACGCTTGCAAGAGGAACATGTGGTGCTCTGCTCTGGAGGGACACAATCTGAGGCAACTTGGAGTCATATTTGCAGGGCATCACCATCTTAAGTCTCCTCGGTCCTTTTGCCGAACGTGGGTGACACTTCCCAGCTCCATCTGTGGTGAGCTTAGGAAAAGGCAACGAGAGCCTTGCAGCACCCTCCTGCCAGCCCCTGCTTGTCCCACAAATGGGCTCTTTTTTTTTTTTCTTTTCACATCAGACTGCCCGGCATCACTGGGGCTTCTCTGTAATTCCACTCCTCAACCCCAGTTAGCGTAAAAATTTCTCATTTCAAATAATTTGTAGCCTATCCTTCGAAGGCTTCCCTCCCCACCCTTGCTTTCTGTCAGAGTGTGGCGAGCGGCTCGCTTCAGCTGAACGCAGCTCTGGCCAGTGTCCCTGCCCTGTGGTCCCTCGCTCTCAGGTCAGCTTTTCCGGGTTGTTTGCCCTGAATACGTCAGCCTTCAAACCCTAATTCTCAGGCTGCAGCTCACCCCTGAATTTAAAAAAAAAAAATAAAAAAAAAAATCACTCTGTGAAGCCTCTGCCTTCACTTTCCAGGCAGCACCGAGATGCAGGAGGCAGCCCGGTTCTGTCTCTCAGCCATTTCCGTAGGAGGAAAGCAAGGCTTGCCACGAGGAAAGGGGCCACGGCACATCCCAGCAAACCACAAAGCTCCTTATCTCCCCAGCAGACCTTGACTTGAGAGATACACCAGATACAGGCTCAGCAGTTGGCACAGCAAGGCCGTTTGCCTGTTTGCCTGGCACTGACCTCTCTCCTTGCCCGGAACTCGGAGCACAGCAAGTGACAGGTCAATGCCACCCCACGGGAGAGAGGCCAACACAGAGAGGGAAGTCACATGAGAGCATCGTACCCTGTCCCAAAGGGAGGTGAGAAGCAGCAAAGGGGTCCAACAGTCCTCTGGTGAATGCAGGAACAACCCTGCCAGGGTAGGAGAGAATCATGCCCTGTACTGGGTTCAGATAAGGCTATTTTAAGATCTTTAAAACAGGGAGAAAAAGAGGCAGAAGTAAGATTCTCCTTCTCCCTCCTCTCCCCAACTCCACCTGGCAGCAAACCTAGAAGTAAATGCAGCCTTTACAAGGTAAACCCTTCTTCATTTAGCCCAGGGCACAACTAAAGCTTTGCAAATAAAGACCCCTTCCCACGAAAACCAAACCAACCGACAAAGAAAACCCCAACTAAGCAAAAAATATCCCCGCTTTGAAAGAAAACCCCCTCAAAATGTTGCTTTGGAAGGTCAGCACATGCTTGATGGGCTGGACAGACACAGCTGAAGTGAATCTTTAGCTCTGTTCCACAGAAATTTGGCAGGGGCCAAGTTTCCATCAGCGTGCACGTGTGCATACCTCCCCCCCAGCAGCTCCCCACCTTGCTTGCCAGCAGGTCACACGCTGCTGTGAGTGCAGTGGCTGTGCCCACACGTCTAGCGAGGTGCTAGCACATGCTGGGAAGGAAGTGGTTTATCTGGCTTGAAACACATCGCCCGATTTCTTCTGCACCACGCAAAGGACAATTTGCGCCCCCTCCCAGTCTAGGGATTCTCTCGTGCAAACGCCCAAAAAGAGCTACGAGGTGCCACCAGCTCCACCTCACCCCTGGGCTCTGCACAAGGGGTAGACAGGTGGAGATCAGAGCTCCACTGACCCAGCACGAGGTTACACCAGAGGGTCGCAGCTCTCCTCAGCCAGAAGCACACTCAGACTTCTCAGATACCAGACCCAGCTCCTCTGACCACCATTTTGAGTTTCAGTCCTTCCGTGGTGTGGCTCAGCACACACGTAGGCACGCTGAGCAACGGGCAGACGTGCATCGGTTCCTTTGGGCAGCAGACACTCTGCTCAAACAGCTCTGACCAGAAGACCTCTCCTGTAAACTTTGTGGCTTCTAAACCTTCCATCTAAGGTCTCTTGGAATTACTGCATGAGTCTGCTGCCTCTTCTGAAAGCAAATGTAGTCCTGTAGTCATCAATATACATATTAATATAGTTTGAGTGACGCGGCAGTTCTGAGGTTGTGAGAGTAACTCCACTGCCGTTTGAATCAGGATTTGACACCTCCAATAAATTAAGGGAGGAAGAAATTCGTTTCTTGTTCCAGAACAAGATGTAAATAAAATCAAAGAGGACAACTCATGCTTTTTCTGCTTCCTCCAAGCCCACAGGACCACATCCAGAACATTGCCCCAAACCAGAGGCACTGAACACAAACCTGGAGACAAAGTGCTTGCACCAAGTGTGCTCAAATCTCAGATACTGCCTCATAGAGGCTGGAGGCTCGGGGGGAAGGCTGTAAACGTGCCTCAGTTTCTACATCCATCAAACAAGACTACCATTCACCCACTCTGACCTTTCTCAAGATGTTCAGCAGCCTTCCGAGAATGACTACAACCAAAGGAGCAAGTGCCAGATTTTCACCAAGGAAGCAAGAGGACAGCAAGGCAATCATCAGAGGCAGGCTGACGCTGCAACAACAAAACTAAATCAATTCACAACTTGGCTTCTTGACAGCAACCACCTCTGGCAATGCAGCTGCTGGCTGGGTGAAGGCCACTGAGAAGTTACGGTGCCCCAGCCAAGGCCTTCGCGTGCAGATGCTTCTCCTTCAGTCAAGGATGCTTCAGAGATGGATGGGAGGGCAGTATTGCTGCATGTGGGGTATAGACAGCCTTCACGGTAACCTCCCAGCTCCAGAGCAGTATATTTCACATCCCCTTGACCCTTCAGTAAATACTGATGATTGAAGATCAACCCTGGCTTGTATTTCTTTAAAAGATGATGCACAACCAGAGGCAATAGTATTCACGGGTGCTTGTAATTTTCCAACTAGCTCTGCTCGCCAGAAAGCTCTATCAATGCATTAATTAATACCTGCTCAGAGCAAGTGCATTCTCACCAGAAATTGGTGGTACAATCCCTTCCAGGAGCTCCCAATATTCCTTTTTGCAGTCTCAGCACTACTCTTTCCTTAATGTCTCCTCATTCTTTCCTTCACTTCTCCTTATACCCAACTCCATCCTGCTAGCTGCCTTGAGAAAATTCATCTTAAAATTACTAGTAACTTTCAGAGACCCATCACTTGACATTAGATATTCATTTAGGCACTGTTCAGTCATAGCAACCTGAACCTTTGCCCGCTAACTGCACTTAAATTAAAGCTGCAGACACACAAGACCAAAGCCAGCCTCAGCCTAACATTCAATGCTTTGAGGTCCAGATCCTTTTTCTTACATATAAGGTAATTTTTCTGCAAAGGACATATTAATATCACATGTGGAGTCAACTTGCATAAGGGTATGCAGCAGTTATGGGTTGGTATCAGTCACAAATGAATTACACCGTTCTCTGCCAGTTGTCACGTGTTACAATTAGACACTGGTATAAGATAATTAGCCTGCCCAGGACTGAGTTAGGTATAGCTGGGAAGCTAGCACTCAACAGAACAGTCACACTGGTTGTACAGGGCAAACAAGCCATACCTCAGTTATTATCTGCTTTCTCATTGGGAGACAGTCTGCCTTTGCACATCTTCAAGCAACTTCCACACAACTATCTACAATTGTCATACCTTACCCCATATATTGCATTATCAAGCTTTGCAAGAGGTTGGAAAACAGCTACTAGATGCAGCTGCTTAATGGAGAGCTGCTGCCGCGTGTTCCACCAAATCTGAAGCCCAGTTACAGACAGAAGTAGCATCTTCTAGGACCAGCTAACATGAGAAAGGGGAGACCAAATCTCATTTGATATCTGAGAGATCCACTATCTACTGGTTCCACAACGCAAAACAGATTTCAAGGGGATAGTGTTGTCAAAAGGTAGAGTCCTACCCTGATAAGCAGAGAGCAACATCTAATCTGGTTCCCTTACTAAGTTGCCATAGTTACTAACAGTATCCTGCACAAATTGACCTGAACTGATAAGCGTGGTACCAGGGGGTGTTCAAATTCTATTATCGTTCATCACAGGAGAAAAAGGAAGTGGCTGGAAGGCTACTGAGCCTGCTCATCTGCTCAATTTCACACCAGGCCACTTAAAAAAATAAAAGAGAGCCTGCGCTTCCCTCCATGTGTATCAGCCTGAGCAAGCACCAGATAAGCTTGTCAGCTGCCTGGAGAAGTCCCTACAGGACTTGTCTACACCAAAACAAATCAGAATTTGGAGACCAACCCCTTGCAATTCCCTGCCTCGGAAAGTGAAAACAGGAGAAGGAAAAAGCAATCACATTCTTGTTTCTACAGCTGCATGGACACCGAGCAGGACAGAGTATCCTCAGCACAACGCATTAGTCCACCAGGGAGATTCATCTCCATGAAAACTTGACTCTAGAATTCTTACTAAGTTACCCTGGTTAATAAAGCCACATTCCAGAACCTGCAAAAACACAGTGTTTCTGGTCCCCAGCTCTTCCGAGAGCTTTTTATGGTCCAACCTGTCCTCATTTCAGACAAAAGCACCTGGGAGCCCAGTACTTGCCGTTGTAGCCTGAACTAGATCTGAAATGTATCACAGACAGAACAGCAAACCCAGAAGCTGTCTACACAAACTAGAGGATAAATACCCATTTCTGATTCTAAACTACAAAATGCCTTCTGAGATTAGAAGAATCAGGTGTTTCAGATTTTTAACTACATGGTCCTGCACAGAAGCAGCCTTCAGCTGTTAATGCTTTGCACTTCCATTTCTTCAAAGACAAACTGGATTTACCAAACTGGAGAATTTCTAAGCCTCTGAAGCCTCCACAGATACAGGCAAGGGGACGCCATGAAAGTCAGGCCACTCATGCAGAAGAGTCATCTGGCTGCAGGCAGAGAGTCCTCAGAGACTCCAGAAATCTAAGCATAAGCTGAAAAATATTGTCCATTGAGAAGAAAGAACCCCATTTGTGCGAGCTACCTCCCCAGACCAGTGCAACCTTCCCTCAAAAGCTGCAGCAGTGCTGAAGCAGAAATGCAATTCCTCCAGTGGTGTTCAGGTTTTTGGAATCCAGGAAGGAACAAGAAAGACCCACCTATGGATGCTGGATCCTTGCCAAACCTGCTGGGAACTGCAGAAGTCTCCACTGCTCCAGACCTCACGTTTTATTTATAGACATCAGGTTTCTCCCTTAGCACCAGATCTCCAAGAGCTAACACGTTCTGATGACATCTCTGCCTTATTCTGCAGTGCAGCAGCCATGAGGCAGAGGTTCTGCAGAGCCCTTCTTCGCAACCACATGGTGAGCAGCTACAAGGAAAGATCACACAGTTCATTAGCAGAAAGGTGGCAGCAGCCATGCTCTTCCATCATAGGACCCAGTCCTGAGACCTCAGGAATCGCCGGTAGAGACACCTATGGGAGGCAGCTGCAAAATAAATTGGGCTGAAATCCCAAATACTGGGGCAGGGCAGGACAGACCCAGCAGGACATGGGGGACAAGCAGCAGCATCGAGGCCTGGCCACCTTCTGCACGCTTAACTTGGTCGTGGATGCACATGGGCTCACCAGTGGCAAGGTCCAACAGCAGCTCCTCCTCCTCCATTTGGTCCACTTCAAAGTTAAACACAATATAAATTTATACTCAGTGCCTCCACAAAGAAGTGTGGATTCCAGTACTGGCTCCAGTCCGACAGCTGGGAGGGCTGGGAGTGGGAAAGAGATGTTATCCAAGCAGTTGCTTTTCAGGATGCGAGTAATATCTTCTCATTCCCGAGAGCACTACAAGGCTGTGATCTCAGGACCCGCATGGAAGACCTGTTCAGCTTAGAGACACAGCTCTAGACTCAAAGCAAGCCTTAAGAAACCAGCCAGACACCAACTGCTGAATTTCTCTGAACTTTATTGGCACTTTAGGAAGAACAGAGTATGGATTTTAACAACTCCTCCAAACAGGAAAAAAAATGCCTTAATATCACGGTTCTCTCTACGGACAAGCACATGGACCCATGAATTACTCTATAACTTTAGGGAATTGATGTTTTATTATAATCCAGTAAAAAGACTGGTCAAAAAATCTCAACATAATTTACAGCAACAAAAAATAAAACAAGAAAAACAAGCCAGGCCCACATTTGATAAAGGACTTCCCTCCCCCCACCCCCAAGAGGAGCAGTTATCCAATTAAACTGGAACACGGAGAGACTGTACTCTAACACTGTACTCTAACAAATAAAAAAAAAAAAAAAACACAAAACGTGTCTACAAATCTCACCGTAATACTGAAAGCTTCTTACATTAGTTTTCTTGCAAAATATCATTTCTTTACAATACAGTATACATTTCCAAGGGAAGGAGGACCATAAACATATCCTCTCTCCCAGGACTAATATTTTCTAATTGTGCATAGCTAGAAGTATTGAAATCAAATATCATTAGATACCACTGGAATATAATACTGGTTAAGAAGAAGGCAGGGCTGAAACAACTACAAAGAGTTAGGTGGACTCACTGGCACAAGCCGTTCTATTCCTATATTGGACCATTTGGAATTAGAACGATTAAAAAAACCAACCCTATAAAGAGAAGTCATGCCAGCATCATAATACATGAGCTCAGCAGTGTTGTGTGACCCATCGAAGCAGAAAAGATTTACTGGTTTATTATTTGAACACGTATTCCAGGCACCATACATCAGCTTGTTAGGAAATTTTTAAAATATAACAAAGGCTTTTCTCCCCCCAAAAATGCATCAATAGTTGCCACAGACAGAGCAGAAGTGCTGAGAACCAGCTTTAAAGCACCAAAAACAGAAGTGTAAAGGTTGTCTGTTCCCCCAGTAATGAGACTCACGTGGAGCCAGTGCCAATAACCCTTCAGTGTAGAAATACACAATATCAATTCTGACAAATTTAACTGCAATCTTGCATTTGTGACTTCCAAATTACTGGGGCATGTCGGTTTTGGCCAGCCAAAAGCTTACCGTGTCGTGTCCCCCAAAAGCAGACGTGTCCAGGGGAAAGAAGGGGTCTCCCGCATGACTTATCTGGATGTTTAGAGGCAACACGCTGAGCTACGCTCCTAAAGGAGGTTGGCTGGTTGGTATTTGTGTGGTTCTCCACACAGGCTGGTATTGCCCCCAAAAAAGAAACTAATACAGCACTGGTAAGTTTGGTTCCAGCAGCCCAAGGAATTCCTGGGGGAAATACTGCAGTTTATTAACACTATTGTGAACATTTTTTTTTTTGGCACAGTCCCCCTTCACCTTTCCCACAGAGCAGGGAGCTGACGATGCTCGAGCATTCAGATGTTTTCATTTTACCACCACTAGCAGCGACCCATACAAAGGGGGAATCCACAAAACTGAGAAAGTCACAAGATTCAGGATCATGCTAGGTAAGAAAATAAATGACAAAGTAGCCCAATGACTTCCTGTAGGGACAGGCTAATCCAAGGAGGGCAAAGCAAAGGAGGACTCCATTGTAGGTGGAATCCATTTTTAAGAGGCCTCTTTTGAAGGTTAAACATTTCCTTCTATGAAGGATCAAGGCAAAATCCAATTCAACCCTGAGCATAAATGGCTGTTTCCTCCCCAGAAATGGGGGGGGAGGATTCTGGGTAGCTACAGCATGGACAGCTTGGAAGACAGGAGGTGATGGGTATTACAACAACTGGTACAAATGGCTCTCAGGACCAGTCTCACAACCACTAGTGTCCCATTTCTAAGAGACAGAGCCTTCTGTTCTCAAAGCTACGAAGGGGCAAAGCATCCTTCTAGGGAAGGAAAAGCACTTGAGCCAGGGATCTGGCAGAAAGCTAGCGAGCATTAAGGCAGCAATTGGAGAAATATCTCAGGATCCTCTCCCCTCAAATGCTGCTCGAGGCCAGGAAGACAGATGCAGTGTCTTGTACGTGACCCAGATACAAGAGTAGTTTTTGGTCCCCAGCTGCTGATCACTTTTTATGATTGCATCTAGTTTAAACTAAAGACATCTGAGCTACAGTAGATCTATACACAGTCATAAGGCACCAATGACTATGTGCTAAAAAGGCCTCTTATGGAAAAACCTGAAATCCTATTCACATGACTAGAAATGTACTGGTTCAGCAAGGGAAAATACAGTTACAGGAATTTTTAATCTTTTAGATGTCTACCTACCCCTTTAGGTTTCCACTGGCAAACCCAAAAAGGAAGGCAGTGTTCTTTAGCTATCTCTGCCTCACTGGTTACATTCAAGTCAGACAAATGACGGTGAACAAAGCCATTTACCAGAGACAAAACTTCCGGAAAGCAGGGAAGTTGAGGCTCCAAACCACACTGCATCAGTGGAAATATTCCAAAGGCCTCCTCATGATTAGGAAATTCAAAATCCCATCATTAAACAACAAAAGGTAACACCAGCAGGAACGCCACAGAATCTGTTTGGTCTGGTTATGTTTGAAGGACAAAAGCTTTGGTCTTTGAGAAAAAGTCCACATTCTACCTCCAACCCTTCTTCCTAAGCTCCAGCCTCCTCTTCTCAACTACGTGATTCAGACCCTGTATTAAGTCAGAAATTCAGACCCTGGCTACTAAGCTTAATACTGAAGCTTGCGCAAGTTAGTAGGAAGGCACAGTGTCAAACCGTTAGCACTTTACTGTACGTAAGTCAGTAAAAGTATCTGCTGGCCTCCCCACCCAAGAGGAGAGGACAGCACCACAGCCACTTCAGTAAGCAATACAAAACTAAATGCAGCAAGACTTTATCCAAAGCCACACAATTTCAGATTTGCCCCAATACGTTTGCTTTCCCAAGTCACCCCAAGAAGATGTAAATACTATTATTTCTTCTGTTGCTTAACTCCAGCGTTTGCCCAAAACTCGATAAATAAGACCATGGTCACTCTTCTGTAGTGGTTCCAGCGTAACACGATTAGGAGTGAATGATGGGAGAGGATGGGAAAGAGGGGAGAAGAGAGTGCAGGGCTGCAGGTGCGGGGGGAGAGTTTACATGGACTCAAACTCATCAATGCGCTGCTTGGTGTTGCCCTGCCGGATCTGACGGAGGGTCTTGTACTTGTCTCGGCCTAGACGCATGTTCTCAGCGTGGATCATATCGTTGGCTGTCTTCTTGGTTTCATCCCGAGCGTTTGCCAGCTCTGAGGAAAGAGCCTTTGGAGAAGGGGAAGCAGATAGCAATGGGTTAGCACATGCCAGAGACTCAAAGCGGAACAAGGAGGTTCCTTACTGAACCTCCTAAAAAATTCAGTATCCATGAAGACAGGAAACAGATAAGCCCGAATATTTACAGTTCCAGGCAACCTGCTCTACCTGACCCTGCTAGAGCAAGGAAGTGAGACCAGATGATCTTAAGAGGTCCCTTCCAAACAAAACAATTCTGTGGTTCTGTGGAACTTGTTAGTGTTTTTCCCTAACATTTGAAGGTAGAAAACATCAGGCAGTCAGTCACCCTATCCATCTTTGTCTAGCACGGCAAGAAAGACTCTCTCCAATGTACTTCAGAAAAAGTGGAGGGTTCCCTAAAGACAACAGGAACATCTTGCAGAATCTATACAATTACTGGCCTTCTACCACAAAAGAAACTTGATGCAGAAGATAAAGTGCACCTCTTGGTGGCATACCACAGCCATGATGCAGAAAATGCAAAGCCTGGTGCAAGTCAGGAAGGTAGAAGGCACTGTAACAAAATGCTTGGAAAAAGTCAACACCAGAACACTGGAGCTCCTTATAAAAAGGTGATCCCCTCATGCTGAGCCCCAGCGGGCTGCTTCCAGGGTTTTGCAACACAACCCTGTCAGACAAGACAGCTACAGACAGCTGTTTGATAGAAACTGGACCAAGCTCTCTGATTCATTGCAGCCAGGGCTACGAACAGCTGGCAGGTGGCTGGCAAGACTCACACAAGCACACTATGCCTGACAGATGCTGCTTTTTGGCACTCCTTGAAAATACTTCACTACTTCCAGTGAAATGGAAGGCAAACGCCAGGAGACGAGACCTAGCTCTCTGCTCAATGGTTAAGCAGTATCTGGCAAGATCATGACCATCCCTCTTTCCCCACGACCCCCCTTTATTTTTAAAAAAAACAACAACAAAACACAAACACCAGTAATACCTCCCTGCTTCAATTAATGGCAGGAATAATAGAAGCAGCACCCAGACACACACCCTTCTCTGCCACCAACTTCTTACCTTCAAGTGTTTCTGGACCCGTTCGTTCTTCTCCGCTTCAGTGGTGCGCTGCTCCTCACTGCGGTCCTTGATGGTGGCCTCCGACCGGAGCTCAGCACTGGCTTCCGCCGCGTTCTCGTCCTGCTCATCATCGTGCTCGTTCTCAGCGTGCATGGGCTCAGTGACGTGAGGGGTGCTCATGGCAGTCTTCAGCTCCTCTTTGGTCTTTTCTAGGTCCTCCTGCACCATCTGAGCCTGCAGTGGGGCCATGCCACAGGGAGTTAGTCGGGATTACACTGAGCGCGTGAGACTTCCCACAGAAGTGCTACTCAGAGCTTATTACAGGAAACCTTGCACACTGAAGTAGCATGTTCCAAAGCTACTCAGCCCCAACCATTTGCAAAGCTTTCTGCTGGCTAACACCTCAGCAATTTGAAGAGTGGTTATAAATTAATGGAAAACGGGCTACAGGTCTAATTAGTCTAACTCCAGGTAGAAATATTTTGACCAGGGGATTCATTCCACCAAGAAAAGCAAAGCTGGGTATTTACAACAGCCTCAAGCTCAACACAGAATGAAGTGCAACTCCTAAAAAAAGTACTGCCGTTTGCTCAGATTCTGCTTTACCTTCTGCTGCCACTCCTGGGCCTCGCTCTCTTTCTTCTGCCTGGCCAGCTCCAGCTGCGTGATCCTGGCTGTGAGTTCTGCCATCTCAGCAGCCTGCAAAAGAAAGGCTTTTAATGGGGACAAAACCAAAGCACTTGCTAAATGAAGCATTTAGTTCAAGTCCTGAATAAAAACAGCATCTCCACAAATGGAAGAACCAAACTGTCCTTCCTCACTATATTCACGGCCTAGTTTGTTTCAAGAGCTTAGATGCCTAGCCTGTCATTATTTTCCCTGTCCAATTTTCAGCTCCCCCACTTACCAGCTGTTCCTGGGTCTTCTGTTGATCATGGGATGCTCTCAATAGGGCCTCCTTTGCCTCTTCTGCTTCTCTACGTTCCTTAGCCAGCTTCTCTGCTTCCTCCTGAGCTCGTTTTCTCTCCTGTTCCAGCTCCATAGCTCTGCGGGTCTGTTCTTCCAGTTCTGAAGGAATAGAGGAGCGCATTTGAAGAGAGATCAAGTAAAGAATGGCAGGAGAAGAGGAAGATGCTCTTACACCTATGTGCTGGATGAGGGTTTTCTTTCAGAGGGACAGGTAAAGGATAGATGAAAGCAACTGTCCCCTTTCCTCTCCCCCACATTGTAACTGGAGCTGGAAGACTAAGAGCCAGGTCTGTTCCAGGCCAACAGATTATTTGCCCGATGGATTTGTAGAAAAGCATACAGCACCACACTCTCACACCGGCCAAGCAATTAGACAGTAACCACAGCAGAGTACTAGATGGTGTGACCCCTGCTACGTTTTGATTCCTTCTTCTCCAGACATGCTGGGATAAAGCTTCCAGCCAGCACACGGACAACTGCAAGGTGCTCTCACTGCCAGAGAGGCATCTTGGCCACCACCCATCTCTTTAACACAAGTCCTATTTCAGCAGCTGCATATAGAGGGCTTACGTTCAGCTTCAGAAGGCTAAATCAGGGCCTTCAGCACCAGTTAGCACACAATACTGGAGAGCCAAATAGTTTAGAGATGCTCACAGCTTTACTACTTGAACTCTTCTCACTCAGAATACACATTTAAGGAAATACTGGAACATTTCATATTACCTTGCTGAGCTTTCTTGGTTTGCTCCTCAATTTGCTTGAGTCTCTCCATTAGCTCCTCCTTCTCACGTTCAATCTTCTCCTTCTCCTTTTCTGCCATCTCCCTCTTCTTCTTCTCATTCTCCAGTAAGGCTCTGATGAGGGGGAAGTCACAATGCAATTTCAAATTAACAATTACTCAGATTGGAGAGCTTCCTAGTGAACACAAAAGATAGGCACTACAGCACTCAGCTGATGAGTTTTACTCCAGACCTGCCCCTTTATAGAAGTGTAGAAAGAAAAAGCTCTGCTGGCATTAATCTTAATGGCACGTTCACAATAGCAATGTTATAAGGGAAGTCTCCTTATCTCAAGATCCGTATTAGTCCCATCAAATAGACAGGCAAATTTTTAACTCTAAGAAATTGATGGTGGGTCACATTTGATGAGTGCCATTTCTATCATCCCATTAGATCTACTGAAGCAGAAAGCAACCTGTTCAATTTTTGGCTCAAGCAGACTAAGGTGCTGCCAGAGATTTATCCAGCATATGATGCTATTGTGTAGTGCCCGACCAAGCCCAGGTTACTCAGAACCCTACCTCTCCATCTGTTTCTGATGCTTCTCTTCCCGAGCCTGTGCTTTCATCTGCTGCACCTCAATGGTATCTGGTTTACGTCTGCGCATGTAGAGCTCGTGGTTCCCCATGCAAAGTGCCAAGATTCGTTTGTTAATCCGTAACCGTGGGGCATAGAATACAAAATCCTTGGGACAAGAAAAAGGCAGCATTAAATCTGTTCTTTCAGCATAAGAAGCCCCCTGTGCACGCAACACGCTCCAAGACCCTAAGCTTTCTAGAACTGCTAGCCAGCTTTTCTTAACATTGTCTAATTCATCAGTGGTGGTAGTTAGATATCTATCTTCTAGGAATTAACTCTAACCTAACAAATACACGCAGGGCAGAAGTGCCCAATGTGCTGGGTTTCACTGTAAAGCATCCCCAGCACACACAGTAGACAGCAACTCGCTCCACTGTGTCCTTACAAAACCACTGGGACTTGTTTCCCAGGCACACTGAAACTATCACTTCTCCCACCTTCCTTCCCAATTTGTTATTTAATGCAATAGCCTGGCCAGCCACATCAAGTGTAATGTTTTGTCTTATGCCAGAAAGGGTGTTAAGCATTATGTCCAATGGATAAATAAGTTTGTTCTGCTAGAACAAAATAGTTTGTCTTAAATTGATTTAAAATTTAAATTTCATTTAAGACAAAGCAACAGCAGCAGGGAAATGCTTCCAAGCAGCAATGCAACAAGAACAAAAGGCATCAGCTGACACAGGAAATTAATAAGCCTTAAAATGAAACCAATTATGTGCATTAAAAATTTGCAAGAAAAAAAAGAACCCTTCCCAGTGTACCCTACAAAATGACCTGATGTTTCAGCTTCAAGTAAGGTGAAAAACTGCAAAATACCATCCCATACAGCCTGTTGGCTTTAGTAATGTAAAGAAAGCACTCAGAGTTAACAGAGGTGCCTCAGATCCCTAGTGGTATTATCAGAGAATCTAAACGATCTTAGGAAAATCAGAAACCCCAAGGAAAGAGCTTCTCCCTGACACTGACTTTGAACAGCTTAAGGTTCTACTTAACAACAAACAAATTTCCACCCTCTGAGCCAGAAACAAATCCCAACTATCACCTTGCTACCATTAGACCACTCTGTGCATACTGCCCTGAACAGATCAGGTAGTAGAGCACTGCCTAAGTCAGCATTGACATTATTGATGAAAAGATTGTGTGCAACAAAAAATAAGACAAGAAAATAAAAGATTATTCAGCTAAGAAGCCAAAAGTTTAATTTGAATGTTGTTTCTTACTGGTGCTTTCTTGTCAATAGGCTTGATAACAAATTTCTTGTCATTGAATGAGATATTTCTGATCTCACTCCATGGGAATCCAATTTTCGGTGTTAGCCTGCAGAAATGGAAAGCAAAAGGAAATAAGAGCCCCAGGTCATTCCAGATTCTTCACTTACAATATAAAACTTTCTACCAGATCAGGCCTCATATTTCAATACTCTTATGTTAATGGAATCAACAAATAAAAGTAGTCATGTGAATGAATTACAAATGTAAGAAGGAGTTTTTCAATCCCACTTTTCTTTTTAAATGGAAAACAAAACTGGAGAATGCACCTGTGGCAGGAAGATCAGGGATGCAAGTAAAACTGGCTTGATAAGATTTGCCAGTTTATTGTATTTTTTTTTGGTCCAAAGCAGCACATTTTATAGATAATTCTGGCAGTGCCAAAAACACAGCTAAGAATGATATAGATATTGTATGGTTTAGTTGAAGAATGAATTTCAGAAAAGATTAATTTTTAGTTCCTTTATACTGGAAAGGAGCTGAAGGCAATAATGAGGAGAGGGGGTTTATTACCTGTCATTCTGCTCATAAATGTTGAGTCCAAGAGCATCTACACCTAGCCAGAGTTCAGAGCCCTTCTTGTTCTTAATGTTGAAGTAGTTCACACCGTACATTTCCAGATCCTGTGCAATTTTCAGGTACTCCAAGACAGCATCTTCTCTGCAGTGTGCAAAAAGAAAGCAGATATTCCTTTTTGAGCCTAGAAGCCATTAGAGCAAGAAGGTGCTGTCTTCCTACACGGGCAGAGCAGCAACAAGCCTGGAAAGGTTCCAAGCATCACCTTAGTAGGTAATAACACACATACTCTGCAAAAATCAGTTTTGTTTTACTAAGAACAGCCAGCTCAGGTGGACTAGGCAAGGGCAGAGGTGTGTCAACTTAGTTATTCTGAGCAGAATAACCTGAAGAATGTTAGCTTATCCTGGTGCATTCATACACTATACACTAGCATATATCACACTACTTTAAATACAGCAGTTTCATACCACATCCCTTACCTAATCATTCCTCGATGTTCCTCGTGCCACACCTGGATCCTCTCCTCCCACTGGTCCTTGTTAAGCTTGTGCTGCTCCAGAACTCTAGAAACAGCACAGGGGACATTTGAGACCAGCCACTGCATTTATGCACACAGTCACATCACTCTTGAACAACATTTCATTAAATACTCCATTGGTATCACAGTTCCCCCACAAAAATATTCCAGGAAATACAGTTTTATTATAGGGCTACAGACACACCGGTCAGTATTCAGATGTTTGACAAATGACAGGTTGTATTCAGTTGTGCTTCTCCTTGTAGCATTTCTCTTTTTTTTTTTTTTGTTTCAGAGCTGTTTTCACTATTTCTGATTAGAGTTTCTTCAGTAACAGTAAGATGTTTAAGACTAAAACTCCTGATTAAGTGAACACTAATCCCAACCCTCAGAGAGGAGTGAGGCTTTATTTTATTCTGAATGTTTCAAACAAGATACACCCCGTCCCACCCAAAAATAAAATAAATCCCAAACCCTTAAAGGCAAAGGAGGTCTACGACTACTCAGATTCACTTGCCTCTGTGGGAGCAGTTTGTCACTAGCAAGGTAGCCAGACTTGTGCACCTCTTTGTTGAAGTCTCCGTATTTTGACTGGACGGCATAAGAAGCCAGAAGGACGGCTGTTTCTGGAGGGCAATAAATGTCATCATTCAGAATTGCCTCCTTCACTTGAAGGAAGAAAAGGCGCTGCGTGATGTCCTGGATCAGCTCTTCTGCCACATCCTCTGGGTAGAACTTGGCACGGAATTTGAAAAGCAGGGGGGTTTCTTTGCGTACATCCTGTGCTGTTACCTGGAACAGAGTTATCGGATTTTATAGCCTACACACCAAGGGGAAGAGGAGCAGGTTTATGAACAGGAAGACAAGCATGCATTAGAAAAAAAAAAAGCCTCCCTTCCGATGCAGAAATGAGTGGGCAGAAAAGCAAGGATTTTCAATTCCATACTGCTAAACACCTCATCACCTCTCCCCAGAGGGCTTATGACAAGCCAGTAGTCACAATCAGTGCTAGGTAAGTTACTTTCTGGGTTTCTCTCCACCCAAGATGCTCACATAAGCACCACAGCAGCAAGTTACTGGAAAGGGTAATGGATCTGCCTGGATAACAAACAGGACTAGATGCAGGAGGAGCAGGTCAGACACCATGACTCCTTGTACCTTGGGGAGGGGGTGTGTGGACTGAAGGAAGGTAACCCCAATTCACTAATCCTGCAGTACTTTAGGTGTGTAGAGAAGCAAGAACAGATCTCTGACAGAAATACAGAGACTGAATTTGCCAGGACAAGTGAAACCTTGGAGCAAACATACCTTTTTGTTCAGTTTCAGCCATGTGGAGAAGCCCTTCGTGTCCTGATACTGAAGTCCAAAGAACCAGACCTCCCTTAGACCAATCGTCTTGACGACCTGGAAGACAGACAATTAGCAAGAGCCCCAGCCAGACGGGCTGATCTCACTTGGTGGAATAGAACATGTTAGAGGTAAGGTCAGATCAACATGACAATGACCAGTGTCCCAGCCTTCCGTCTCCCTAGCCATGGTGCACATACACAGATGGCAGGGCATCTCAGGATCTTAAGTGGGAGATGCACTGTATTCTTCCCTCTCCCTCCTCTCTTTAAGGCTTGTTGTCATTTATAAACAACAGCTGGGACACTATTTTCTTCGGCTACTTATAAGCCAACATGTATAGCCCAAATACAGGTCTGACAGGTATAATAGCTGCCCAGAATCAAAAAGGCAGCTCCATTTTCAGGTATACCCCTCACTTATCATGCAGACCAACTACTCCTGGGTAAGCCATGAATCACCCTGCTAGGCTGTGCCGGTTCAAGATTTGTATTCTGCTCCACCGACAGCTGCGGAGAGAGCTTTCACACGGCTCTTTAATGAGTGGCACCATTAAGAAGTACGACAGTGGGTAAATCGATATGCTGTCCCTTGCACCAAGACAAAGGGTGCAACCACAGAAGTTAAGTACATCTCTACGTAAGCTCTCTCCTGAGTCACTTCCCCAGCACACCATGGGTGCTGTGCAAATAAGAGTTAAGAAGGCTTTAAGGACATACTGTAACAAGAGACAAGAGCCTCATGGGGGGGCAAGACTACTGCAGGATAATGCTACTGCTGGTAAAAAGGAGGGGGAGGTTTCTTGGTGAAGCCTGTTCACTAGCACCCGTGTTCACAGCTTTGTGCCCTAGCAAGTCTGGGACATGCCACAGGGTGCATGCAGCAAGTCTAGAAACTGAAGTTCCCCCACATCTCTCCTGAACCCCACAGAAGCTGTTCTCATACCAGCAAACAAAGCGCTTACCCATCGCCTCCACTGCTAGACAAGGGAGGGGAAGGGAGAAGACACTTGTCTTTAGGTCAACACTGTACCTAAAGTAGGAGACAGTATGCTGCTTTTACACACCACCCACCCCTCGGGCTTGCCCTCAGCTCCCCTCCTTCAGAGGGACTCAACAACTGGAGAGCAGAGGATGAGCCTGGCCCTGGGAAAAATGCCCGATCGCGGTGTGTCCCCTGCCAGGAAAGCTGAGGTAATTTTGTACTGCCCTGGTCCGTGTTTTATGATTTCTCCCTAAATGCCTGCTTCCTTTTAAATCACTTCCTTGTTGAATCCTAAGGATGCACTCTGTTCCCTTCTGATGTGGTCTCTAGCTTTGGCAAGACACCAGCACCAAGGACATAGGTTCCCCGCAGACACATTACTAGTTAAGATTCTTTAGGGCTTGGATCAGACATTTCTTCTGGCCTTTCAAGAGCAGCGTTAGGGCCCTAGTTCCTCTCAAGCCCCAAAACCCACGGCAGCTTTCAGCAGAGGCACCCACAGAGACAAAACCTACGCACGGTCATGTCGTCTACATACATCATCCCACGTAATGATTCAGCCTCTTCTCACTGGACTAGGGACTGGAGAGCTGCCCTAAAGCCCCTGTAAACATGGGAACGTGGGGCAGATAAGCCTTCGCTGGTGTGTATCACGTAGTAGGACGCACACGAGCTTCAGCAGGAGCAGAATCAGAGTTTGCGGGGTGCACTGAAAGGACGTGGTGGCAGGAGAGGAAGAAATGCCCAGTCCTGGAGCCTACTGAAAGCTCTCTTCTTGGCAGCATTAACATCTGAATGGGATGGAAGCTCCCCCCTCTGCTGCATGTGTCTGCTTGCTTCACTTCCATTTGTCAGCAGCTTGCGCCTGGGAATTCAACACTGCCGGGTGCCAGCAAGGAACTGAAAGGCCCCGCACAAAAGCACTTTTATTCCACAGCAGAATTCTGCACAGCAATAGCAGGGACAACAAGGGACAGCCCAGCACACAACATCACACCCCCAAGCTGCTGCTGAAGCAAGGCAAGGGGGGGAGAGGATAGTCCTCCTCCCTCCTTCCCAACACAGCTTTAGAAGGTTATTTAGTTCCATTTAGCAAGGGGAAAAAGCGTGAAGAATGGGTTTTCTACAGCTGCGAGGAGCCTGGCTGGCAATTCACAGCTCAGGGATGTCTGGGGGTGTAGGGCAACCGTGAGATGTTCCAAAAAACAAAGAGTTACTGGCAGCAGCTGAGGATGGAGACGGGCTGGCACACGGGACAGGAGAATACAGACTACTGCTTAACACACACCACTACACTTAAATACCTAAAGTTGACACTCTCAGCTGGAGAGAGACATCTTTTCTTCGCGCCAGGGAGAACACTATGTCAGTCCCCAGGTCCTGTGTAGCCTGCAGTACAAGGCTTAGTCTACAACTGGCCAAAGATTACAGGCAGCCTTAGAATTCAGCTGTCCCAGGGTACCTTGAAAGCCAAGACAAAGCTCTTCATCAAGTACCCATTAGCTTAAAATTCCACTTAGTAATATCACCTCAGGGGAAAGGTGCATTTCTGGTGACTCTCCCTTTACCTTCTGCAGACAGTCTAAGCACACAGTAGTACAATTTTTTTTTTTTTACTTCTGTTCAGAAAACACAAGGTCTTTCAGGTAACCTTCTCTCTCCCTTCTCCATACTCCACATTTACCAGGTCTGCATGATTTCTCCTGACATTCCCCTCAGCACTCACCAACCTCCCCCCAAACTACGCTCTTGCCATTGAGTGCTGCCCCACAGCAGACAGTGCCATAAGCAGCCTCTTAAATGTAGATTTTAGCATCAAGACAATGCTCGAGGACTGCCCTCATTCTCAGCCCAGCAAATACACCACCACACTGGCAAACGAGCGTGGATCCTGCATGAAAGCACTATCTGCACAAGGGCAAGACCAAAGGATGTAAGCAGAGAAGACATTCCACTCGAACCTAGCTCCTAAGCCAAAGGCCAAAGCATCCCAGCCTATCCCACAGCATAAATCTGCCTTGAACCTCACCTGCTGCCCCAGTTAAAGATGAAGTGGGCCTCTCTCCCTCTCTCAAGTGTTTCTGAGAGAAAACTGTTAACAAACCTTATTGCGGGAGGAGCTCTGAACTGGTGCCATATCTACAGTTTTATATGCCAGAGTCCAAAATGACCTAGAACTCTGTCCCCTCCAGGTACTCTTAACTTCACACCCAAGATGGGCTCCATCTACAACCATAAATATTCAACTCTTCCCTTTCTGTTTGGCTGATGGATATATTTCTAACTTTCCTTTTCAAAACACTAAAAAGCCAAAGTGCTAAATGACAGGATCATCTTTGTATTTTCAAGCTTATTACAGTTTGCCATTGACCTCCTTAGCAACAAGCAGTCCATTTTTGGTTGGACTACTGCTTTTATAAAAGCCAGCAAGTTTCCACATATTCCTGTGAAATCTGAGACACATTTCCATACCGCTCAACCACAAGCCTTCGTTACACAAACAAGAGCTCTGGGCTTTGCTGGAGGAACCAGCCACTGTCCCAAGACTTGCTGCTTTCTACCATGAAACTGCCATAGTATGTTTTCAGTTCAGCACTTTCATCTACTGGATCAAGTGCTCCAGACCAGTTTCCTATGTATTTAAACACTACGAGGTAGGACCTTACCAAGGCTAAAAGCTTCTCTACAGTCTCCCTCCTCACACAGCTTAGTTTAGAGGCCATGAGAGACTAGCCATTTTTGTTCCAGACACAGCTCAACTCGGCTGGAGTTACTCAAGTCGAGAGGGATTTGGTCAGCCTGTGTTGTAAGCTTCAGCAACCATTAAAGAAGAGGCTGACAAACTGATGCTCTAAAAAAAAAAAAAAAACCAAAAACCAAAAAAACATTGAACTCACTGCAGCAGATAAGCAAGCCAGGACAGGGCACATGAACTCAGAATTTCAGGAGCTCTAGCTCTTAATGAAATATGTAGGATCCCCCACACTATTACATATTAGGCACAATGCTGAATGTAACACATAGCATGAGTGATTAGGTTTAGAGTGAGCAGAGATGCTTATTGTTACAATTTTAACCCATAGCTGAGTGCACTTTTTTATCACAAGGTTAGTTTTGATCCCAAAAGCTCAGGAAACTGCGGAAAAGCCTCCCAGGAAGGTTAATCACATGCTTTCAAAATCTGAAGTGGCAGATAGTACAATTTTTTTTAATGTCACGTTTTTTCTTAACCTGTGACTTGGCTTCATGGCTCTTAACTGGACAGAAACCACCTTTAATGAGATTGGGTACATTTGGTTACTCTAAAGGCTTACTCTGCCGTGGCATGCTGAAGCCACCATCTACTGGACTTCGCAATGTCCAAAAGCCAACACTGAAAGGACAGAAGGTCAGAGCTACAGGCTCAGAGAACACTAAGCACATAACCGAGAAGGAATTCTGTTCTGAAACTGGAGAAATAGGGTTCATTTTAGGTTGGGGAAGTACTGACTGAGCAGTTTAGTAACCACAACCCATTGTTAAAAAGATCCTGATGTAAGGTCTATCAAATAGCCATTGACTGCATTTACCACCCAACAGACAGCTAAGACTCCTCTACCAGAGACTAGAAGGAATAAGGGGCTCTGAAGGGGAATGAAAGAAAGAACAAGGTGCCAGAAGGATCCAAGGTCAGAAGCGATCAGAAACAAGGCATCTGAGAAGCTGCCTCATACAGTGTGGGGGGGACATGGAAGAAGGGAGTATGTTTTCATACCACAGAAGTCAAAGCAGTTGAGGATTTTGCGAGTAGTCTGTGCGCAGGCTGCCTGAGGAGCCTGTAAGATGCAGAGTCCACTGCACCAGGGCACTTCCATGGAAGCCTTCCAGCCAGCCAGCTGTGGAGCACTTCAGCAAGACATTTAGTTACCTCTCTCCCTGTCCAAGGCACAGGCTAGCCCTCCCTCACCCCCCACCCCCCAGGCCAAAATCTGACAATTTAAGCTAGAAAATTTACCCAGAAAAAGGAAGTTTGAAGGGGAAAAAAAAGATTGGAGGGACACAACTTCAAAGCTATCCTGGGCAATAGGAGCTAAGCAGTTTTACCAGACTCTGTTTCTTTGCACATCTTTCGTGTGTGGGAGATACACAAAGCAAAGCAAAGCTCTGTCTCCAGTCCAGCTGCGCTTCAGTCTGATACAGAAAAGGGTCAAAGGAGGAAAACAAGCTGCTATCGCCGTTGCAGAGCCTGTGCCCTGCACCCTCAGGAAAGAAGCATTTCGAGGTAATCAGGCCTGTGGGATAAGCAGCACCCCTGACAGGCACAGCCCATCCTCGAGCTCTTCTTCTAATCCATCGCTACCAGCTGAGGAATGGGAGCAGTTACTGGTTTTGTTAGTGAGGCAGCAAGCACTGGAGTCCAGTGGCTGATGCTAAAAGGTACATAAAGCAAAGAGGTCTAAAAGCAAAGCTGCAGAATACAGACAATGCAGTCCTCTTGTCTCCATTAATCCAGGTTTTACCTGTGCACACAAGCTTCAGCTATTTAAACTGTACAGTTACAAGCCATGGGGATGGGGTGTTATAGAGACATCTCTAGATTAAATCACAGTGTTACTCCACCATTTCACAGCTCAATATTTCCACAGGCAGCTACTTTGGGGAAAAGGCATTTTCCAACAGAGCAGTGAAACATCTGCATTGTTCTGTCACTACAAAAAATCGCTTTGAAATTGAAGCGAGCAGGAAAGAGGGAGGCAGAACCATTTCTACCTCAAGCCCATTCACTTGTTATTACTATGGAATTTTAGACTTACTGTTCCTCCTCGTGAAGCTAACCTAGAAACAAGCTTCCCAAAAATCTTCTGAATCCTGTTCAGAGTAGGTCAGAATTATGTGTGGTATAACGACTGTATTTATCTACCTTTATATACAACAGGTGGAAACAAATACTGCCTAGATGTTACTGAACAGAGCCAGGAGCATGCACTGAGGTAGCTGTGCAGCCAGAAACCTTGGCAGCTTACTTTTTGCTTAACTCAGAACCCACAGCTCAAAGTGAAAGGGCACTCCAGGGCAAAAACATGCAGGGTATCTTAATTTTTTTCTGTGAAATTGTCGAAAGTCAGGTTTCACACCAGAAGGTCAATGTGCTGCAACAGCAAAGCCCTAAGTTTGCTTTGTAGAGGAACCCTCCCCTCCCTCAAAAAAGCACTGATGAAAGCAGCTCCTTTTTCAGAACCAGCATCATGCAGAAAATACTAGATTAGCAATTCCAGGAGAGGAACATGAAGGGAGCTAGAAAGTGAAGAGCCATAACTTTGTTCCTACACACCCCCTCATGGGACCTAAGACCACCTCGGGACAGACACTGGGACAGAGCAAACGGTCAGCCAGCAGTCACCGCTTGGTCCCCGTCAGCGAGGAGAACAGCCCAGACTGTCTCTTTACAGGAACTAATCCACACCAACAGCTCGGCCACTGGAAACACGCTGGAGATCTGCCAGCTGACAATGTATGCAAAGCCCCATCCCCCTGCTAAAGGGAGCAAGTTTAGTATCTGCTGTCAGCTCACTAGAAGCTCTCATGTTTTACTTTGGTAACCAATTAGTTCATTATGCAAAGATCAATCATATGTTGGAGCACGTCCTCATACAAGAAGCACTTGTTTTCCTTTAGGTGCAAATCTGCTACAAAGTCTCTTTTGCAACAGAAACAAAACCTTCAATTTCCCATTAAAAAAAACAAACAGACAACAGTCTGATGTATATCTACATGGAGAGACCAAGATGAAATGTTTCTCATTGTGGCAGGAGCTGAATAGCTACCTCCTTTGCAATTAGCTTCCTCAATTGTAAAGGGACAACAATTAGATTGCAGGGCAGCAAGAGAGGCTGGGATTAGGGCTCCTCAACCACTCACACAGCAGCAGCCTCCAAAATTCCTTACTCATGCTAGAGGTGGAAGACTTAACATCCCCACATCTGCCAACTCCCTTCCCTTACTGCTCACAACGCCCTCAAGCCCTGGCAGAGGGTTAGTCTTCCTGTGGTGGTACCACACTACCACCACCCTGCACTGTTAAGTCTTTGATGAATCACTTGGCCAAAGCCTGGACATCTGTCGGTGGTGAGGCTCTAGGATATTCATTTCAGTTATCAAGCCCTACCAGGAACCAACTTCACCACCTCCACAAGGAAATCTTGTGTGTTAGACAGTAGAAAGCAGTTTAGTTCTTATTCCAGTGACTGTGATAGATGGACAGCATAAAGACATGGTGTCCCCTGGGCTTTTTATAAATCACAAACGTGTAACAGCTAGCTTCAGACACTTTTTCCCCTACCACATTTCCTCCTCCAGCTCCACCTACAACCCAATTTAGCTGAAGTAAACACTGCCTCATTTACATTAGCAACCTAGAAACTCAGTTCTGCAACAGCATTTGTTTTCTCTCTTAGTGATGTGTTTACTATGGGGGAAAAAAAAAAACCAACAAAAATTCTGTTTAGACAGGTGCTGTGTGAAACCCACTGCAGGGAGGAGAACTTGCAGCTGTTTGAGAACATGAGACAAAGGAGTGAAATCAATTACTGAGACATGGAGAGTTCCCATACTGGAAACATGACCAGATGCTTCTCAAACACAGAGAAGTCGCTGAAGCCCAAATCTGCCACCACAATGTCAGTTTTCAGCAAAAGCTGCAGATGGTCTAGAGCTGACTAAAAAAAACCCAAAAACCAACCACAAACAAACCATGCTTATTAAAAATATTACTGACTTCAGTTGTACAACTTCTTAGCACCTTGTGGTTTGCTTGGATAACGTCAGAAATCAGATATTGAGAAATAATCATGGGAAGCATCCATGTGAAGAACACCCCCTCCAAAAAAACAGTTCACCTTTTGATCAACTTGGGGATATGTCACCTCAGCTTCCTCAGCATCTGCTCCCATGAACTAACTGTGGTGGAGTTCCATGCTGCACACATGGGCTCAGCTCTCAATTCTAGCAATCAAGAACTGTCAGATTTGAGACCACACAGGGCTAGAATACGCAGGAGATACTGTGTAGTAACACACAGACAGCTGAGAACTACACTGCAACTCAGAACTTTTCTGAAAGCCCTTCTGCTTTTCTTATTATGAAAGGATGCTTTTTCAGTAAAGCCTAGGATCTCACTCTATTCCCTCCATTTCAGGGCTGGGCTGCAACGAGCAATATAATATCTAGTGTTGAATCATCCAGCTGAGTATGAGAAAGTAGCAGTTTGTGGTTAAACATCTAAAAAGAAGATTTCAAATTAGGTTTCCTAGCCCCAAATAAAATAGCTGACTTCTATGGGTGGGTCAGACCTTCAGTTTCTCTCTTCATTAAGATAGGAACTACGTAGAGCTGGCCCCAGAACGCTTAGCACTACTGAACCGCACCCACAGCCAACATATCTGGTCTGGCAGGTCCTTCATCTTGTCACTAATCCAAGATTCATTTTGCTTTTCTTTAAGCTATGAACTTACTGTTCAGATTTTCCTCCAAGTAGCAAATCCATGGCCCTCAGGATTACAGCAGAGAAACACAGTGGGGCCTGTCAAAGTTTCAGCTACTCCAATTGATAGTGGCTGCCTTGAGCTGCTCAAACATTGAGCTGCACGTGCCTCCCTGCTTCTGGTTGGGCCAAAGGAAGAGGAAATTTGCCCAGCCAGTGAGTGCAGAGGAAGGCTGAAGCACCCAGAAGTCAACAATACATAACTTCTCTGAACATTTCCCTCAGGGCCTGATGTGAATACAGAACGTCATTTCACCTGCACTTACGGGTTGCAGCAATATCTGAAACCCAGCTGAGCCTCTCCTGTTTTAGAGATGAACTCTCTTTGAAATCAATTACACAGTGCTTGCAAGTAAGTCAACCAAAGATAGCGTATTAGCTCCCTCCTAAGACTTTTCTTGTCTTATAAATTACGACTGCAGACATCTACTGCTTTCCAATTATTATTACTATGAGTTATACCACCAACTCAGTTCATTAGAGGCAAGAATACCTCCTAACATATTACTGGAGATTAAAAAAGGCAGTAGTTTTGAAAAAAAAAAAAAAGCATAATTTGTTACCACGCTGAGTTCTCTTGAAGTTATTACACACACTGTCACTTAATCTTTTAAGTCCTTTAGAAATTGTTTGCTGTTGCCTTAATAGAATCACAACATCTCTATCAACTTGAGATCTTCTGCAGCTCCATCACTTACCTGATCAAAGAGTTGTTTCCCTGTAGTGTTGGGCTGGATGGCAAACTCCAGCTCAGCATCCATAGTGGTAACACGCACGCTGATCTGGAAGACAGAAAATGCATCATTACAACACATTCTCCAAATGACACTACCCAATAACAAAGACCAACGTCTGCCTACAGCCAGGTACCAGCTCCCAAGCCTCCAGGAACCTCACTGCCAGCAGTTACAAAAGTCATCTGCCCTGCCAGCATGGTGTTCCCAGTTTCCCTGTAAAATATAACATTCCTGTTTCACAGTGTAAGAGTTTATCCTGTCTGTTCCTACTCATATGCCCATCTATGTACTGACGCATGAGAGAGCCATGTGCAGCTTATGAAGTTGTACTTCTAGTGTAGAACATTCTGGTGTCTTTCACCAAAGCAGAGACGTTCCAAAACCTCAGTACACACAACCAGACATCCAACCCTTCCATTTGAAGCATGCATGTCAAGGAAGACTCTAGAAGCACGAACCACTCAGTCTGCTACAGAAGACCAGTCAATACCAACAATACTGTTCCAGTCTCCATGGGTATTTGGAGAAATTATAAGGCACAACTCCTGATATGCCCCAAGGGCTGTGGGTAGGAAGCAGACAGGACACAGTCTCATGTGCTAATGCAAATAGGACACTGGTGAACTAATATATTCACTAG
Source organism: Tringa tobata (assembly GCA_033628505.1). Classification (NCBI taxonomy): domain Eukaryota; kingdom Metazoa; phylum Chordata; class Aves; order Charadriiformes; family Scolopacidae; genus Tringa; species Tringa tobata. Next base: position 66,863 of record JAHREE010000243.1, on the reverse strand, counting down.
TATGTGCAGATACTTCTCCTGCTTGTGAAGTATCTCCATACAGCTGCCCACTGCTTTCCAGTTCTTTTAGGGAGGTGGAAGATCTCTAAACACTGCAGAAATGGTTTAGATGTAATTTAATATTGAAGTCATGTCAAGATCAGCCTTAGACACAAGTAGTAAGATCATGAATGGTCTTCCAGAAGGAACACTATTTGACACACTCTATCTTGACAGGAGAGTCTCACCATCACGTTTTCACATGTGAAATGGAAGTGGCAAGGGATTGCAGCAACAGAGTTTGCAGTTTCATCCCACAGAAGCAGGGAGACACCTGTACATCTTTCACCAACAGTTCTCGGGAAGCAAGGAGACACCTGCACATCTTTCACCAATAGTTCTCATGAAGCAAGTTAAAACAGCAGAGGCATTTCACCTCAAAAAGATTAGTGCAAACCACAGCCAATTCCATTCACAACTGCTGATCGTTACTGGAAAACATCATGTAGATCCTTAGGGGTAGACAGGAATACTCCTGCCTGAATGAGGATGCTTTAACTTCTGACCAGGCAAAGTAAGGCCTGCAAGTACACCAAGCTGCCTGAGAACTCATTTCTATTTGCATATCTATAAACTGCAATAGATATTTCACAATTTACGAACACAAACTGCAGATATTTCAGATCAAACTGTTTTCATGCTTTTCCATCAAAGCAAACTTGAAGTTCTACAGACGAGACATTCAGAGTGCACCAAAGCCCAGCATACAGGCCTTTGCATTCAGAGTTCTCCTTCTTGCCAGCAGCCCACATCAACAAATCTTCATTTATTTGCTCTTTAGTGCAATCAATCCTCTTAGAACACTCCACCAGCCTTCCAGGGGTGGGGGCGAACTCTGCTGTGAACAGTTTTAGTAAGAATAACTCAAACTCGCCTGTAGACTATAAGCTAACCACATGACACTGGAGACCAAAAAAAGCTGGAGTAAGCAGATAAATATTCACGGAACCACCCTATACTGATACGATCACAGCCAGTCCTGTTCCCTGCATTTCTACTGAGTATACGGACAGATTTCACATCTTGTTTACTAAGAAAGCAGCAGCAGACTGCAAGACTACAACCAGGGATTTTTTTTATTTTTTTTCCCCATAAGCAAGAAACATTCTGCCAGTTAAGTTTAAGTCAAGGGCCAAAAGAGACCACTATATCCATATCCAAATACATTTTGAAGTTTCCCAAAAAGCCCACTTGAGCCTGGGCACACCACCGTTTTGTACTTGATATCCACTCATGATGAACCTAAAGGTTTTCTTGTTTTAAGTTTAGCTAAAAATTTAAGTGTCTTCTGCAAGAGGTTAAAGGTCAGCTCAGCACAGCAACGCTGCAAGTCAAGGAGAGCTGCAGTTCTAATTGCTGTGTGCATAAAGAACGCTACTTAGACATCATTGGAGCAAAGATATCATGAATAAGCAGTGAGGAATAAGGAATAAGTTGGTTTTGAAGCCCTCTGAACCTCCTGACACAAGGAAGTCAAAATCAGGAAAAAACCATCCCATAGAAGCAGCAAGGAAAGAGCAAACAACCTAAACCCATAAGCAACCAGGCTTTGTTTAAAATTAACTTTCAATAGTATGCAGTTGCCTTGAGTTCTCCTGCTGTATCTTCCCAAAAATCATTCTCCTCAGATCCTAGATGTTGACAACTGGCTAATTTCACAGTGCTTTGGTAACCAGGAATCCAGCTGTTTGCTAGAAGGGATGAAAGCTCCCCAAACCAGCTTTGCTACTTATACTTGGAAGCAGTCTCTTCTTCCAGGAGGAGCGCTGGCTTGTGAGCCTGACCTGCCCAGCACACCTACCAGTGAGACCAAAGGTGTCCATATGCCACATCTAAGTATAAAAGGGGTTACATTAAATGAGCCATTAAGCAAGAGTTTGCTTTTTGTTTGTTTTAAAGTCTTTCCTGTTCACCTATGACACTAATGTTCCGGCTACCCCGAAAGAAAAATAGTCTTTTTGCTCCACTGTTTATGGATAAAACACAGTAGCTGCTCTTATCTGGTACCATCACATTGAATGGTGATCAGACGCCGAAGCGCCTGAGCACAGAGGAAGCACCAGAAAACAGAACTGAAACATCTGTGGCAGCTCTTTGCAACCCGTGCCTGAAGAGTTTTTAAGGTGTTTGGAGCAAATCAGACCTTAAAATTTCAAATAATGCTGCTGCAGTAAGTAATCCTCCTAATTCACACAGAATACTTAAGTTGTAAGAATCACACCTTCATTAGCAGAGTAAAATGAGGTCCCACCACGGAACCAGCAAAATTCTTTCACTGTCTCTCACTTAAATGCACTTAAGCTTATCTGACCGGTTATCATCCTTCAATTAGTTCATTCAAGGGGAAGAGATAAACTGCTTTCCCCCCTCAGTAGAAGCCCCCCCTCACCCTTCCCTGTGCTCAAGCCGAGCAGCAACCTAAGGTTTAGGAGCAGCAAAGTCCTGAATGGGCTCTGTGCTCACCGCTTCGTGTTTTAGAAGCCGGGGTGAGCTGAGACACCACAGGAAACGGGCTCGAGCTCTAGAGAACCACACCCCGGTAACGCTGCCTTCCCTCGTCCCAGCACCGTTTTAACACGTTCAACAGCAAACTGCTCTTAACCTCCCGGGCCCTGCTGGTGACATCTTAACCACTAGTTTCGTGGTAATTTAATACTTGGCCGAGACATTAGTTTGCTGTAAAACTGCGCTTTGTTAAGCGCAATTGGTGTGGAAACAACATACAAAGAGGGTTGGGTGGTGTTTTTTTTTTAATCCCCAAACCGAGCCACTTTTTTTTTTTTTTTTTTCTTTTTGAGCCAGTTGTTGTGAACTGGAAAAACAAAGTAAGGTTTCTACCATCTCAGGGGGTTGGGAGGTGTGACTCTCCATCCCCAGGTAGCAGATAAGAGGCCTGACAGTACTTCAGAGCAGATGCAGCTTCACCAAGGGTTTTATTGCATTTCAAGAGCCCACACACAGGCACAGAAATACCAATTGGTTCTCCCAGCACGTAAAAAGGCTGAAAAAAAACCACAACCCGAGCACCAAGGGAGCTGCATTCCAAAAGACACCCAAGGGCCACCACCTCCCCATTGGCAAGGTGGTCTCACTGATCTTGCCGTGCTCTGCCCGCAGCTCAAACTGCTGGAAGAGATCCACAGACTGCCATAAGCTCCACCTGACAACCAAGTGTCAGGCACTGCACGGTTACATTCATCCTCCTCGTTCATCTGAAGCTTTACTTTTAGTAAAACCCCATCTACTGAGGCATTCACAGCGGAGCACTGCCCAACACAGATGTTGCACAAGGGTTACACAAGAGCGCTAGACCAGAAGAAAGCCAGCATGATCCAGTCCCATCAGAATTTAGACTCTGGTTCGCCTGGAGAATTACCCTGCCACAGCAGTTTTAAACCATTTATCTAGTTTACCATCAATACTTATTCTAAGAAAAGCCTCAAGATTCATTAGCATTAAGCTTTTATACTTTGTATTTCTAAACCATCTAATGAGGTTTTCCTATGTTTGGGGGCTGGTATAACCATCAGCACATGTACCATTTGGGTTGCAAACAAAACAATGCCTCTCAACGAGATAACCAACTTGGACCACTGAGCATATACAAATCTAGCTCCATCAGTCCAGATAGGCAGATGCACACTGCTGAGATGTAAGGGACATATATAGAAAAAGACTAAATACAGTGAAAAAAAGACATTGCCCACCAGTGACCAGATCACAAGGTCCACAGCAGCATCACTCATCCCCAAGGACATTACACCTCTTTTCCAAAATTTGTTGTTAGTAAACTTCTGTCTTAAACTTTCAACATTCACGAGGTCTTTCTAGAGGACTTGGTGGATTTAATTACCAGATTTACCAAAAATACTACCCTAACGCAGTAATTTATACTCAAATTCTATTTAAAGCAACTCATTGAGTCTTTTCATCATAACATTTATGACACACCCGCTTCTGTATCTAAGTGCCTGCAACCCTCTAAATTTTATTTAGATCTTGAACTAGCTGTTTTACCCTGGTAAATGGCCTCTAAATCGCCTTCTTTTGTCTTTCCATCATCATTTAATGAAATATTTTGCATACAGCAACATTATATGAAAAGCTTCCAAAGGAAGCTGTCTTGCACATTACAAGAAAATTCAAGTCTCACATTTCAACAGGGAAATTGACACTCACCAAGCTAAAAACCACTCAAGGAAAAAAACACATATTTAACTGATTCATTTCATAACAGCTACAGGAAAGAGCTAGAAACCTAGCAACTCTTCCTCTTCTCTATTTGAGGAATTACCATTGTTCTACCAGCCGAAGCACAGTTAAAGATTGTCACTACCAGAGCATATTAAAGAGCTTCCTGCTGCCAAGGACAGTGTTGTGGTGAGGGCGAGACCTCCTGCACAGACAGAACCTCTTGGGTGGAAGAGACACTGTTCCAGCCCCCAGAGCAGCTGCAGTCAAAGAAAGCTCCTTTTGATAGCCAAAGGCTTTCACAAGCTGTAGGACGCCATCACCCTCCTCCCACGGTGTTCAGCAGACAGGAGACAGATTTACTAGACCGTGGTACCAGGCACCCATCTGTAACATCTTCTCAGAAATTTTAACATTGCCCATATACCTTAGAATCGTAGAATTGTCTAGGTTGGAAGGGACCTTTAAGATCATCTAGTCCAACCATCAACCTAGCTGATTAAAAAAACATCACTAAACCATATCACTAATCACCATGTCAACGCATCTGGTAAATACCTCCAGGGATGGTGCCTCAACCACTTCCCTGGGCAGCCCATTCCAATGCTTAATAACCCTTTCAGTGTAAAAATTTTTCCTAATATCCAATCTGAACCTCCCCTGGCACAACTTGAGGCCATTTCCTCTTGTCCCGTTGCCGGTCACTTGGGAGAAGAAACCAACCGCCACCTCACTACAGCCTCTTTTCAGGGAGTTGTAGAGAGCAAGAAGGTCTCCCCTCAGCCTCCTTCTCTTCAGTCTGAACATCCCCAGCTCCCTCAGCCTCTCCTCATAAGGCCTGTGCTCCAGACCCCTCACCGGCTTCGTTACGCTTCTCGGGGCCTGGTCCAGCACCTCAATGTCTTTTTTTGTGGTAAGGGGCCCAAGTCTCACTTTCTGCCTGAGATACCCAGTAAGTCTTACTAACAGTAATGATTATCACTTCTCCTCCAGGTCTCTGAGCAAGCCCTGTAACTGCTGTAACTACTTCCTAAGATGAAAGTTTGTAGCTGCATACGGCAGGACAAACAGGAAAGACTGATATCACATTAAGCAACGGATGTGTTTCTCGTACTAATGCCCCAGTATGTTGAGCAGCGCAGGAGGTAGAACAGACAGCTCTGAGGCAGGAACAAAGCACTAGGAAATTCACGTCAGAATAATAGGTAGAGTCAGCACAACAGAGTACCAACCCTCTACAAAACCCTGACCCTGAGCTAAAGCTTCTTTCCTCCCTGGATTTCCTGAACGCAAGGAAGCTGTTATACCCTGCGGGTCTGGAGGCTTCAAGCTTCAGATATTCATGCTTCCCAGGTTTAAGCCACCAAGTGGACTATTTCTGGAGAAAATGGTAGAGGGGAAAGGTCATACTTTATTGCTCATTTGACTGTTACAGAACAGAAATAAATTCAGTTAAAAAGAAATTCCAGACCATCCTTTACAGACCCTCTACGCAATCGGGCACCAGTTTACCCAGTTACCACAGGTAATGATACTAGACTAGCACGGTGCATCAGTTCCAACAGCTCTGACCAGAGAGGCACACCAAATCCAGCTGGAGCTGCGTGAACCCTGAACTCAACATCTCATTAGGCACCCTAGTGATCTGAAAACCTTTCCAGTTTTGGCTTTCAGCAAGATTAGCAACAGCATAGGAAGTATAATGAGAATTATTCCCCTGTCCCTTCAAACACTGGAATGTTTTCTGGAGGATACAGGCTCCCCAGGGCTGTACTTCACCTCCCACCATTGCTGGCCAGCCAACACTGGCCCTACTGGGAGGACTGGAATCACACACCGACCTGCAGAGCGTAGCGGGGGCATCAGGCTTTGCCCAGCCCAGGAAGAGGGTCTGCAGGTGATGTTCCCCCACCCGCAGCACCAGTGATACTCACAGACATCTGGCTCCTTCTCCACTGCCAGCGCTTGGCCCCAACAGCCCGGCGTCCTCTGTGTCAGCGCGAAGCTGGAATCGGGTCATGTGAAAGCGCTTGCAATTTCTAAAGGGATTACGCTTAATTAAACCAAGCCCCCTTCCAGCAGCCTTAAAGGGCCTTTTCATACCCCTAAGCTCATCAAGGAACAGAACAGCAGCAGGCACACCCCAGGCACCAGGCCTGGTACCAAACGGCAGCCCCTCAAGTGAGGGTCAACCCTCCTGATGGCTCCCAGGAGCTCCCCAGCCCTCTCCATCATCCTTCTCCCCTGCTCAACTGGGGACATGGCACTCCTCATTCCATAGGAGCCACAGGGAGGGGCAACAAGGCCAAGGAAGGTATCCATTCCACCACACTACGGCAACTTGAATAAAGTCACCATAAAATACAGTAGAGGAGGAAGCTCGCCCACCTTTGATGCTCTCAGCACCAGCGAGCCAGAAGTATGAGTTATGTGCTATAGAACGCGTTGTAACATCACCCTGAGAGGCACCCATTATGTCTTGGCTCTGCTTTGGTACCTAACTACAGCCTGTAGCAGGAACTCACCCTTTAATGAATCCCTAATGATTTTAGGGCAGAGCCTGAAGACAAAGTGCTGATGCTACAGAAAAAAATTGAGCTTCTTTGCCCATACATCTTTTAGGCATCTTACGCTGACTAAAAATGGACACGAGCAAAGATCATTATCTGAAAATATTTTACCGGATATATGACAGCCCCTTGATTGTTGTAAGAGGTGAAAAAAAAAAATTAATATTGCACTTGCCCCTCCCATCCCCTGTTCTCTTTGCACATTTGACAGCCCAGCCCATTTTGCAGAAGTAGTTGTCAGTTATTCAGTTGGGGCTATTTTTAACGTCATTTCCGACAAAGCCAGACAGATATGGAGTTGACTGTACCTTTCAGCAATACACTAGTTACAAACACATCCCAACCATCTGCACCCACTGTATGTTAACACCTAACACAGGACAGTCACCTATAGATTGTGGATCAGAGTTCTGAAGGTACCGAGATACCTAAGGATCTTACTGCCTTTCCTATGTGTTAAGTTACCTTATGTACCCAACCACCATTTAAAAACTAGTTCAATATTACAAGCTTGAGATTGCTTTACATGAACACCACACACACAGCTGTCATTAGAGCACAAAAAATGCCGACCGTATCAGACTCAGCAAGAAATAGCAGGTTCACACGAAGCTTACAGCAAAATTTCATCCACTGTGATGCTGAATTCCACAGCTCAGTGTCATCCACTAAGTGACATTTCAGTTTGTACCTATAATAAAACCAAATTAAAAGCAACCTGCAGAGGGAGGACAGGCTTCTCTGTAAGCAGCCAGCGACAACAGGAAGAAGGGACTGAGTGCTCCATTATCAATTAATGGGCTCAACCACTGTTTTGAGTTCAGCTTTGAGACAGACATCAAGAACTGTAGACTAGAAGCACAGAAAGAAGCTCCACTTACGAACTTCAGCAACATACATTTATTGCTGGCCTTATCCCCATCACCACCCCCTTGCAGAGGGATGGAGCTCATACATCTAGTGTGCTATCAAACACCCATCACTGGGCTCTAGATCAAAACTGGCAGCATCCTCCAGATTCCACTGGGAAGTGCATATTGCTGCTGACCGACCTAGAGATCCCAGTGGATGGGGCTTTAAGCAACCTGGTTTGGTGGGAGGTGTCCCTGCCCAGGGCAGGGGGGGTGGAACTGAATGATCTTTAAGGTCCCTTCCAACCCAAACCATTCTAGGATTCAGAAAACACTGTGGAACCACACCTTAGCAAAGTCACATTAGAGCCACGTCCCCACCACCACCGGTTGCTCTCAGTCCCCAGCAAGGCAGGACAGCTTCTGTGGTCAGGGAGCTGGTTTCACACAGCTCCAGGAGCCAAGCCGTTGAGAACAGCAAGAGGCAAGAGCCTTCCTGCTCCACAGGAAGCCGGAGCACCAGCAGGCGAGACTGAGAAAGTTCACAACTTTGAAGAGTCGTGTTGCAGAAACTGAACACAGAATGGGTGGAGGGGGGAGAGCCTGAGCTACAGGAAGCCAGACGCACCCCGAGACACCCACGTGTGCATCTTGACACTCATCTCACTGCAGCAGAGACACCGAGGGGATGCTGCCAGGGCAGAAAGCGCTCTGCCCATGACTTCTAGCAAAACTCACCTTTATAGCACTGATTTACCACCATGAGACAGGGGAAACCATTAAAGAGCTAAGCAGCAGGTCATCCACTCTTCTAGCACTTGGTGATCAATGTGGAATTTTTTAGAAGTACGCCTGCCCCACGAGGAGCTTGGAAGAGCAGAGAATTTCTTCACCTAACAAAGCGGTTCAAAATAAGCCAATTGTGTCCACTTCAACAGCATTTTCAATACAAGTTTTCTGACAGGGCTTATAGCAGGCACCATAACCAGTGGTCGAAACAGTCAATCCTTATTCTTCAAAAGGGCAAGAAGAAATTGACTGAAGTGGCTTTAAAAACCTGGTTCAAAATATAACACTAAAGCGGTCAGTTTCAAAAAGGAAACCAAGTGATTTATCCCATTATAAACCCTGTCATGCTGTAGTGTCTGAGCCCCAAATATGTATTTGTTTGGCTGTTAACACAAGTGGCCACTTGAGATGAATTTGGACTGCTCATCTCCCAGCGATAAGGAAAATAAAATTCTTCCATGCAGCCAGTGGTAAACAGGAATGTTCCCATGAAAATGTGTTTCCTTGAGGACGCTGCCATTGAAAAGGTAATGCCTACAGAGCAGAGCAACACAGCAGCATTTTGCTGCTCTTCTGGTTCACAGGACCACGTGTGAGAAGCCACAACTACCTCTGTGTTGAAGTTACCCTTTGCAACTCATCAATTCCTAGTGTTCAGAGGGGTCTGAGTACAGAGGAACAAGTGGAGCCTGAGGGGACTCTCCTTACAGGACATCTCCATCAGGCCAGAGATATCTTACTCAAATCTAATCAGAAAGTCTACTTCAGGCATCCTTATATGAACTAGGGCTTCTTTCCCCTCCCCAAGTGGTGGAAAATCAGATTTATAACCCCCAAGGACAGTCTCTCTAAAAAATGAGGTCTCCTCCAACCACATTCACAGAGTTCACAGAAGGGCTTCAAAAATGTCCTTAGGCATGTATTATTTCCTTTGCATATTCCTTATATAAAGGGGCTGAAGTTTGCAGTTGCCTTCCTTAGGGGCCTTCATTCACCCACCACACTTCAACTTTTCAGTTTTCCCACAACCAACGTTTCAAAGGTCCAGAGCCACCTTCTTCCATTAGTACCAGTACTTAGTAAAGCAAGAACAGAGCCACGCAAAGCCAGGGCTGTGCCAGTGCATCTTAATAGATTGGAGAACTGGGCTTTTTAGAACTCTGGAGGCATAATTTACCCAATTTAATTAGTGACCTGATTTAGGCAAGCAACTTTTTTTCACAAATAAAAGTTCTACTTTATAAGAAGATTACGACAAAGTTATTAATTTAAAACAATTTAAAAAAAAAGAAAGAGACAGGGAATTCCCCTACCCCCCCGCCCCAGCACGGCTTCTGAAATCATTGATGACATGTTTCCAAGTTAAAGCTACTTGAATATAATTCCTTCCTTTTCAATCAAGCAGATAGTGAGTAGTCACATCCTACGACTGGTGTTTCAACACGGTGGGTGCTCGCAGCTCGTCACCCTGTCCAGAGGGCAGATGAGTTTCAGTTTGACAAAAGGAGTTGCGAGATGAGAGGTCTAAGGCAGCAAAAGCAGCCATGGGTGGATCCCCAAATTTACAGTCAAGTGCAGAGACTCATATGCCACATTACACAACTTATTCACACCCTTGTGCAATGGATCAATTCCTCTATTTTTGCCATTTCCTTTCTCATAAATAGATTCCTCATGCACCTCCCTTTGCTTTCCTGTAGCTGTTCCAAGCCATTAACGTTGCCACTTGCCATTTCTTTAGAGCCAGTCTGGAGAGGCCCTTCGAATAACTATTTTTGTACCTGTTGTTTGAGCTACTTAGAGAGGAACATGCTTTACTATTTAAAACCCAGGAGTTAAAAAAATAAAAAAAAAATCATGGGGGAAAACCCTGACTCTTTTTCCACAATATCTGGATCAGGAGGTAAAACTCAAAGCAAAATCTAGCTGTATGCAGTTGCCATCAATCAACTGCTGCAGCCTGGGGAGCTTTGTGGGGTTTGTTTGGAGATTTTGTTTTGAACATCCATTTGTTTTGTGCGTGTTAGAAGGTGCTGTTCTCTGGAGAAACAGTATATGCCTATTATGGCCTCTGCACCCTAATAGCAGGGTTGGCAGTTGTACTTCACATGTCTGAGCTTAACCACATCCCTGGCTAAAGCTCTCCGGCTCGGAGGCAGGCAGCAGGGCAGTGGGTGTGAAATGCCAGCAGTGGTACGGGGTGACATTCCTCCCAGTATTCTGTGCCCCTCCTCGGCAATTCCATTCACAGGTTACAAACAACTGTTTTGTGCCCCTGTCCCTTCAGTCGTACCCTCCACACACGTGTTACCATCCTGGCTGCTCCTGCAATCACTTCACCAGCAAAACAGTTCCGACACTGGAAGCATTTTTGGAGAAGGCTCTTAGAGGGCAGCTTTTCTCCCACCCCTGAAACTTGTCTTAGTCTAGTTCTTCCCTTCCAAGCTCCTTTCCAAAGGCAGGGGATTTCCCAATACCCTTTAACAGCTGCAAAGACCCAGTTCAAGGGGTTAAGCAGACAAGCCTGGTAGCCAAGACGTAGTTCCAGACAGCCAATAAGCTTTCCAAACCTAGCATCCAGTGGATGCCTGCCAAAATTACAAGCAGCTATTTTGCTGGAAGGGGCTCAAAACAAGATCAAGACAGGATGCTAACAAGACAAGTGTGAGCTGCATAAAGGCAGCACATGTACAGTGAGTACTAGAGGTTCAGAAGCCAATAGACTAAACACTCATTCCCTACGCAAAGGTCTCCAAATTCACCTGCGATTAAGAATTATTTTAGAGGTAACTTGGAATTGAGGGCAAATAAAATCTAAAAAAAAAAAAGCCATGCTCAGACACTCTGTTTATCATTCAGCACGAAGATAACTGCTGTGACCGAGCTCTTCCTTCCCAAGGATGCTCATGTGTGGACGAACAAGCCAGACACGTGCTTATCGGTTTCACGCGCTCCTCCGTTCTTCAACCACGAGCCACCTCTCATTGCGGCTCCCTGGTAAAGGAGAGGGGCAGGGGAACACAGGGCTGCCTGTTCCAGACATCCCAAGCGCTGCCTGGGTGTGGCACGGCGAGTTCTTGGCCAGCTCACAGCCCTCACTGAATATCTGAACAATAGCCAGACTTCTAGGAGCTAGAACACAGCCTTACTGTGGGATCCGACTGCCCAGACTATGAGCCATCCCTCCAAATTTAACCGCCGGCACAGTCAAGCATGAGGTAAAGCCCTTTCATCATCCTGTGATTTTTTTTTTTTTTTTTTTCAGTTTTATCATTTCCAGTGCGGGAGACAAATCCTGAAACTTCCTTTCGGTACAGGGTCTCGTTTAGGCTGGCTGCCTGCCTTTTCCTATCTATTTAGGTCACAGTTCCCCGAAACGCGGGATTTCCCTGAAACGGCTCCATTCTACGCTTCTTTTTAATATTCATTTTCCCCACCCACGTTTGCTTTCCTCGCCACCAACCTATTTTGGGTTTTAAATAGCTCTGTTGGGACTGCGCATAGTTCATAAGTGACCAGCTTGTGATGGCTGAAGTACCTTTTGTTATTTTAAGCTCCGGCTAATTCAAGCACTTGAGTTCTCCTAATATAGAGGAGAGTCTCTAAGCCACCAGGACACACAGAACCCACGTCCAGCAGGGGCAGAGCTGCCATGGAGCCGCAGAGAATGGGTGCCAGCTCACCCAGGGTGCGGTCCCACCACCGCCACAAGCCATCCCAAAGGGCCCTCACCCTCCCACTGCCTTCTTTGGGCTCCTATCAGCACTGCGCCACGAGCAGGACCAGAGAATGAATCAGGCTGAGAATAACTCATCTGATGTCATTTTTTCCAGCAGAACCCTTTTCGTTGGTCCCATTCACTGCATTTGAACAGAGACACTGCTCCCGGCACGGATTTACAGGGAGAGGAAAGGCTTTTTGAGACAAGACAGTCCAAGATATTGAACCACTTCTTACACCCCGCTCCCAGACGCTCCTGCTTCACCCTTTGCAGTAGCTCTGATACACAGTCCCTTGGTGAGATTTACCCCACATCAAGCCACGTGTGCACACGCGTTTCACAGAATCATAGAATGGTTTGGGTTGGAAGGGACCTTAAAGATCATCGAGTTCCAACCCCCCTGCCATGGGCAAGGACACCTCCACTAGAGCAGGTTTCTCAAAGCCCCATCCAGCCTGGCCTTGAACACTTCCAGGGATGGGGCAGCCACAACTTCCCTTGGCAACCTGTTCCAGTGTCTCACCAGCCTCAGAATAAAGAATTAAGCCAGTTTTCAAATGAGCTAATTGAACCGATGCTCTACCGAGCCGGACTATCCAAGGCAGGGCAAGGGAGGAACACACAGATGGGAGGGAACCATCAAAGCTCTCAAACGTGCAACCAAGTTGATCTATTCCATTAAATGCTGCATTTAAACGCACACTCTTGAGTTCACATTCATACACCCCCCTTGAAATATGCTGTTAGAAATTAGGCTGTTTGAAAAGAATGCCTGATAAATGTCAGTTTCCACTTGAGAGCTAGACACATGCATGAAGACGTTGCTAAATACCCAGAAATCCCAGTGGTCAAGTAAGATGCCCATTAACACATCTTCTTTTTAAATACAGGTCCATCACATACCACCCTTACAATGCACAGAATTAAGGGCAGATGATAGTCAGACATTCTATAGATCAGACAGACGCCATGAGACCAAGAAGTCAAAACCCAGCCGTAGCAGAGGGTATCACTTACACTGTTTCAGATGCAAAAATAAATAACATTCTGCATCATGCAGCCTTCTCTAAAGGGCCTGATTTATTTATTTATAAGAAAACACTTAATTACACCTTCCAATCCAGGGTATCTATTCTTTAATTTTTCAGGGTGTTTTTACAAAGTCTATTTAAAAAGAAAGCTACAGCTACCTGAACACAATTCAAGTCTGGAGGTCTTGAGCTAAAGACTGTAGCTGCCTCTACAGTTTTACAGACACAGAGTCACAATTTAAAGAACAGAATAAAGCCTTAGACTTTCAGTGACTGCTCCAGAGTCAAGCTATTTCCAGTTTGCTACAGGGTTGCAAGTTCTGGAGGGGGCTATAAGCATTGCTAAGAAGCAACATCAATCACATACATTGATACCATACCACCTCGGGACTCTCACAGCTTAACATCATCTCCTGGCCAATGCCAGCTTTGTGTGGGAAGGTGTTTTTAAGATCCTGCCCAGACATCACCAGAGACACCCTGCACAGACCCAACCATACCAGCAAACACAACAGCTAAGATGCTGTACTCACAAGTAACTGGGCTTATGTTAAGTGCTCCTTAAATAAAGGGTTTGCTTTTGATAGTTTTCAATCATTACACTTGAATAGCTCTTTTGCTTTCTCCATGACTTTGCACTCCAGAAGACAACTTCCAGGCACCTACACAGTACCTCGCAAGTTCCAGTACTTTCCAAGTTATCTTTATGAAGAACTATTGTCCCAGTGTAACAAAAACAAGACCCTGAACAACCCAATCTAACTTAGAAAATGATCCAACTTTGAAATTGGCCTTGCTCTGAGCATGGGTCAGACCAGATGACTTCTAGGGTTCCCTTCAGCTTAACTTTTTCAATAATTCTATAAGGTCACTGAAGGCTGTTGGGGAGCTACCCTGAATCAGCTTAAACATTTACAATGCTCATGGCAGAAACTGACTTCTTGTATCAAGTGGGCAGGAGCAATTTCCTTATGTGATTTGTAGTTTCAATATTTAGATCCTTTAAACCTCCTCTGCAAATGGGAATGTTATGGACTGTCTTTATGCAGCCAAACACACAGATAAGCCAAATTGTTAGTAGTGTTCCTGAAGCTAGAGGTCAAAACTGAGCAGTAGGAAGAGAAATAGCCAGATGCTGAGTACATCTCCTGTTCAAGTCAACATACACGCAAATATAACTTAACCAAAGCAAACAGTAAAACTTCCTACACTGACCCAATGCAGGGAGTCTGCAAAGGAACCTTCTGCAAAGACCATTTGTAAGTCAACTTGTAAGCTTAGCTCTTATTCAGACCTGCTGTGTAGGGCTGCTTTTTGTTGTGTTTTCAGTTTTTTCCCATATGCTAAGGAACAGCAGCGTAGGATTTGCAGGCATTAATTCAACTTTAATCAAAGCCTGGGGGTCCTTCATGTTCCTGCATGAACATACCTCACATCTCCAGAACAGGAGGAACAGTAAGAGCATCTAACTACCTTACTGAGGTTTGTTGTGAAAACAAAGATCCACATTAATGCATCTAACAGCCCATCTTTCTCCAAGGGAACGGCAGATCAATGAAATCACTTGGTTTACACAACTGTCAGATCCAAATGATTTTCAGATCCTTCCAAACACTGTCAAATCAAAGCTGTCATTAGAATATTGTAAAGGCATTTCACTGGGAAGTCCTCTATGCCAAACTTTTCTGAGATCAAAGCATTTGCACATAGTCATTTGCAGCACAAATGAAAGAGGCTTTCAAAGCTTGGCCATGGGAGAAGCAGCCGGTCACCTCCTCTGACTGAGGTGCTCAGCGGCAGAAGAGACTTTGCACAGAGGTGAGCTGAGGAGAACCAGGACAGCCTTCTGACAGATTTCTACTTGATTATTTAGCACTTGTCAGAACAAAGACTAATATAGCGTCATATCTCCTGTGTATGATGCTGAAGCAAGGATTGTTCAGGACATTTCATCTTCAGTTGATTGCTCTGATCTTTCAGCAATTCCGGAATTACTTAGTCCTTCTATTTCTTCTATTTTGACAAAAAGATTCAAGACAGACACTACAGGGGTACGTTCTTACAGCTGAAGTTGCTGACATGTACCCTCATTAAAAAAAAAAAAAAAGACCTCTACCCTATTCTGTTGGGTGTGCAAAGGGATATTATTCAAAGCAAGCAGAATACACTGCGCTGCAACTCGCAGCCAGCCTTCAAGTTGAGATCTTAGTAACAAACCACAGAGCAAGATAAAGCAAAAATACCAAACAACTTGGGGGGGGATGGGGAGGGGTGGAGAGCGGGGTTGAGCTTTAGCTCACTCCTATGTGTAGGGCTGTCAGCACAGCACCCCGGGTAGACACCGTGCCCATCAGCGCAGAAGACACGGTGGAGAGATTTCACAGAGGCTAAAACACTTGCAGCATTAAGAGAAGAACAAGACAATTCTGAGCCTTTAGGAACTTTCTGCTAGAACTTGCTGCCTCCCAGTTTGCCGTGGGTGGGCCAGGATACCACCAGTTGGAGGTGCAGTTTAGTGTTTTAAGCTAAAAAAAAAAAAAGATTACATCAGCAGGCAATAAACACGTTTGAATTTTTTTTGACCACCAAGTTCAGGTAACAGAGGCTCCTTGCTTGCTTTTTGGAGTAACATTATAGCAGCAAGGAAAGTGTATCATCTCAGTATTCCAGGAAAGAATGTTACAGCTTATTCTTTCCCAGAATAACAGCTCCTGTAACAAAGACCGCACAAGGAAGCTGCAGCCTAGAGGACTAAGACACTTTGTTTTTATTCAGCACCATAAAACACTTATCACTAAACCAAGAAAATACTTGAATAAACACTCTCAAAGCCCACCATCTTCCAAAACACGGACTTGGGGCTTTCAGGTATTATAAGTAATAATAACCTTTTCTGACCCCATTATTCAAGCTATTAGCAACCTTGCAGTTTTTGAGGCAGCTCATAAAATGAGCAGTCATGTAACAGTTCATTCATACAGCAGCTTCTCGTTCTCGGAGATGGTGGATATTGCCTAGAACATCATTATTTTACAGCTCTCCACTTCCTGTATTTCACCAATGCAAACAAGTTCACATGTTGAGTGCTCCTTGGTGAAAAATACAGATACTGCAAGAAAAATTCCAGTTGCTCACACAGCATGTTTTCAGAAACAGAAGCAAGATTTCTCAGCCCGAGGTAAGCTCAGATCCTGATTTTTCCCCCGCAAGGATAACTGTAGGCACAGAGCACTGAATACATCCAGACACTGGATTCAGTACATCTCAGCCAAAGTTCTCATTATCTACCCAAGAAAACAAATGAAGTGAACAAGTCCACTCTTTCAAAAGTTTTAAGTCTCCTTAATATACAGATATAGGTAGAAGCAAATGAAACAACCAGATGTTGGCAAAATAGTTACCGATACCTAAGCTTTTGATCTTGTCTCACAGCTACCTTAACATTCAGTGTTTAACAGATAGTAGTTACAAACCTTTCCTATGCACCCTGTGCAGTCTCTCCGTTAATGAATGGTGTCAAACAAAACTTAGTGGAACACATGAATATAATGAGTAATATGATCGAGTATCATCCCTAAAGGACAAGTGCTTTTTTTTTTTCATAAAGCCAAAACACACACACAAACCAAACCACACACCCCAAAGCAAATTGCATCAAGATTTTGCATGTTGTTTTTGCTTGGACACCCAGTATTCTACTCTCTCAGCTGCACTATAAACTACAATACGAGCAAGTTTCTTTCAACCCATCCTGCTTTGCAGGCAATTTTGCTTTCTTGACATATAGTTACTAGAAGGCCTGTCTTAGTGGTCAGATGCTAACTAGATTAACCAAGTAACTGGGCGCTACTAAAAGGCATTTAAAGGACAATGCAATCATCAGGCACAGTCAACATGGGTTCACAAAGGGAAAAGTCCTAATGAATTTGATATCCTTGTATGATAAGGTCACCCACCTAATGGATGAAGGGAAGGTGGTGGATGTAGTTTTTCTGGATTTTATTAAGGCTTTTGATACTGTTCCTCAGAGCATCCTTCTGGACCAGCTGTCCAGCTGTGGGATATTCACAGGGCACTGGGTGAGGAATTGTCTGTACAGCTGGGCGCGAAAGGCTGCAGTGAATGGGGTTACATCTGGCTGGCAACTGGTCACCAGCCGTGTTCCTCAGGGCTCAGTCCTAGGGCCAGTGCTACAGATGAAAACTCTTGTTTAAGGGAGGGATGAGAGCAGAAGTTTTATTGTAGCTTAAGTTCAACTTAGAACATCTTCATACAACTGAAATAAATATTAAGCATATTTATTATTACTCTTTTATGAAAAGTTTTGATTTGCTGAACCTGTCTTGACCAATGGTCAGCATTACTTTGCTAACCCTATGAAAAAAGGTACTGAAGCACCAAATTTTAGCCAGTTTTCCTGCACAGATACATCATTGGTCAACTTCTGCAAGAAACATCTCTTACACACAAGGAGAAAACATTTCTAAAGATGTCTATACAAAGACTTCTATGCCATATGCCTCTTGCTACCTTGCACAGGAACAGGTCATGCATTAATCAAAGTGTCTGCTTAATGGACCAGTAAGTATCCCCTTACTTTTAATACATATGTACATATCCCTCCTTCTCTATCATTTCTAACTGGAACTCCAAGGTCGCCAGTGAGTTGTTATACTAATAAGCGCCAACAGGATTGTTTACATACAAGAGGATGTATTGGACCACAAAGTATTGTGTGGGTTTTGTATCACCACTTTTTTATTGGGCAACTCGATATTGCCTGACTTTTCCAGCAGTGGAGCTGCCTTACTTGCTTACAGAGGGTCTTCAGTACCATTTGCTGCCATTCTGCAAGTCCTGGGGATTACAATCATTTTTGGATGATATCAAGTTCTAGATTTTAATAGAGAAGAAAAAAACAAACATGCAACCAGAACCCTCTTGTCCCTCCAGCAACCAGCTTGAAAAGACATTTAGTGTATTGAGGAAATAGATACTACTTTTTTTTTTTATTCGCTTTTCCAGAATAGCATATTCAGAGGGTGAAAAAAAATTATCTCTTATTATTCTTAGAGATAGTATGAACAAAAAGGCACACCTCCAGGGGATGGGGGATGTTGAGAGCCCTGACACTTCACCCTAATAACTTCTCTGGCAGCTGATTTTTGCACTGTAACCAAGCACAGAATTAATACCAGACAGTCAAGTTTAGTACAGTTTAAAAGCTACAGCAAGGAAAGATTTAGCTGAGAATTCCATGCTTTCTTAGCCTGTGTTATATAAAACCAAATCCATTTATTACATGATGTGACTAAGTGATTGATCGAACTGCAACGGCAGATTTTTCCTGTGCTTAGTCACTTCCCCACTGTTACTAGGTCTCCCAATTCGGAGAGAAAAAAAAGGTTGTGAGTCACAAGGGCTTACCAAGGAGAAGCGGATAAATCAGTGATATACAGACAGGGAAGAATGGCAGATGGCTGCAGGAAGTCACCATTTGCTTTAAAAAGAAAATACCTGGAGAACATAGGAAGGCACACAATCGCAGCATAGCGGTTCCCTAACATGCTGCACGCAAGATACTCTGACATTGACTTAACCTCCCCATCCACAAAAAAAAAAAAAAAAGAAACTAAGGTTTTAAAGTATTCACACTCCAGTACAGTGAAGTCTGTTCTCCTGAGCATCCTCCCCCTACAAAACAAACAAGTTGGCCAACAGAGCTAGAAACTGGCAAGAGAGTATAGATCAGCCTGGACCACGCATACCACGCCACTCATTCACTACTTCAGTCATCCTCCTGCTCATCTGAGATTTCATTTTTCTCCACACAGAATCACTGCTGGCAGAGAAAGAAGTTCTGTCTCTTCCCCCTCCTAGCCCGTCATCCCACTTTTGCCTAATTGCATGTTTCTCTACAGAGCGCATCAGATTTGGAGCTTTTTCATTCATTCCTCTTTTAGGGGCATCCCTATAGCTATTCCATCAACCAGCAACGGTCAAAGGTACAGAAACCTAGTATGACCAAACACTCCTATTTCTTAGCCTAGGAATGCGAAGAGAACCGGACATCATTCCTTCGTCTAAAGTTTATATTTCTGAAAAACTTCCTCAGAACAGCTACAGCCTCAGAGATGTTGGAACAACTAGAGAAAAAAAAAAAAAGGCATTTTGCAGGTGTCATACCATTAAAGACCTCTGTTTTCTCCCCATTTAACACAAGTTCAACAAAAGGCCAGGAATTTCTGGCTGCCCCAGTACTCCCTGGAGGATCACACACTCCTACAAGTGAGGACATCCTTCCATAGCAGCACAGGAAGGAAGCAGCACCAGATCACCTACATGTCGACAGTTGCTGCAGCCATAATTGTCTCTCATCAATAAAAGGCCCAAACCTCTGTAATTTCAGGTTTTAAACCTTTAAACGGTTGCAGCTGATCCTGTGGTTTTATAACCACCAAGCCTGCTAGTGACTGTCTCTTCCTACATCCCTGCCAAGTGTTTGCTGCACAATCTTTTAAACATTACAGTAAGAGTCAGCTTTAGCTACTGGAGTTAGAAGGGTGGGTTTTAATGCCCACAACTTCCAAAACACTTGGATGCTCCACCTAGAAACAGCCATAAAAGCGTTACAAAAAAGGTTTGCCCAAAAGAGTAGCCTTCCACCCATCTAGAGACTTCAGCCTGCTTTAGAAGTTCCAGATAGGATAAAAACAAACTCCTTTGATGCAGTATTATTGGCTGCGCTATGCAAATTCCTGCTGTTCCCAAACACCCCTAGGGAAAAGCCAGCAATTAACTGACTGCTTACTAGTGCTCTTAATTTACATCAGTTAATTGCCCCGGATTATTCCTGGGCAGGGAGGGATTTCCTCTTTTCCAATGGTGTGTCTGCCCCAGCAGAGAGACTCCTCACAGGGTGACGATGATTTCTAGTATAATCATTTCTAGTACAATCATTTAGCAGCCAAACAAGACACCGGGAGGGAATGGGGGGGGGACACCCGAGGAGTTAGTGTTGAGATCTTCGAACTCTTTTTCAAGCCGACCCCATTGTAATCCTCAGAACAGCGATTAAGCAGAGATAACAGCTTTATTGTGCAAATTCAGGGAGGCCCTCTTGCTGCACAGAAGGGGAAAAAAAAAAAAAAAAAGAAAGAAAAAAGAAAAGAAAAAAAAGAAGTCAGCCAAATAAGGTTGTTTGAGCTGCACCAAGCCAGGAAAAGAGTCCAGGAGATGACGTAGCTAGAGGAAGCTTTTGTCAGCTTCCTTTATACCCTGGAGTGGGGCCAGAGCTACCTCTTCCAGAGGGGTTTTGCTGCAGAAAGTGTCAGTGGAACAGCAAGGACAGGCAAAGCCCAGCAGCTCAGGAAGGGTCCTGCTCCCCCTGAGCCCCAGCTTCTCCAGGGGCAGAGCCAGGAGATGTTTGAAATCATTCGGTTTCAGTTCATCAGATCTCTTTCCTGTAGCTACCTAGGGACTTCAGTGAGCTCTGCGCAGGAGGATTTCACTTCAGACCAGACATTAGACATAAAACAACTGAAACAAGTTTCCTCTAGAGGCAGTGATGCCATTTCCTGTCAAAAAAAGGAGTCCATATTAAGACATCTTATGAACCATCCTCACAAGAAAAGCAAGAATTGTAATTAACCTTCGGGGGTGATTAATCAGACGAGGCAGAGTCACCCCAAGGAAAGCCTGCAACCGCTCGCAGGTCCAAAAAAGGTACTGCCAGTAAACGTTCAGGAGACGGGATATTTGTAAAAAGCAAGTGATGACCAACCCCTGACATTAGGAAATCTTTTTTCCCATAGGATTCCAACAGCAGAAGCAGCAGATCTAAAGCTTTCCTCGGGCTCCTTTATCATGTGCACCTCAGCAACCTGCTTCTTGCTCATCCGCCTCAAACAACTAACCGAGAGGTCAAAAAAGAAAGAAAGGACACAACTAACACATTTAATCTTCCAGAGTCTCTGGTATGAGGAGAACTCTTGGGCCTAACACCGTCACAATAAAGTTTTAAGAATGGAATCACGACCATCAATTCAGATGAGGCCTTCAGAGTACTTCTTGCTCACTGCAGTCTGAAGCCACTCTAACTGATGTGTTCTGCACAACGCTGCCAGTTCGGTGCCAGGCTGGCCATGAGAAGGGGAAGCAAGATTTTAGCAGTATGTAAAAAACAAAGTGAACACTAGTTTATCAGTAGTATTCTTTAAACTCCCTGCTTTTGTTCACTATCAGGCTTAACTGCTTCATCTGCACAAGAGGTAAAAACCTCACTACTCTTGCAGAATCTCGGAACCAAGCTGATGAACACAAGACCAGGCAGGGTGTAAAGGCCTTTCCCAGTTTGTAAAACCCCATGGCAGGTATAAAGCTACTGATAATTCATTGTATACCAGTCCAGTAGTTTACCTGGTTCCACTGTACACTCAGCATGTTCTAAATATTGTTGCTTCTGAAGTACAAAGCCATCTAAATTCACCAAAAGACTTCTGTATAAAGCAAGGTCTTTGGGAGCTCTCAAACACACCTTTTCACAGCAACTCCATATATCTGACAGTGTTAGAAGAAAGTTATGACAGAGTTTGCCTAAGAAGCTGACACCCATGTCACACCAATGCCCATCTAACTTCGATCCCTGCTGCCAAGCTTCCCAACTCATACTAAGCAAGGGAGAGGAGGAGATATAACACCAAAGGGTTGGTCCTCAGGTAAGGCAGAAGGCATCTGAAATGCTTCTAGCATTGAGAAGCATCGCAGAGTTGAGCAACCTGGTCTAGTGGGAGGCACCCCTGCCCATGGCAGGAGGGCTGGAACTAGATGGTCTTGGAGATCCCTTCCAACCTAAACCATTCTATGATTCCTTCATAGCACAACAGGATCCAAACCCAGGGCAACAAAAGAAAAATGTCCATCCGTTGTAAGTCATGGTTTCCATCACTGTCGACCCTTCCCCCTCAGCTTTCAAGAGAAAATTCCACAAGAAAAAAAAAGGATCACCCAAACAAGTGTAGCATCCTGCTCAGAGCTGACATCTTGTTGCAGCATTTGGTACCAAGTAGCTACACATCATGAAACTAATATCCAGATGATTCTCCTGATACCTACCCCAGTCTTTCTGTTACCTTTCTTCTAACCAGACCTATGCAGCTCCAAAGAATGAAGAAATACGCTTCAAGGACCTTTGGAGTCCAAGTGAGAATTAGGACCATCAATTTAAGCTACAGCCAGGGTCTCTGACAGCCCTAATGGCTATTGCTATGCTGAGTTTTAGAAAGTTTTAAGGGAAAAGGAAAAAGCAGAAAAGGCTTTAAAAAAAAAATAAATATCTTAAATAGCATCATGGAGCTGAGACCTACAAATCTTACTGTTCTTTTGTGCTGAAGACTTCATGCTTGTCCAAGCTGATTTTCTGCAGTAACACTTTGCCCTAGAAACCTGGAGACTTGTGTCCTGAACATCGAGAGAAACACTTAGTTCTGCTAATACAATAAGAAGAGTTCAAACTTTATTATACCTTAATTTGAAGCTAATCACGAGATCAGCTCTGACTAAACCCATTTCTCTTCAACAAGTAAAGACTGAAACAGAACTGCTCAAGTCCTAGCGACAGGACAGTTGAACGAACACCTCCTGCACAACAGACGCTCACATTTTAAGTTCAGTGGCCTATTCATTCATATAGTCACAAAGTAAGTGCATTCATAGGCAAAACAGTTAATGAATCCCGATACAGAAACATCGCCTTTTCTATTAGCTAAAAATACAGTAAAGTATCAGCCCAAACAGGCGTGACTGGTACAAAAAAAGGCCGCTTTCCCTTCCCACTCCTCCAACTAAGAGGGGTTTTGTAACACTAAAGTTCAAGTGATTAACTATGGTGCTTGGACTGGCCGTCAACATGACGGTTCATTCACTTCTATCGGGATTTGGAACCGAGCCCCTGCCCAGCCTGGGATGAGTCAGTGTGAGACCAGAGCACCAGTCACCCCGCATGAGATCAGAAGCCTTCTCCTGGCCAACACACGGACTCCTCGCAACCCGGCGAGAGGCTTGTCAGAGCCTGACAGTGGCTTTAGCACTCATCTGCATCCACCCCTCCGCGACACAAAGCGTGGGGGGAAATCACATGCCCTCTTCGGTGTGTGCTTTAGCAGTTTACGTCTTGCAAACTTTTCAGAACGAAAAAACAACCAATAAATCAGAGTTGGTTCCTTAACTATAAGATCCCTCTAGATAAAACCGTCGGGCTTTCCCGTGGAGAGCACGGCAGGATCAGCGGGCTGATCCATGATGGACTTTCGACGGAGCCTACAAGGCCACCAGCCACCAAACCCCCCGGACATCCCACTTCACCACCACAGCAAAGTCATGTGCCACCAGTTCAAAGGTTACCAGAGTTAATCTCAGATTCCTATTAATAGTGCACCAAAGCACAGTGCCACTCGGAGCAGGACTCGTGTAGCAAAATGGCAACCTCTAGCTAGATGTGTTAACATTTAGCCCAGCTTAAGGAGGAGCAGGGACTCGGAACTCAACAGGTTTTGCTGCTCAGGCCATGCAGCAGCATGTTCTGTTAAGCCTGGTGAGATGAATGATAAGAGCTACCAAACACTTTAGACACAAATGTTTTTCCTGCCCAGCCAGAACTGTTCCCTGGAACATTTCCTCCATCTGTCTTCTTCACAATGGATTTATTTTTGTGATGAAGCTCACATATAGCTACATCTAACCGCTCCAGTTTCACCCACATTTGACCTTGATTGAGGAGAAGTCACTCACATTTTACTGTTTTGTTAATTAAGTAGCTATTAACAAATCTCAAGCTAGCGCACTAGTAGTCATGTTTCTTTCACATGAAGAACTGATTACAGAGTTACGCCAGCATATCCTGTTCCTGCAAACCACAGCTC
Organism: Tringa tobata; assembly: GCA_033628505.1. Taxonomy (NCBI): domain Eukaryota; kingdom Metazoa; phylum Chordata; class Aves; order Charadriiformes; family Scolopacidae; genus Tringa; species Tringa tobata. Next base: position 42,752 of record JAHREE010000243.1, on the reverse strand, counting down.
AAGAAATAATGTTTAAAATATTGTTTCGGTTGGGCCTGCAACTAGGGCAGATGGGGCAGGAAGCCCGAGGGCTGGTGGCTGACACAGCGAGCATCCTGCAGCTCCAACCCCCTTTCTGCAGAATCCACAGCGTGCATTTCTTTATCTGTTAAAAAAAAAAAAAAAAAAAGAAAAGAAAAAAAAAATGCTCTGAAAAAGCAGAACTGCTCTGTCGGAAGCAGAAAGCAGCAGACTGAGAACATCAGCCCGGCCCGAGGGTGTGCCTGTGGATGGAGAGGCTGAACCCAGCACCTCGTAGCCAGGTCGGGATTCAGCCTGTTGGTGGAAAACCAGCCTCGTAAGCATCTCAGCAACAAGTTCAGGATTTCTTGGGTGATTCACACCAGGAGAAGACACTCATCGCAACTGTAATCTCGCTGGCTAAAAGGTCTCGACTACCTTTTACACAGAAGTCCCCTAACCTGAGCTACTTCTGTTAATCTTACTGAATCTTACTTTTTTTTTTTAGCAATTAACTCTTCACTAATCATTGTCGATTTTCAATGAAAGGCCTTTCTAAAGCTTCAGAAAATACTGTCTTAACCTTGAAGTGGCCTGAGTTTGATATCCTTTTAAGATGTTGATGTTTTAAAAATAATAATAATAATAATCCAGCTATTGTCTCAGAGAGCTGGCGCTTAAGACAGCAGGAAAAGCAGAAGTCAGTCAAACAGGCACTTGATATCTATTTTAAAGTAATAAAATTAAACCCTCTGTTAAAAAAAAAGAAAAAGAAATAAATCAGGGTGGATTCCATTTCAACTTCCACTTGCAGAGGGGTGGGGTTTTGTTTAGGATTTTTTTCTCTCCTTTATGTAAACCAGAGACTCTTAGCTTAAACATTAGAGGTTCTTAAGGCCGTTTCAGATCAGTCCCAGGGAGGAAACATCCAGAGCTTTCCAGCCCGCTCCTTCCTGTTTTATCAATGAAGGGCTCGGACCAATTCTTTTACTCCAACCGGGAGAAATTAAATGGAAAAACCCCAACGCTCCTCATTAGTCACCGGGCTCCTGCTGCGGGAGGGAGAGTCAAGTACGGACTTGACCAGACTTTCTGAAGTACCGAGATCTCTCCAGCCAAGAAATACTTCGAGTCAAGCTGGGACAAGGCTCCCTTAGCAACTCAACCCGGCTAATTACGAGTTGTGAGAAGAAAAAAAAAAAAAAAA
>JAHREE010000243.1:11430-31566 GCA_033628505.1 Tringa tobata | reverse complement strand
TCCCCACACACGCAGTCAGACGTGGGTCTGATACATAGCATCATTTATTTTTCCTAGTTTTTTACAAAAGACATGATATCTGACATCCTAAAATGCAGAGAATTAATCTTAATATTTAGGATACCAGCAGAATGAGTAGATTATAAAAAAAAGGAATAGATAGGTGGGTAGACAGGAAGGACAGACAACAGAGGTAGATATATATATATATATGTACATACTGTGTTCTTAACTGTTTTCTGTCCCAGAAATGGCTACCTTCAGCAGAGGAGACAGAGAAGCAGATGCTCAGCCCCAATTCTTCCTGTTCTGTTTCAGGAGAATTTTTCTATCTTCATAGGGAACACAGACTTCCACACAGCCATAACTTTTTTTTTCTTTGTCTAGCAATTCCTTTCTCTCACTCAATCCGTTCTGTTTGTTTGTTTGTTTTTAAGAAAAGAAAATCCCTTCAGTTAAAATGACAAGGAAAAAAGCCCCCCATGTCAAAACTATTTTTTCAAGCCCAAACACATATTTTGCGAAGATCTCCAAGCCCAGGAACCTTCCCCCTTCCCCACCAGAAACATCCATCCTCAGCAATCCTGGAGGCAGGGAGGATTAGCTTACTGATGTTTGTACAGTGCTTTGAAAACACTAAAGGTCTCTGGGTAATTATCTTTTAGAAACCACACAGCCATCAAGATACCAAAGTCCCTCTCCGTGAAAGGCTAGCATACACCTAAAAATAATCATTAAGGAAAAAGGATGGCTTCTCAAGAGCACAGGAGATATCAGAAGCTCTCACTGAAGCCAAGGAGGGAGAACGCTTTCCAACAGCCTCACACACATCCAATTCCAGGAGCTCAGGTTCATCAAAAATGCTGAGGATATTAAAAAGTCAAGATTAAATCATGAAAGCTGGAAGTGTTGCTTCATTTTAACCCAACAGAGGCCAAATTCTCTACTGGTACAGCTCCAGAGTTACAATAACAGAACGTTTGGCTCCTTATCTCTGTGAGTAAACTACCACTCCTTTAAAATTTAGTTTTAAGCTTTATGCTATATTAGATGTTATCCCTGGAGGACTGGTCCACACTATTAGCTGCATTTAGTATTCTAAAAGTACAAGCCAGTCTCCAGTAAACCATTATGCATTTTATAAATCATGAGGTTTGCCTTTTTTAATCCTTATGTCAGTTGCTAGCTGGCTTTTTCACTGTAGCGTGAGATGTGTAACAGCACTACGAAGATTAAAAACTTTATTTTTTCAAAACTGAAGCTGAGACTCTGATCTGGTCATGGGAGTCCATCAGGGGGGTGTTTAAGGTTTCTATTTCAGATAATAACAGCAGAAAAGTGAGCAATGCATCTTCACCTCTTCAAATTGTTAATCAGAAGGTTTCCATTGTGTTGTCTAGGAGTTGAATAATGAATAATAGAAGCTTGTTGGGCTGATCCTCCTCCACTGTGACAAATTTCCATCTTCTGCTTGAGTTGATACATGAAGAGCTAAGAAACTTTACGAGGACTTACTTGCCTTTGGCCACAGCAAAACCCTAATGCAGCTGTAATTATAGGGTTTCCCTCAGGTCACACCCATCCTGCCTGTTTTCTCAGGGGATTTACACCAGCAAGGTTAAAACTGCACAGCTGAACCATACAAGAACGATTTTTTCCTTTTTACTTGGCCGTAGTTCAGAAAAATCAATAGTAAGGAGAGCAGAAACCACAGGCCATTAGATTTTTCTGTGTTTACTGACATTAACCCACATGGTTCTGTTTGCCATAGATTATTCTGCCATGGGAACTGCTGATGGTACAAGTGGATGCTCAGTGGGCTGCCCCACAGCATTTAAGAGGAGATAAGAAAACCTGAGGGTTGCTGGTGTTCCCACAGGACACTTATAAATTTACCTACTTTGATGCATGGAAGAGCTGTATACTACAGGAGTAAATGACCTTCTTTCCCCTCCATACCTGCAGGAAGAAGCTTTCTTGTTTCCTCTTGCAGAGTCATGGGAACAGAGGAAGTAGGTTTCTGAGTGGCCTCAAAATGTCATCCAGCATTTTATGGACCACTGGTGGGCTGCAGAACATCACAGATGCCCACATTGCTTGACACACAGGCAACAGAGACACTTCTGCATGGGATCTGCATCTTGCAGAAAGCTCTGAGGATGCAGGAAGGCTATATAGGAAGTTGGGTTTGAATATTTTCAGTTCAAGGAGAGAAAAGCGAAGCGTAACGATAGGGTCCATCCTACAGTCAAAGGCAGGCTGGTCAATGAAGAGATGCTAGAGTGCTCCAAGTTTGACCTTAGACACTCTCTCTCTCACACACACAGACACACAGGGTTGCATTGTCAAAATGTTGGTGTATATCCAAATGCACCGTTTTGTTTAGTGAGGAAAGCTGGACATGGACGTTACCCTGAAGGCAAGGACTCAGCACAATGTGTGAACACATCCGATTTGCTCCAGAGAGGTTTTCAGTCCTGTGCTGAAACTAGGGCACGTCCCCGTCTTGGACTTGGCACGCTGTTCCTGTCACTACCACCCAGGAGAGTGGGGGACAGCATTAGAGACTGAACTTGCTTTGCCCCACAGCTCCAAGGGCTTCCTCTGTGCACTCAGTGGCCTTAGTATTCCATTTCCTGCAGCGTGACCAGCACTCTCAGGAAGGATGAAGCAGGATCATTAACTTTGCTTTAAAGACAGGAATATGTACTAGGTGGCCTCTTGAGAGTCCATTCCTGATTTCTATTATTCCTATTACTTGATGCATTTCAGGAGCTGAATGCTTTCAGGTGTATAGGAATGGGATGGTGTAAGGTAGGACAGAATAGCAGAATACTGTGCTTTCAGGCAGAATGCCTTTCTTTATGGCCCTCCTGGAACAGTAGTATATTCCAGATGCTGAGCATCACTCTGGGTGTTGATCCAAACTCTGCCCCAACCTGAAGAAGCTGTCTGTCCTTTCCATGTCACATCACTCCATCTGCAACACTGGGGTGGCATCTTTCACCAGGAGCCTTGACCCTTTGGGAAAAAAAGTACATTAAATACTTTCTAGTACTTTCTGGTTTACCAAACCATACATATCAAGCATGCCAGTTTCCCTCCAGTTGCATTATCTTCCAGTTTCCATTTGGAGGAAGCAGTCCAACAAAACACAAATAAGGTATTTATTTCTTTTTAGATTTCCTTTCACACAGGCTGTGTTTCTGTGAACATTAATACAGGATCCACACATTTCTGGATCACTGACAGTAAACTTTTCATCAGGAGTAGGCAAGGATGATTCTGTCTGATTAGCTAGGTCATTTTGAGTTTTGCTGACTTTTGCTTTAATGCTGGCACGCTTCAGCAGAGATGAGATTTGATCTGGCATATCTATAGGGGCATGGACGGGTGGTGTTTGATCCATCTTCTTGGGATAAACAAGTTCAGAGCAATGTTTTTTTTTAATAAATTTGAACCAGAAGAAAGATCCACCTCTGGAGGGGATCCTTGTATCAGAAGGCCAATGTATTTCTGGTCTGACACTTAAGAGTCTTAAACCTGGATTTATTGCTCTGATGAATGACGGCTCTTCCAGATTCTCTTCCGCTTTGTTTTTGCCTAGCTTTCCAGAATAAATGGAGTCAAGCTTTCCAGGATGGTTCACCCTGGCTATAAGCAGAGATAATCCTGTATGAATCAGAGGGAATCAAACACACTTTGCTGCTCCCCCAAACTGGTCATCGTAACATAAACTGCTATCATTTCGACGTCGTCATCTTTATTAATCTTCTCTCCACACCACTTCATATTCGTCACGAGGGGTGGAGTATTCTCATAAATCCCAGTCGTGTCCTACATCACAGTACTGTCCTATTTTTATCTTTGTCATACCCAGGAAACACAGCATCACATCGTGCCATATAACCGAAATGGGAAATATTTAGCATCAGAGGCCAGCCACCTCAAAAATCACAGCACTGCCCTCCCCTGCAGAGAACCGAAGCAGCCTGGGGTGCAAAAGCATGAAGGAAAGAGCAGTCCCATGTGGGGAAGTCATTCCCATGCTGTGGGAATGAAACGAGAGAGACTCAGCACATCACCCAAACTTTCTCCTGCACAAACAAGGATCAATACCCTAGAAAAGCCGCAGGCAGCATCCTAGATGAACATTCACACCACACAAAACTCCATGGCTGATGTCCCCCAATCTGAACTTCAATCATCCATCCATCGCCAGGTTCTCAGCCCCGCTGCTGACTCCCCCTCTCAGGCCCCGTGTTTTTGTCCCACTCAGCAAAAATCCCAGGGACAGAATAACTGCAGCCTAGACCTGGCAAATAGAGCGCTCAGAAGAAGGAACTCCTCTCCTCCCCTCCATTCCCAAGCCCACCTGATAACCCCAGCGCTCTGATGAGTACAGAATAATAGAAGTTAATTCAAGCCCTCCACACCCCACAGCGACCACAGGGGTGTCTCAGCCATTTTGCTCTCTTGGTGCCTTGCTCACAGCAGGGCTGGGCATGAATACGCAGGTTCCTGGTGCTGTCATCAGAACCTACCCCTTGAGTTCATTGGGTGCAGGGTCCTGACACGCTTTGCATAAATTTCAGCTCACTTCAGTTCCCACTGCTGCACCCTGCAGCATTGGGAACGAAGAGCAAACTACTTAACGAGTGATAGTCATCTTGTATATAGAGAGCTTTGAAAAGAACCCAGCGCGGTGAAGAACTGAATGGCTCCATTCTCCTATCCAAAAATAGCTCATGGGGAACAACCCACTGTTGTATTCCAGCAATCCCAAGTGAAAGTAACGGCAAAACTTATACGTGGTTGTTATTTTTTGTCCAGTAAACTGCAAGACCTTTCTGTTTCTTTTTAACGTCACTCTCGAGTGTGCTTTATTTACTAGAAACGGCTTGTATCATTCTTCTCTAGGCTGATTTTCTTCTGACTTTTCGAGTCTACTTTATGGTAAGACAAATCTCATTTTCTGATGCTATTTGTAGATACAGGATTGGTTTAAGCCCACTTTAAGAGAATACATCCTATTCCCTAAGGTAGTGGTTCATTTAATCTCAGTGCCTCAGTTTCCTTACATATAACGTGAAAACACTCATTTCTCCTGTTTCAGGAACAAAAAGTTACACTATAATTCCTGATGTTTGCCAAGCAGTTGGCAGGTGTGCAAGGGAGGGTGTGAGTCCAAGTGATTACAAGTAAAGCACTGTATTTATGAAATTTGTTACCTTGCTTAGGAAAAAATCCCTAATTTTGCAGATATCCCACTGTGGTCTATCTGAAAGGCTGCCCAAAGAGAGTGCAGCTGAAGGGTGTGGTGTGGAAACAGCCCAGTTTTTATCCCTCAGGAAAGTTATGAGAGCCCATCTCTGTGAACCTGATTCCCTTCTTCCTTACAGTGGTGCAGAGTGAGTGCAGTGATGCAGGATTAACTGTAACTGAGACACAAATCTGACCCGTTGGGTCAAATTCCAGGATACTTCGTGTATCCAGGCTCAGAAGAGCTTGGCTCTTCACTTTCTGGGTGAGTGTGTCCGTTGATTTAATGCTCAGGAAAGGAGGAAGAACATTTCACTGGCAGTCTGTGCTATATTGAGGGCGAGCTTCGCCTTTCAAAATTACCAAATTAATTCCATATTGGACTATTTCATGTAATCCCCAGCTTTTGACTTAACTACCTTGTTTGTAGAGTGATTTGGAATAAAAGTGGGTACTATAAAAAAAGTGGGTGTCTGGGAACGATGAACCGACGTGATTTTGGCGAGGGGCTCCCCTGTGCGTGTCCTCAGCTAAAAGCATTTCTGGTGTTTCAGCTCTGCTTCTGAAGGTTCGAGGCATCAATATTTCATGAGGCATAAACGGTTCCCCTTTAGGAAAAGTAAAAGCAGTTTTTCCTGTTTGTGAAATCTCCCCGTTGCCAAGAACAAGAAAGCTTTCGAAACTCTATCTTTGCTGCTCGCAGAGCTTCACTGCCTTATAGGGTCTGAATCCCCTGGATTCACGCTGGGGGCGGGCTGGGAATGCTGGCTTTTCCTCCTTCTGGGTGATTCTGGGAGGCCCGCAAATGATGTCATGGTACATTTTAGGCTACAATAACAGGAAATCATCAAGTGTTTACACTGGCAGACTGGGCTGTGATGTGATTTTCCTCCTCTTCCTCTCAGCCCCCCCGCCCACCTCGCCCCTGCCATTGACTTCCTTGATAGATCTGCTTCCTCCGATTAAAATACTACAAGGTGACAACCCTGAAGGAGGAAAAAGGAAAGTGGGGGAGGGAGACAGAAAGGCGTATTTTAAAAGGATGATTCCCCCTCGTATTGCTCCCACAGAGCGCAATTTCCCCCCTCCCCAGCCCTGCACGCTCAGTACAGCAGCCCAGAGACAAGTCAGGAACTTGGCCTGCTGAGGCAGGGGAGGAGGAACCTCTCCAGGCTGCAGAAATGAAAAAGAACCTCTCCCCTCCCTAGCACCGATGAGTCACGGAGATCTCCCCAGCATATTTTTGCTTCTGAATTTCCCCATGTCTGGGGAAACTGTGCCACACAGGCACCTCTGAATACGCATGGCAAAAAGCTGCTGGACAGCAAGGAGGAGCACACCGTGCTTTCAGGGCTTGGGTCAGAAGAAGGATGCAAGTGAATTTCACCCAGACACTGTGCCACAATTTGAGGCCCACATCAGGTCTCAGTGGGAGGTCCGTGAAGGTGCTTTGGGTTTGGGCTGGGTTTCAGGCACTGCTTGGAGCAGGGGATGCGCAGCATGAATGTCCATTCCCTCTTGCTAATGTGGAGGGAAAGCGTGAGGAAGGTGTAAGGAAGCATCCAGAAGAGAAGGGATTCCAATTAGGAAAAAGAGGAGTGCTGCTCGACTAATTGACTTTGGGGCAGTTCGTGTTTCCCTGAAGGATGCAGCATGACTGCATCCTTCCAGCTCATCGCCGCTGCCCTGGGCGAGCAGAGCGACCACGAGCAGCTCGGCGTCGGGGGGACACTAAGGAGTAGCCAGGGGTGGGTAACTCTGGAGAAGACATCAGGATTGTGGGAGCTGAAGGAGATGTATGAAAAGACGGGTCATCTACAGCCATGTGGAAGAAAGCCTGAGATATTAGAGAAGTTTTCTGTAAACAAAGATGTGTAAAAGGAGCATCCCTCAAGAAAAGCTGAGGCCACGCTTGTCCCAGCTGATGGAGGTAGTGGAGGCTTGGCTGATGCAACTGTGTTCTTCCCTTTTCTGCTCTATCTCCCCGCTCCTTTCTGGTCTCATCCTGCTAGGTCTAGACATGAACAGGGCAGGAAGGGAGACAGTAGCAAATAAAAGAATTTTATTTCTATTGTCTGTTTCTCTCCATTCATGCAACATCAGCAACACTGACAGCTTCAAATCATGCCAAGAAACCTCCCAAATGGAAAAGCAAAAAGCCTGAGACAGCCACTCAGCAAAACGAGCAGGGTGAGGAAGCCGTTCTCAGAGCACCAGGGCTCTGTTCAGCGCATTTAGAAACTGCAGATCTCCACTTCATAAAGCTCAAGAGCAGAAAGGCAGGAAAACCTTTTAAAAAAAAATACAGCCGGAAGTGCTTACACCCTGCATCTCTGCTGCAAGTGTGAAGTACAATTTACAGCAGTTAGTGGAAGGAACAGGAACCATGAAGATGTGACTTCACCACTTTCAGTTACTCAAATACTTATCTGTGGTCAGTGAAGAGCCGATACAAACTGCATTAGAGCCACTGGTGCTACGCCCTCCATGTTATTACCAATTATAAGTTATTACCTGAGGCAGTTAATCAGGGCTGTGAGGGAAAGACCATCCCAGCAACACTCACATATCCGCTATGCTCCATCATGGGTCTATCCTAGTCCAGAATAAATAGGAAGCCTTTGCCCCAGGCAGGTAGCTGGGATCTTAAGCCCACTTAAAAGGAAGCACAATCTCAAATGCTTTGCTGAATGAGGGGCTGAGGTTTTCCTCTCATTAGTAATCCCAAAGACAAATTGTAAGGGTTCACCCACTGGTAAATTGTGTGGAATAATTAAAAGCAAAAAGTTCCTAAAGCACTTTAAAGTACTTTAGGAAGCACTTTAAAGATTAAGAGCCCTGTGTACTTTAATTATTATTATTATTATTAAATATTCCTCTGAGGCAGCAATTGTGAAAGGAGGGAATCATGCACTCCATCACAAGCTTCACAAGAGACAAAAAGCAATAGCCTAAAAATAAAACCTGATCTATGCCATGAAACCATACTGCCTGCCAAGAACCAAGAACATGAATAGGTATGGATATGATTCTTAACACTGCTAACACAGCAAGTACTGAGGGTCAACCGTGTGAGGGAAAGATATTCACTTTGTATTTTGCTCCCAATTGAATGGTGGGATGGAGATTTGTTTCAGAGAAACCCAAGCAAGCAGTAGTTTAAAGTCTACCTTGCTACATCACAGAATCATAAAATCTGTTCTGTTTTTCCAGCTGTTTTTCCAGGCACAACCTTTAGGCTGAAAACAGGTTTGTTCAACATGTGGTAGCATCAGAGTGGCTACAAGCTGCTTGGCCACAGCCAGTGGACAGGGCCCCCCAAACACACACACACTCTCCCATCGTTCAGTCACCAAGGATTTCCCATCACTTCTTTGCAAATTTTTCGGGGATCAGAATGAAAATCGTCTTAGACAAGTACAACAACATCAAATCTAAGTACGTGCAGGAGAGCAGTGCTATAACTGCACAGAAACATAAAAAGGCAGATATCTGCAAGGGGCACCACTTGCACTTCAGTAAGCAGAAGTTTAATAGCATGATCATCTCTGCCAGTGTATCTCTTGAGGGTGCTTGTTCTTAATTCCTGAGAAACATCCAGATTTGGGAACTTGCATTCACTTCCCGCATATGTCAAACGCATTTGCTTTCTGAGTCAGAGCCTGGGGCTTCACCAGAATTTCCCTTTGCTGCTGAGTCACTGCCCACAGAAAGCCGTGCAGGTGCCCTGGAAGCGCAGGCTGGATGATTGTGGGAGTGTGCTGCTCCTGACCCTAAATTTTCCATACCCCGAGGGACCAGGAAAGTCACTGCCCTCGTTGGCACAACAAACTCTCACCAGTCGTGGTGCTGGCAGTATTCAGGGTGGCAGAGAACGTGGCTTGTTCCTCTGAAGGTGTCCTCAGCTGCGTCGGTGGCCCTTTGCGTCCATTTCATGGGGTCAGTAAGTCTGACATCCTATTCCTTCTGTGAACAGTATCCTCTGTAACAGCCTTTGCAGGAGATGAGAGAAGCAGTGATTGGGGTTTGGCCCTTACCATAATGAAACACTTGCCCAATAGATTTCTTTCAAGAGGTTTATGGCTTCTCCATCCCAGCCTTGGACCGTCTGGATCCCACAACTGCACCACTTTCAATGCACAGGGAGCAGGGAGTTGTCACAACCCCACGAAGCACAGGTGCAAGCTTCGTGTATTTGGGGATGCTATGGAGCTAACATAGTTAAAATCACTGGAAATTCATCCCATCAAGTGTAGATTATATTAAGAAAACAGAAGGGAGGGACAGGAGTACCCAACTTTTAACTGCTTTCAGGCTGTCACCAGCTGGGAAGCAAGTAGGAGTTAATATTGTCTACCAGTGAGGAATGGCCACCACCAGCAGTTCTCTATCTCAGTCCAAGTGCTGCTCACCTCACAAGCCCTGCAACTGTGCCAGAGACACCAGATCAAGTTATATCAGCTAATTTGCTGCCACTCTGTGGCAGAAGGGGTAGAGAGCTGGAGCATGAAAGTGGCTGCAAATCAATGCAAGCAAAGGGTGTGGGACACAGCACGCTTGGCTGCCTTGGTCAGGCTCCCATTTTCAGCGGCAGCAAAGAACCTCACTTCGGGCAGTTACACCTCAAAATCTCATTTGAGCAAGAAAAGCGACAACCAGGATGGCCCATTTTGTCTTGCTGCAGATGGCTTCATTCTTCCTTTCTCTGCTGCTCCTGAGGAGTGGGCAACGCCAGTCTGAAAGTGTTTGGCTGGGATGGGGACCAGCCACAAAACACACTCCTTTGGAAACCCAGCCTGGGAACCAAGCTCCCGTGGAAGTGCCAAAGGGTGGTGGTGGGGGTCTAGCAGAGACTTCATGACCACGAATTTATTTATCGTGCAGGGCATCAGAAGTAGTTTGGTCCTTAACCCACTGTGAGACAATTGGTGCTAAATACTTTATTTTTAAGTGAAAGAGGAAAGAGATTTAGAACAGGATAAGAAAACAAGCATTGTGGGTGAATGAAGCAACCTAGGAAGACAGTGGCTTCTAAGCACAAAGTGCATGACATGGCCGGTTAAGGAAACCACCCACCTAAAAATCATGTCTGGGAGTCCAGTACAATCCGTCCCCATTCCATTGCTGTCTTCTACTCCTCTATGGCCTGAGACCTGACTCCCTACTCCTACCTAAGCACTGCAAAAGAGACCGAAAGCTGATCAGAGGACACAGTCACCAGCTCCCCAGGAGGGCCAAGGCAGCAGGTACCTTCCTTTGCTGGGCTGTGCTGGAGTCACCAAGGAACTGTCACACAGAATGCGATGGATAACAGCAACGCTTTTCCCTTATCCCTCCCTAAAGGACAACTCCTCCCTCTGCTCCTCTTGCTTGGGAAACCTGCAGCTCAGAGGCTCCACAAAGAGAGAGAGAAGCGTGGTGTGGAGAGGGGAAGGGACTCCTCTGCTTTGGCAGAGCTGCACTGCCAGGAAGAGGTCCCTTTTCCCCATGGCTTTTGCACTCTGTGAAGCTGTGTCGGGGAGTTTCCCAGTGACAAGCAACTCCTCATCCTTCCACACTGGGGAGCGCTGGGCACAAGTCAGCAGGGCTGGGTGGGAAAGCCTAAGCTGTTTTGCAGGAACATGTTCTTTTTACTGACATTTTCAGGAAAGGAGTCAAACGTGCTCTTTGTCGTATGATTTCGTTTTGGGTAGTCCTGTGAGAAACAGGGAGTTGGACACGATGATCCCTTCCAACTTGAGATATTCTGTGATCCTATGATGTGGTGTTTGTTTTTTTTTTACTTTCTGATCAATAAAGACGGAAGGATTTTGATGAGCTAAAAATGCCTGATTACATCTTTCTTATTTTGGACATTACATCTGTGTTAATACATTTTTGTGTTTGCATGTTGGACACATCCCTACGCACCAGCATGTGTGGCTTTACCCTGCCCATCACCCCCATATGCATAGCAAAGGTGGGTGCAGGAGAACACCTAGAACTTCCTTCCACTCCCAGGGTGTCTCCAGCTTCTCATGTGCTTTGTGCCTGAAACGTTTGCGGTGTTTTTTCTTTCTCTTTAGACAAAAACTAATTCATTCTAATTGCATTGGAATAGAGGGAAGTTACCTGGTGCTTCAATAAAGACAAAGCAGTCTTAAAATGCTACCCTGAACAGAAAAATCATAGTGATAGACAAAACAATCAAAATTGCAATTAAAATACAGCCTTAATGAAGTTCAAATACACAAATGGTACTGTATACAGAATTTCTTAGGTACTAAACAAAATAATCTTAGCACATAATCCTGCTATATAAACAATGGGATATGTTTTATTTTCGTACCTCAACAATATTTGTTATTTCAAAATTAAACATAGGTAACAATTAAGGCTATCCAGTTAAAAGACAAATATTTCTAGTTTATATCTATGCCTTCAGAAAGTAAATGACATTAAAATTATATTGAGCACTGTAGGTTACGTTCTTCCTTTTGAACAGCAAAAACCATACAGATATTTTGTCTAACAGCTCAGTGACTTGGTTACACAAAAATCAAGAACTCTTGAAACGTGTTGATCCACTGGAAGAGCCCAATGGCATTTTGATCTCACTGAGGTCAAGGAAAAGTTGCCACTGACTTCAGCAGAGCCAGAAAAGGATTTGCTGTCGGAGGGCTCCCTTGCTGCTACCCCAATGCCACGGCAATTCCTGTGCGCCCACCGAGTGGGTTATCAAACAGTGCTGGTTCCCAGGACTACGGATATTCAGTTCAGCCTTTACATCCAGTTAGGTCAAATGAGGAAAGAAAACGTTTAAAAAAAAAAAAAGCAATCAAAAAACCATGCTTTCTCCTCACTGTTAGAGCAGGACCATCCACAAATCTTATTTCCCAGCATGCCAAATGAGATTATGGTCTGTCGGGCGATGGAGGGCATAGCTAGCATCATGGCTTGTACACCAGCTGAGGACATATGCAGCAGCCTCAGGTGATGGAACTGGGCTACATGGTGCCCTTTCAGGCCATAAAGCAGCACCCCAGCCTGTCTGCGAACAGCTGGAGGAGAAAAAAAGCATGGGAGGAAGTGCAATATGGGAAAGACGCATGGGATTGGACAGGTCTGATCAGTTGTGGATCGAGTACTGCAACCTGAGGCCCCACCAGTGGTTTGAGCTGTGCTAAGGCAGCAAGTAAATGCAGTAAGAACTATTTGCACTCCCTTTCCATCAAAGGGAATAAACCATCCTGAAGGTTTATGGCTAAAGGCAAAGGGAAACAGAGATTGGGAAACGTTAGTGCTTCTTGCTCCTTTTCAGCCTCTGTTTGAAGATAGCAATGTCGTAATAGCTTTTAAATTTCACCAGGAAAATGGGTATTGGGATGATAATAGTTAACATGCCGAATACTGCAGCTAAGGCTGCCATCACTTGGCCAGCTGTGGTGAGAGGGATAATATCTCCATAGCCCACTGTAGTGAGTGTGATCAAAGCCCACCAGAAGCAAATGAGAATGTCAGTGAAATACAGCTCCCCTCTGTAGGAGGGATGGCTACCCAGCAACTCCCCATAGAAAAAGAGAGAGCCAAAGAAGAGGGTCTCAAAGGCCAAAATCATCAGCAGGATGCAGATCTCTCTGAGGATAGACTTGAAGGTGTAGCACAGAACCTTGAGGATCAGTGGCGTTTCTATCAGCTTGGAGATCTTCAGGAGTTTGAGGAGATAGACAATGCGAACAAAGCCCAACCAAAGCCCCAGGCTCGGCATTCCCTGAATCTGCCCAGCCACAAAGAGTTCAATATAAACTGGGAAGAGGGAGAGGAAGTCAACCACATTCAGGGGATTTTGGAAGAACAACTTCTTGTCCGGGCAGACACAAAATCGCACAGAAAACTCAAAAGTAAACCAGAGGACACAGAAAAGCTCCAGATGAAGCAAGTAGGCAGCCTGGTGGTAATAGTGTTCATGGTTGTTGTGGGAGACCTCAGAATAGCCAGCAGAGGTGAAGTTAGCAGTAAAGAACTCAAATTGTGCCTTGGTCTCCTCACAGAATATGATGACAATTCCAACGATGAACAGCAGAGAAACAAAAGCCAAGCACTGCAGAGGGAGGAAAGGGCAGATGTGCAATTAGCTCAACAAACGAGTATCACATAACCTCACAGCCCCACCACAACCCCAGGATCCCCTCCACAGGCACAGCACGATCCCAGACTAATCTTTCTCAAATCACCGCTGCTTCGCTCACATGGAGTGCATTTTCTGCTTTCGGAACTGAAAAATAATAGAGAAGATTGGAGTCAAAGGGAAAAAAAAAAGCCACCTGAACTCCTATTTCAGAGTTTGTAAGGAAGGGGAAATGTCTGACAGCTGGAGTAACGCAGACAGACTCACACCGAGGGCCTCTTCAGCACTAAATGTTGGCTCCAGAAATACCAGCAGCACAGAAAACACCCTCTGCGGTCTCTGACTTGTGTTTGTTGCTCTGCACGTCTGAAATTTTAAAGAGGCATGGGATGTGCATTTTCTACAGAGAACAGGGACAAGAGGAGGAGAGAAGGAGGAGGTGTCTGTTAATGAGAAGAGAGAATTTTCATTTTTTAATCAGCGCCTCAAAGCATACTTATCAAAACTATGAAGCCATTAGCATTTTTCATAGACCCATTCCAGTAATCCCAGAGGACACAGGCTGTATAGGACACATATAGTATTACCTTAGCGCTGACAGAGGAAAAGGGTTTTTCAAATATAGCCCAAATCTTTGGCTGCCACCTGGTTCGCCAGCTGAAATCCCTTCGCTCTGTCTGGACTATGAGGCACTGGTCATCAGTCTGTTCATTTTCATCCCAAATGTTAAACTCCTCTGGCTGTATCTCTTTGCTATTCAGCTTCAGCCAGCAGCAGGGAGCTAGCTGTGTCTCATTGATTTCCCAGAAAGCCAGCTCTTCTTCTAAGACTGACCTACAGATGTCAATGGGGCAGTGGAAATGTTTGGTCCTATAATAGTTCAGCACGTAGCTGAAGATCTCAGCACTCCGGTCAAAAAAGAACTCTTTGGTGGCGGGGTCATAGTCGTAGATGCTTGGGGCATGGGGCTCTGTTAGATTGCACAGCTTGGTCCCTGGGAAGGTCTGGAGGGTGCTGCTGTACGTCTCATATCTCACTCCCCCGATATTCAGGATGATTCTTTCCTTGGAGCCTTCCATCTGTGAGGGAGGAGGGAGGTGCAAGTCCTCATAGGCTCTTGTTTATCTTCAATCAAAAAGAGAAGAACACAAATTAAAAGCAGCAAAGTAAAGCAAGTTTTGGAGCAGGAAGGTTTTCCAGGGTACCCCATTCCAGTGCTTTTAAAGCACATTTTGTACCTGAAACCCACGTCTCCTATAGGGAGGAAGGCACTTCTGCTATTCCCCATCATGTTCAGTGCCTGACTCTGCTTCATGACCATATTGTCTGAGCACTTCTCAGGAGATGCATCAAATGAAATGACAAACATCTGGTTTGCATTGCCCTCCCTCTCAGCTTCTCCCCATGGGCACAGAGCGTGCAGTCCAGAGTCTGTCTCACCACACTTGTTCACATACTGTGGATAACAATTGCAATAAACTCATTCGAGGTAAAACTCCCATTCCCGAGATATTCCTTCCACGATCCCTCCCCTCATCTATGTCTTCCATCTCTGCCCCCAATTTCTTTCTCCACAAGCAGTTTCTTGCAGAGACCTCCATGTGCAAAAGAGGTAAAACAGTCATCCGCAGCTTCTTCTCCAAACAAGTCTTTAAACGAAATCTCCTGTGTTGAGCCCAACATAACAAGTTTCACAAGAGACCCTGTTGCCTGGTGGGAATATTTAGGTTGTGCTTTTTCCTTGAGTCTTCCCTGTACAGAGTCCCACTAAGCCAAATCACCTTTCCCACTGTAGAAAGCTGCTCCAAACCTGGCATCTATATGCAAGGTTCCTAGACCAGACAGAAATACAGGACAATATATTGACTCCTCCTTCAGGGCTGGCTGACACCTCAGAAAGCAGCAGAACCTGCTGCCAAGGCCTCTGGCACTGGAAAGCATGTTTGGTTCCTTATTTCCTGTAATATATCCCCTGTTTTGTTCTTCAAAATCCAACACACCTGGGAGAAACTCAAGCCCTGCTTTATGAACATTATTCTAAAAAGGGAGGGAACCCAAGGATTTCTGTAGCCTCAGGAGCACATAGGAGAGGTGCAGAATAGGGGCAGGATGTTCTTAAGAAAGTGAATTGGGCTGCCTTTCACCCACACGTATCCACTTCTGACTGATGGTACCCGGTTTCCCCTCCTCCATCCCTACACATTTCCACCCAACCTCCTCTTACACCCCACATTTCTAGTTCTGACCCTTCTCTTGTTGTAACGGAGCAAGCCTGACTTCTCTTTCCTGCTTGGACTCTCTTACCCAGAGATGGCTGCTCTGTGTGCTGAGACCACACACGCAGAAATTCCAGTTGTCCTTTCTCCCTTTTTTTGCAGAAAGCGCTGAGCGCGGGTGTCACGGGCCACTTCTGCATCAAACCTTTCCATCTAGCATCAGCAGAGAAACCAGCCCTCCTTGCACCAGGGGAGGCTCCCAGAAGTAAAGAACTACCTACAGCACCTCATTCAGCTTTATCTGAAGTTAACTCCAAGTCTGGAGTTACATTATTAACCTCTGTTGCCCAGCTCTCTAAAGAGCACAGTGATTTTTGAGATCCCAGCTAAACTTGCCTCTATCTGCTTAGAACGCCGGATACCTTTTGCTCAAACATAACAACCCCCCTGTGAGAAATGAGCCCAGAAGTGCCGTTTCATATTCTTACCTTGGTGCTATCGCAGCAACTCTGCAACCAGAAGAAAAGAGAAGAGACGGGGAGGAACAGAGACAACTTCAGTGCAAACAGGATGTTCGATGGCCAGTCTCCAAAGCTCAAGTCTCATAGATGCCAGAAAACAAAACCAGCCAATAGCACTGAAAAGATGCAGAGGCCCCTCTCCCTTCTTCTCTGCCCTATCAGCAGCCGTTCTCCTCACTCCAGAGAATAAAACTCAAAGAAGGAGGCAAAAACTGCCAGGCCAGATATGCTCTGGCTACTCTGCCACCCACTGCTCTCCTAACAACCTCAAAGGGCCATGGCGTTTGGGGAAATAACGTGGAGCTCAAATGCCTTAGGTCCAATTAGAGACTAAACCATCAAGCCACAGAAAGGAAGACAGAGCACTGCTGTGTCTTACCCAAGCTTGAGTTAAAAAAATAATATAGAAAAGAACAGCAGCAAACAAACAAACAAAAAAAACCCCACCAGACACCCCATCTTCTTGTCACACTTACTCCTTTATTGGTTTAAAGGGCTTTTTCTTCGTTTCTGGAAGTCCCAAAGCTTAATCTTTTGCACCCACTGATTTTAAAAGCATTTTTTTTTGTCATTGATCACTCCAGGAAGAAGGTTGGCACATAGTTGTTAATCCCAGTCAAGAAAAGCATGCTGTGTGTGAAATCTCCTTTCAGCTGACATTCCAAGGCCGTTTCTAGGTATCACCTCTGCTTATTTCAAACTCGCTGGAAAGAAAGAAGGAAAAGGAATTTTCTTATTCCCGGCAAAAGCAAGACTGTTTGGGAAGGCTCCTGGGGCTTCCTTTTCAGTTATACAAATGAAAGGTAAATTCCTATCTTTTTAGAGGAAGTAGTATCACAGTTCACCTCCTGGAATTTTCATTTTAATCTGCTACCTCCATTACTCTGACACACTGAAACCTCTTTTGTTTTAAAAAATAGGTTTTCCATGTAGGCCTTTTACCGAGACAGCAGTCTGGATCTTCACTCCTCGTTGCCCCTTCACCTGCAGATGCAAGTTAACCTCACTCACCCAAACCATCCAGATTCCCAAAGTACTGCAGAGACACCACAGAAAACCCTGGCCTCTTCTCTCAGCTACCACCGCAGCAAGGCTGCGGGCACTAGAATGGTCCACAGCATAAATTGCTGCCAATCTTGTGGGGGACATTCTGGGCAACGAGCCACCTTTGCCAATTACCTCCCTATTCTGTACCGAGGAACTTTGTAGCCAAACATCACAAGCAGAGCAACAGCACAAGCCTAATTCCCCTGAGATCCAGACTTTGAAAGCACATAAGGCACGTGAAATCTCTGCTGGTTCACTCCTTCCTCCCTTCCATCTCCATAAGAGACACCAAACCCATCACATCTTTCTCTCTCTCCACAGAGAGTAAGAATGAAAAATACTCCTTTTAATTTAATTTGATATGTCTCTGAGGTTCTGGAAGCAGGTGATCATCAAGTTTGATGTATCCCATCGGTTCCACATCACTGCAGCATTTGCCTTTTTACAACCTTTGCACTGCAGCTGGGTTCTGAAACCCAGGAATAATCTGACAAGCAAAATGACACATGGTGTTCCTATGCTCTGAATAAGACCCTTTGATTGCAGTAAACAGCTTGTCCTTTCAGAACATTTTTTAAGCAGATGAAAAGTGCAACTCCATTTCCAGAGAACAGGGCCCCATTCCAAGTTTTTCTCCCCGCCTCGTATCTTCTGAGAATTCACTTTCCCTGCATGAGGCTCTGCGGGAGTTTGGCAACGCATGTCAAATCTGTTCCCTCAACCTTACACTTCTTTTGAGTAATGAAACTCTTGTTTCAATTTGGCCTACATTTATTAACACCCAAGTACAGTAGAAGCATTTCTTCAGAGAACATTCATCAAACGCTGGTGAGGATGATTAACAGTCTTGCACACAAAATCTTGCTTCGGAATATTGAAGAAAAAAAGCTTAGGCTCTCCTAAAGTCCTGACGGTCCTGGGGAAAGACCAAGCTGCTCTTCAGGTGCTGGAGATAGCACCAGAATCTACAGGCTTAGCTTTTCTACTGGCAAAACCAGTGTAAGTAGCTTCTGTGGACTCCCACCTCCAGTGGTTTTTTCCCCATCCCATGTTACAGTTCTACCTCCCCTCTGACCTCTAACGCAAGTGTATTCCTGGGATTACGCAAACAGATCAGTGAAAAGAGAAGTTTTTTAAAAAAAAACAACTCTCCCAGAATATTGTGATTTACAGTTTAGCTCGTTTATTGACTCAGCAATACTGCAAAAACCTGTAAAACGTTACAAGTGGAAAAAAGAGCAGTTAAGTCTTCTGCAAGCACAGAGACATACAGAATCACAGAATCGTCTAAGTTGGAAGGGACCTTTCAGATCATTGAGTCCAACCATTAACCCAACACTGACAAAGCCACCATTAAACCATGTCCCTCAGCACCACGTGTACATGTCTTTTAAATACCTCCAGGGATGGCGCTTCCACCATGTTCCAGCGCAGCCTGTTCCATTATTTGATCACCCTTTCTGTGAAGAAATTTTTCCTAGTAACCAGTCTAAACCTCCCCTGGCACAACTTGAGGCTGCTTCCTCTTGTCCTATCGCCTGTCATTTGGAAGAAGAGACCGACCCCCATTTTGCTACAACCGCCTTTCAGGGAGTTGTGGAGAACAACTCTCTCCCCTCAGCCTCCTTTTCTCCAGGCTGAACACCTCCAGCTCCCCCAGCCGCTCCTCACGTGTGCAGCCCTTTGGAGCGGCACTTCATTCACTGAATGGCAGCTCCATAATCCTCTTCAAATAAAGAGACCGGGAAGTTTCCGTGCTTGGGCTTTGCTATTTGATTCTTTGTTTTCTTCTTCTTCACTGGGATTGTAAGAATTCTTCAGAGGCCCTGATAGCTTGTTGCCGGTTGCCTTCCTCAGGTCAAATGTATCCCACGCACGTTCTATTTGGGGCTCTCAGTAATACCCTCATCTGGGGCTGTTGCAGTCAAGGAAGCAGATCAGTTGGGGTTCAATTTGTTAGAGTTCAGCTCTAGGTTCCAGGGGTGCCTCTCGTGTCAAAGTGAGCCTGTGGATTGGGGAGGATGTGTTCTGCCTCCTTGCCCATCTTGCAGAGGAGGGCAAAAAGGGGACTCTGGGGATGCCCCTGCTGCCGTTGCTCAGCCAGGTGCTCAGGGAAGAGGCTGCTCTGGAGCTAGTGAAGAGAAGGGCTGATCCTGATCCCAACAGAGAGGTACCTTTGACACCGGAGCTAGTGGATGGGATATATTCTCCCTGCTGGAAGTATTTGTTCTGGCAGGGAAATGCTTTGCAAGTCTGGTGGGAGGAGAGGAGAGGAGAGGCCTCGCAAGGTGTGATCTGTGCCCTTTCCTCGTCACTCCAGCTCTCAGCAGAGCCAATTCCTGGTACGTTGTCCATCTCTTCAAGAGCGTGGTAGCACAGTAGTGCATGAACTGTATGTCCCCAGCCCTCTGGCTCAGAGTCAATAGGCTCTGCCTGCTCTCCAGCAGAGCCAAGTGCTTTAGCGGTCACCAAACCAAAGCACCGTCTTAAAAGAGGTCCAAAAATTGACGTACGTCTGCTCTGAACTGAGATGCTTTTGGAAAGGCCAGATGTGGCCACTGCAGAGTCACAGGCCCCACGTTTGCCCTATGGCCCCAGGAGCCTGGGAGGAGGCACGGACAGAGCGGGGAGTTGGGAGCAACTGTTCTGCAAGGGGTGGACTGTGGGATTGTGCTGGAGATCACGTGCACGTGAGTGTGCATCCGTACACGTGTAGTGGGGACGTGTTCAGTTAAAGGAATGTGACTGCAGGTTGCAGGATGTGGAGGCCGCGAGTGGCAGGAATCTCCACAGCCTCATTAAACTCTCATGTCCAAATTAAAGGTCAGATTTGCATCTCGGTTCTGCATCTCTGTACTCGTCACTGGTGCATTTCAGAGCAATTGACCAAGGAGGGCACGGGCCCAGACCACTTTTCCCATCGATGCCTCATTTTATAGCTGGGGAAACTTTCAGGAGACAGAGAAAGGGCACCACGCTGCCT
>JAHREE010000242.1:234948-255866 GCA_033628505.1 Tringa tobata | reverse complement strand
GTTATAAAGACCCTCTCAAGATAAGGCTACTAGCTGGGCTGAAGCTCTAACATGGACTCATCCCTACTCCATAAACCTCGCAGGCTCTCCCCACCAAACGCTACGTGCCTGGCCAGCTGCAGAGCCCCGGGTAGCAGAGAGAGTTCAATCCATAAGGCTGGCAGCTGGATGTTGTTAGAAAGAGTTCTTTTAAAAAAAAACTGGGTGGCTCCAGGAGTGCTTTGGTGGCCATAAAACCTGGAGGCTCCTGGGCACAACTGAAGAGGAGCGGGATGCTGAACTCTGCATCCCCCGAGGGCTGCGGTCAAAGGGAGCCCCGTGCCGGGGGAGACAGGCAGCTTTCACGGCTTCACTTCTTTCTTCTGAACCTTTCCACCCAGGCTTGGACACTGTGGCCGAGCCAGCCTCCTGGGGAGCTCACAGTCCCACTCCTGCATGACCTGTGTTCCCCTGAGATCTTCTGGAGCTGGCAAGCATCCTGCACGACCGGCTCGGAGGGAGTCTGTGCGAGGTCTGCTGCAGCACAGGGAGCATGGCAGGGAGAGGAGGGGGAGGAAAGCAGCCAGGGAGCTGGTTAGGAAAAGCCTCTGGCTCACAGGAGGTGTTAGATAAGGGAGGTCATACCTGAAAGAGAAATGGAAAGGGTCAGGAAAATGGGACCTGGAGCCACCTGGTTAGAACAGGGCTGCTCAGGGACGGCAGAAAACGGGCAAGGGTCTGTGTGGGCAGAGAGGGGAGCTCTCCCCAGCCTTGTGTTAGTGCTGGCATCAAGCAATATCTCCCCTGGACACACACATGGGCAGCCTGGGTGAGGGACCGAGTCTGGAGCATGGAGGGACAGCGGAAAGACCAACACCAAAACCCACTGTGTGAGGGGAGCACCACCCACACAGGCATCCCCCAGTCCCCATCCCTGGTGAGAAGAGCCGTCCAGGAGCAGCTGGGGGAGCTTGCACCATTGCTTCCATCTCGCCAGGTAACTGGGAGCCTCGATGGGGACGAAGCCAGGAGGTGGCTTCTCAAGGTGATCGCTGCAAACTCGATGCTGGCAGGTCTGTCCATCTTCGCAGTGGGGAGCCCCACAGGGTAGGGGGTCCCAAGCAGGGCAGGAGGGTGCTTTGCAGCTCATCTGGGAGGGGGATCTAGTCGGTCCGTACTCTTGGCAGCTCTGATGGCCTCTCCTTGCAGGTGTGAAACCTCCTCCTCATCCTCTCTGCGCCCAGGCCACACACCAGTCCCAGCTGTAGGCACCGCAGGGGATCGGCGGCCGCAGGGAAGCTGGGATCGGGGCAGGGCTCTGCGGGGAAAACCTCATCTGAGGGAGCAGTAAGAGGCCAGAGAGGGGGATTTCACTCGAGTACCTCGAGAGTTGGGGAAGGCGCTCCGCAGCTTCTCCATGATGTCTTCCAGGCACATGCTGACTTCCTGGGTTTTGGCTTCCACCTCGTCTGCAGTGGGGAAGGGTGTGTGTGTTGTGTGTGTGTGTGAGCAGCATCCCCATGAGATGGCAGGGTGAGGGCAGCTTCCCCCCAGCATTGGACCAAGGGAGAGGGGCCAAGAACTGAGCCCAGCCCCCGTCCTCACCTGCAGCTTCGGTGTCAGGGGTGTTGTGCTCTTTCTCCTTTGCCTGGCTGCCTTCAGACTGATGTGGAGATGAAGCCAAGGAAGAGGCTGCTGAACCGTTGCCATCTGACTCTGCCGGAGGCTGGAGAGAGAAGAAAGGTTGTCAGGACCATCTGTCCTTGTCCCTCCAACCTTATGACCATCCCTTTCTGCCACTGCCCCAGCTCTGTTATGGCAAAGCCCACCCCAAGGATGGGCTTCCCTGGATCCTCGCTCCGAGAGTACCTGCAGCAGCAGCTCCCTCAGCCGGTGCAGCTGGGACTCCAGCTGCTTGTTGTGGTCCTCCAGGATCTGCATGCGGGTCTCCAGGCGGCTCTTGTGCTGCCGGAGGATTCGTGCTTCTGCCAGGAGCTCATCGTTACGTGGGTCTTGCACGGATTCGGGGGAGCCCGTAGCCAAGGTTGGAGACTCCACCGCTTCATCGTGCTGCCACTTCAAACGTCTCAGCTCTCCCTGGAGGACCCTGCAAGATAGCCTCGGTCAGCATCATCATCCTAATTTCTGGAGACTACTGGAAACAGCCAACAGCTGGGCACTGGGGAAGGCCCATGACTTGGTGACAAAACACTCCTGGAGGCTTTGCCACATGTGAAGCTTGAGGACCAGCACGCTCTTGGACTTTGTCCCTGCACCGCAGGGTGACCTGCCTACAGCTCTACCCCACTGAGGCAGTTTACAAAAAGTTCTCAGCTTCCTAAGAGGTTGAGAACAAGGGCAGGGAAAGCATCACCTCCTCCTGAGCCCATCTGCCCTTTCTAGAGGCTCACTGGTGTGGTCCAGAGCAGCACCACCACTGTTTGCGAGGGGCTCAGGAACAAGCTCACTTCAACCAGTTTGGGGTTCAGGAAGGGAACAGGTTGTGGGAAAGTGGGCAGGAATGTTTTGGGGAACAGAGCCTTCTTCCTTCCTTGGAGAGCACACCCTCACTGAATGTTCCCATGAAGATTTTAGGGCTCAGCCTGGACACCCTCCAAACCAGCCCATTCTGCTCCTCTGAGCTACGCCAGGCTTCTCCAACCCTTTCCCCTGTGTCTATAAACCCCAGTTTCAGAGTTGCCCATGCCCCTACCTGTTTTCATCCTCTAAGTGGGCCAGGATTCTCTCCAGCTCTCCCTTGTCATCCATGTTGAGGCTCCCTGGAACCTGCTGGCTGCCCCCAGGCTCTCTGTCAGTGATGGGGCTGGAATGGCGCAGCAGGTACTGGTCCTCGTCCCTGTTGCAGCAGGTGGAAAAACACCTTAGGAACATCAGACTCACAGGATCTGTGTGTCCTTGGGGAAGGACAGCCTGGAGGGAGGTGGTTTCATATGGAAGCTCGTTCTGACTGCTCCAGGTCTAGAGCTCAGAAGTGGCCTGGGTAGCTGAGGGTGCCCAAGAGCTTCAGACTCAAAGGAGCTGGGAAGGAAAGCATTTCTGTGCCCTGGCTAGGCAGGGATGGAGCCACAGGAGCCCTGCCCCAGCGGGAGGTGAGGAGAAGGGAAAGGAGGCAGAACTCACAGGCTATCATCGGGGGACAGGCTGTCACTGAAGAAGGAACAGTTCTGGCTTTCCATCTCTGCAAGCCTGGAGGAAAGAGAAACAGGCTGAGATACGGTCAGGGATGCCCTGAATGTCTGCTCAATGCACCTTACTTAAGGCAGCCCCTGAAAGACCCCTCTCTGGCAGGGTCTCCCAGCCAGCCTGTGTCACTCTGTCCCTTTCTGCAGGCTCTGGAGGGTTTTATCCTTTTAGAAAACAAAAGATTCCAGAGGTGACAGCCTCTGGAATAAAGGGCTGCTGCTGTGCAGCCAGCTCAGTGTAAGCAAAGGACAGGGGTGGAAGCGTGCCAGGTCCACCCTAGGGCTTGAACTACAGGCTCCCTGTGCTCCTCAGGTCCCCATGGTGAGGGCAGAGGCGTTACCAGCCACAAGGCAGCAGCAATGGGGACCCTGCAAGCAGCACCGGTGAGTGCACAGGCAGAGCAAGGCACTGGGGGGGTCTGCCTGGTGAGAATCCAACCAGCAGTTCCATACTGGGAAGAGCAGGAGGCTGCTTCATCACCGAGACACCTGCTGTCCAAGGCACGGCACTCGCTGCCAGTTTGTGTGGCATCAACCGTGTCCCCTGGCAGGAGCAAGGTGGCACCAGAAGGTTTGCCTGGCCCTGCAGCTGCCTCTTCCCAACAGCAATGCAGCCTGAGCCACCCCAGCCAGACTCTGCCCACCAGGCAGGATGCTGGAGAGCATGGAGGAGCCTCTGGGCAGCAGGACCTCACCATGTCCCTGCCCCGAAATGCCCCCAACACCCATCAGAGTCATGCTCCGTGCCCTGGTGTGACAGCAGTGCCCAGTGGTGGTACCTGCTGGCAAAGTGCTCGATCCGGGAGTGGGTGTCAGCGTGTGGTAACATCGGGGAGGAGGCTGGTCTGGAAGAGACACGCACTGGTCAGCAAGGTTTGGTGGTCCTCCCTCAAAGCTAGGGCTTGGAGAGGCCGCCCTGGTCTCACCTGGGCTGAGAGGAGCCAGGGATAGGCTGGAGGGGGAGGCTGAAATCTCTGCTCCTCCAAGAACATGTGCCCATAGCATCCCCAGGGCAAGTGCCCCCTCCAGCTCTCCCATGGGAGCCCTATCTTGCAGCTGAGATGCTGCTTCCATCCATGAAGCCCACATACCAACCAGGCAGGGTGGAAAGGCACAGCCCAGGGGCCAGCCAGCCAACTCACGTCTCGGAGAAGTCAGCCTCGAGTACGGACTGGACGGGCAGGTAACCTCTCTGCGGGTGCTTGCTGAAGTACTGCTTGGACCGAAACTTGTTCTTCAGCGTCGTGGCAAAGTCCCTCATGTTCTCACTGGATGTGGTCTGCAGGCACAAACATTACCAAGGTGCTGCTTATTGAACATCAGGGGAGTGGCAGCTCAGCATCCGCAGGAAAGAAGCCCCTTTGGGCTTGGCACGAGAGGAGGAAGAGGCAGACACAGCTGAGGAAGCAAGGAGGACACACGGCAGCTCTGCCAGCCTGTCACGGGGCCTGGCACAAGCCAAGCTGGGCATCTGTGGATGCCATGCATCCCGCTCACCACGAGCCCCAGAATAGCAGGGACCACAGGCAGCCTCCAGCATGCGGAGGGGAAGAAAAAACCTACAAGGGATCCATTTCTGGGGCTGCACCAGCCTAAAGATCACAAGGCTGCTGCCGTTGAGGGGCACCTGCTCTGAGCCAAGACCCTCCCAGCCCTGCCCCATACCGGGGTGTAGTACTCCATGATGGGGTAGTGCAGCTTGTTGCCCTTGCTGGCTCGCCCGGTGAGGAAGCAAGTCTGGCAGATATCCACATTGAACTGCTTCAGGCTCCGATACCTGGAGAGAGCAGGAGGCCATAGGGAATCAGCAAAAGTCAGCAAAACCACATCATTTTGGAGCCTAAGGAGAGCTCAGCAGGGAACAGAAGTGGTCTGTGTTGCTCTCACACCCCACTGAACCCACAGGGCTGATAGATTAAGTCCCCAGAAAAACATCCTGCTCCTTCCCCTCTGCTGGGACCTGATCTGACCTGCCTGAGACACTGCTGCTGCAGAGCTCTAAGTTCTCCCAGCAGCACAGAACAAATTCCGCTCCCTCCCGCAGGACACCGTGAGCTTCCCTTGGGGGCCAAGGTCCCATAGCACAACCCCTACCTGAAGCCCTTGATGGGGCACTGCCGGCAGACGGAGCACTTGGTCTGGTGCTTCACCTGCTCGGCCATGGTCACCCGGTGCAGCACGGCCAGCCACACCATGGACTGCGGCTCCAGGTTGGCCCACTCCAGGAACTGGGACACCTCGATGGCGGGCTTCCCATTGCTCTGGGGAGGGGAGAGGCAGGGGTTGCTCAGAGCTGAGACCTGACTGTGATGAGGGGCAAGCTCCTCACCACCTCCAGGAGCCTCTCCCCAGCACGGCTACCGCAGCGGGGACGGCACGGGCCACGGCACCCCTACTCACAAAGCGGAAGCAGCTGCGGATGCTGGGCTCCACGTTGCTGCCCCCAAATGCTGCCACCTCCCCCAGCTGGCGCGGGACCTGGATGGCCTCGTGGAGCAGGACACCGAGGTGCCGCTGGTCACACAGTCCCCCGGCGTTTGCCACTTGGCTGAAGAGATCTGTCGGCAGGAGAGATGCACAGCCCCCGTTAGGGACACTGCTGACACCCCGACACACCAGGCAGGATGCCAGCATGGGGGAGCAGTGTGTGGGTCAGACCAGGGGCTCCTCTGCCTGTCTCCATTTGCAGCTCAAATATGAGGGAAAAACTGAGCTATGATTAAATAACCATTACCATTATCCTTCCAGCTCCCCATCACGGAATGACAGGGGTTGGAAGGGACCTCTGGAGATCATCTAGTCCAACCCCCCTGCCAAAGCAGGTCCACCCAGAGCAGGTTGCACAGGAACGTGTCCAGGTGGGTTTTGAATGTCTCCAGAGATGGAGAATCCACCACCTCCCTGGGCAGCCTGTTCCAGGGCTCTGCCATCCTCAAAGGAAAGAAGTTCCTCCTCATGTTCAGATGAAATTTCTTATGTTCAAGTTTGTGCCCGTTTCCTCTTGTCCTGTCACTGGGCACCACTGAAAAAAGACTGGCCCCATCCTCTTGACACCCACCCTTTAAGTATTTATAGGCATCAATCCGATCTCCCCCCAGTCTTCTCTTCCCCAGCCTAAAAAGACCCAAGTCCATCAGCCTTTCCTCCTAAGAAAAATGTTCTAGGCCCCTAAAATGATGAGGAATTTGGAGTCTTCTTGAGACAGAGGTTAAAAACATCACTTCTTTAACAGGTCTATCCTCTGTGAATTTGCTTGATCCCTTTATTTAACCCCTTGCTGCTTCCTGTGCTGACCCCTCCGCAGTATCCCACGGCGGTGAGCACCAGGGTTACAAAGCAGTGAGGAAAGGGGCTTCCTTTAATTTGTCCTAAACCTCCTTCCCAGCCATGCACCCCCAGGTTGTTTGTTTGTTTTGTTTTGTTTTGTTTTTTTTCCTTCTGGGAAGCACGGGATAAACTGTTGCCTGCTTGCCTTCTCTGCACTCTTCCTTCCAGTGCCATGCAAGCCAGATCACCGTGGCACCAGTCAGTCTGTAAAAATGCCTCCTAATTTAGGTGGCGTAGGCTCGGGGAGGGAGAGGAGGAGGGAGAGGTGGCAACGCAAGCAGATTAGTCACCGCAGGAGAGAGGTTTCTGTGCTTTTTCCAGGCAAAGAAGGGCCACGCCAGGAGACAAAAGCACTCCCACTTTCCCCAGGTTGCTCCACACCAGGTCCTGGGGGAGGGAGATGGAGGCGGTGGGGGGGACACACACACTCACACTGAAACTTCTCCTTGACTTCTGTCCCACACAGACACGCGATGCCCGTCTTGAAGGAGAGAGCCCTCATCTTCCCACTGCGGCCGCTGCAAGGCGAGACGTTGGACAGGTTTGAAAACATTTTGGAGGTTTTTTTTATCTGGGGTTGGGGGGCATCAGGCAAGGCAAACCCATGCCAGGCAGCCCTTTTGCTCATGGCCAGGACCTTTCTGCAGCACTACCAGCTGGAAGAGCACCACGGAGGTTTCCTCCCAAGCATGGCAGCTCCACAGCTCAGGTGGACACGGAGGGACTGGTACCTGTCGAAGACGTTCAGCAGCCAGTTGAGGCTCATGTCCACGCAGAGGGGCACGTTCACCAGGATGCCCCGCTCCTCCTCCAGCCTCTCGTAGAGGGCCGTCAGGCAGTGGATGACCTCCACCACGTCCATCGCCCGGTCGCTGGGCTGCAGGTCGTGCTCGTTGAAGATTTCCAAGGCCGTGGCCAGGGTCACCATGTCCACTGTGCAGAAAGCATAGGTTGGGGGGGATCAGAGGCAGAGAAGAAAAAGGCAGAGGTGAGAGCAAGAGGAAGGAGACACAGCCCTGCCCTGATCTGGGGCAGACTCAGGTGGTGGGGAAGATGCTGGCAGAATGGGCACAGCTCCCAGAATTGATCTCCCACCCATAAACCCCTCCCAAAACACCCGCATCTCCACCTATACTCAACCTGAGCCACCATTCTGGGTGACCTTCCTTCCCTGATGCTGTGGCCAGCCATGGCCACAAAAATGCTACCCACGAAAGGTTCTGTGTGGAGCTGCAGGTGTCCAGAGCTGGACTCTGCACATGTCAGGTCCCTGTGGGGAGGTGAGGGGGCACAGAGCCACCTAGACCCTACGAGCAGCTGCCCAGAGGTGGAGCAGTCCTGTCTCCAGCTCTGACCGGCAGCGAGTGCCCAGGCACAAACCTAAAACTGGGCTAGGATAGAGTGACTTCCCTTTTCTTCAGAAACCCCTCAACAGTTTCAAGGAGCAGCTGCTTCTCGGAGAGCCACACACTGTGTTGGACTCCTGTTGCATCATATTCACCTGACTATTAATCCTCAGTTTGACTGGAATTTTACCAGCCATGCAGAAGTCAGGTTTATTGGCTCCCTTCCTCCTCTTTAAGTAGTGGAGCCCTCTCTGCCCCTGCCAGAGAGGCTGGTTTCTGCTCTCGGTTACATCCACGGCTTCTCTGGGCTCCTTTGGAGCTCCGGAGTGAATCCCTGCCTGATCCCACAGCTTTGTAGCTCTGAGCTGGACTGCTTTGTTCTCAAATCCCTTTGACTAACACCTGCCCTCAAGGCATTTCCACCCGAAGCCTGCAAAGAAAAGCTCTGACACAGACCCAGACCCCTCGCTGGTGGATTTGCTCAGCTTTCCAGCCACGGGCTCATCCTTCCTACCGCTTCTTGCCTCAGCTACCTGTCCCCTGGTGGGCTCCCGCCTTTGATGTGCTGATAAAAGCTTGTGTTAGTTTAATGCCTTTATTGAGGGGGACCCAGCAGGAGGGAAAATACTTCCCCGCACTCACATCGCAGGGCTTTTTGCACCCGCCGTAGTTTCATAGCCGTCCGATAGGCTGAGAACTTGATGTTGTTCAAATCCGCTGCAATAACATGAGAAAAGAAGAATAAAACCCCAGCTCGACATCCTTATCTCCAGGGCAGGAAGAAGCAGTTGCCATTCCCAGAGACCAGCCCCACCAGCAGAAGCAGAGTGCGTGGGGGAGGAGGAAGAGGGACGGAGCCTGGCAGGGGGTCGCACTCCATTGCTTTGGGGGACCTCCGTGCCACAGAGGGGAGCAGGTGGGTTGGGGGGACCTCACATTGCCCCCCCACACTGCGAAAAGGCAGATGCTAGTCAGACAGTTTTGTGGCAGCCTCCTTACCCAGCGTCTGGTACAACTCCGTCATCTTCGGGTGGTCCCAGCACGTCGTCTGGGCCTGGTGGCTGGAAGGAAAAGAGAAGGAAACCAAGAATCAAGCTGAGAATTCAGCAGCTGCCACCAGAGATGAAAAAAGGGACCTAGACAGCCCTGGGAGCAAGTCCCCCAGTGCCTGCAGGTGCTGCTGCAGGCCACAGCGGCATGGAGGATGCCCACAGAAGGATGCTCCACCTGCTGCCAACCCTTCTTCCTTCCAGCCAGCATCCCCCCTCATCTGGGACATCTCGACAAGCAAGGAAAACCTGGCATTTGGGGGCAACATGCTTTGCTGGAGGTCACAGCTCAGACCGGTCCACTCACTGCCCCCCAACTCCTAATTAGTCCCCAATTCATCTTCTCACTGGGCCAGGGAAGACCATGGGCTGCAGCCGGGAACGCACTCACTTGATGTAGTATGGCACTTTGTTGGGGGAAATGGCTCGCTCCCAGGGGACCTGGACAGAGGCTGCAAGGAGAGAGACACAGATGTCAGACCACCACCACCACCAAACGCTCCTGTGGGTTGATGCTGTTCCTGCTGAGCGCCCAGCAGGACTCTGACAGCAGGTGGAGGCCTCTGAAGAGGTTGCCCTTCAAGCTACAACAGGGCAGGTTTAAACTGAACATTGGGAAAGAGTTTTTCACAGAAACAGTAGTCAGGGAGGTGGTTGAGTCACCATCCATGAGTTTAAGAGTCCTTTAGATGTGGTGTTGGGGGATATGGTGTAGGGGAGAACTTTGTAGAGTAGGGTAGATGGTTGGACTCAATGATCCCAAGGGTCTTTTCCAACCTAGATGATTCTATGATTCTATTCTATGATGATTCCCAAGTCACCAAGGGGGGGTGTTGGAGCCGACAAGTGGATGCTACGTATAAGAAAGGCGCAGGACTGCTGGCTCTGAATCTGGCTGAGCCCAGAGCTCGGGAAGAGACACTTCCTGATGCTTTTGACGATGTCCAAGGCAACGCTGTGGTCACTGGTGGGCAGGGCTCATAGCTGCTGGGATTTGGACACACAGGGAGAGCACTGCCTGCTACAGCCAGGCTTGGGCACCCACAGCATCGGCCATTCCCATTACTCACTCTCTGTGTGTCAGCTGCCACATCTCAGGAAGATGAGGATACATGTTTGTTATCTAGAGGATGGAAGCCTTTTTGAGACCCTCAGCTATTTTGCCTTGTCACAAGCAGCTTATCAATCCCAGCAACTGGAAAAAGTCACTCTTCCTTTCAGATAGGAGGACATGGTCTGCAGAGAAACACAGGCCAACAAACCCCACCAACATCTGGAGACCCTACAGGGCTTAGCATCTCCAAGGGTGGACCTCAGACTCTGGAGAGCAACCTGCTGCCTATTCTTTGCAGGTCTGATAGCCATCAGCAGCTCAGCTCTGTGGGAACAGCACCCCTCTGCCTCGCCACGTGAATAAAAACCTCCTTAATGTGTGCATTTTTGGCCTCCGAATGACTAACACGGGATACGGGGGACTGCCTTCTTCTGCCATCTGTTGTCTTGCCCACCCAGTCTCAAGCTGGCACAGTCCCAGTATCACCTGGGAGCTGCTGCTGCGAGCGTCACAGCTCTGCTCTCTGAAGGGGAACCTCACCCTCGGTCCCACAGGGTGAGGTAGCACAAAGGTAACTTCGGGAGATGCCTCCTGCTCTGGTTCCTGTGCACCAGGCTCTGGCCTGAGCTCATTTCTAGCTGCGTGTGGGGCTCTGGGCTCAGCAACAAGACCCTGCACCCCATTCTCCTGTCTCACAGCCCATGCTAAGCCTCTCTGCAGAGGCAGCCTCACACCAGGAAGCCAGGAGAACCTGCTCACTTACAGGAGAGGAAGTGTTGGGAACCTGGTCCAAAGTCCCGGTGAGCATCTTGGAGCTGCTTCAGGCGTTCATTTATGGAAGCCTAGAGAATGGGACATAAGAATTCAGCAACAGCCCATCAGACATTTCAGATTGAAGCCCCATTCAGGAAGGCTTGTGGATGGACTCAGACATGCCCCAGCATGCAGGTCCTCTTCCTTCCTTGGTATTTGCATTCCTCAGTCCGCTCAGCCCTCTGATATCCACAGATATCAAAGCAGCCACAGCTGGTACTGATCCCTCATCAGATCCTGATTCTCCTAGGACAACATCCTTTGTTCCTCCCATTGTCTTTTCCTCCTCAGGACCTCCACAGATTTACCAGCCACTTTCCTCACACTGAACTGATGCTCTCCTCCTCCAGGAACACCAACTATACCACCCCTGCTATGCCAAGCCTTACTTCATCGTCCTTGAAGCTCAGCAGTGACAGCCCTTCCTCAGCATCCTCCCACCTGTGGTTTATTTGCAGTGCTTGGTCCTGACTCCTTCCCACCTGCAGCTGCTTCCAGCGCGTGTTGATCTGCTCCAGGGTACGGGAGTTCTCCATGGAGAGGTGGACATCTGAGATGGCAAGCTGGTGCGCAAGGTCATTGACCACTTTCACCCCGTCCTTCATGGGGGAGAGCTCCTCTTTGAACAGCTGGAGTCCCATGCCCAGGGGAACAGTCACGGGGCAGGGGAAGAAAGAAAAGAAGAAGGTGAGATCTGGTTCCTCTACTACAAGCTATTGTGTGCTGGTGGCAGGCAAGACACTGCTGACTAACCCTCCCACAGGGTACCTTAGCTGGGGGAAAAAAAGCAACCTCCAAACAATCCAGTCAGGCTGGAGATTACTCAAATCTGAGAAGTGGGACGTAGACAATGGCTCATCTATGCTGAGCCACCATACCTGCGTAAGGTCTGTGCCGTGACAAAGTACTCAGCACAGACAATTGCTCAGGATGCTGCAGGCCAAATCCATCCTCACAAAGCTAGGGGGCTGTCAGAGGGAGGACCTGGTCCCTGAACCCCTAGTAAGGGGTTCCCAAGGCTACATTGGACTGAGCAGTCATGGAGGAGCAGCACTGCCCTCCTGGGAAGCAGCATCTCATCACCTCTGGGGCCATGGCTGGAGCCTTCTCAGAGCCAGAAGTACCTTGGTCGACTGGATGTGCTCTGGCAAGGAGTCAATGAAGAGGTCCCCAATGGGTTCCCAGGTCTCTCGCACGCTTTCAGCCTGGTCCAGTGTCGTGCTGAGCTCCTCCATGGCCCCTTTAATCTCCAGCAGCTGCTCCAGTGTCCGTTCGATGTGACGGTGCTGGTCCACACACCGGGCCGTGAGCTTCTCCCACAGCTCACTGGCCACGTTCGCCTGCTTCCAGACAAAGCGGCTGATGTTTTGGATGCGGTGCCGGGGAGAGACATCTGTGAAGGCAAACCAGAAGGGGAACAGAGAGTAAAAATGAGAGCCCAGCCCAGAGGAGAGTGGGCAAGAGATGGAGGGAGGGCAGGGAAAAGGGAGATTAAAAAAAAAAAAAAGTCTAGGGAAAACTGGAAAGAGGGAGGGAAACCAAGTGACAATAGTGTCCAAAGGAGGAGCTGTGCTGAGGGAGAACAAGGAAGGGGGAGCTCCACGGACCTTTGCTTTCTGAAGTTGGCTCTTCTAATTCCTCAAACGGATGCTGGGAAAGGAAAGCCTGTGCTGACTCCAGGACAGAGTAAATGTACGGTCCCCGAGACTTCACTTCTTCCATGAAAGCCTGGAGAGCAGAGCACAGAGGTGAGGCAGCAGGCTGAGCTGGAGAATCCTGCCCCTGCTGCCCCCTCGCCGAGGGCTGCAGTGATTTATTCACTCCAGGGCCCAAACCTCACTGGAGACACAGAGGGAAGTTAACAGAGAAATATTTTTGTGTTTTGGAGACGGAGTGACCACCTGCAAGAAGGTGGCTCTTGCAGGGGTCTGGACTGCAACTTTGCTGGAGGGGGAACAGTGAGACCAGAGGGGTGTGTTGAGACAGGGCTGGGCAAGAGGAACTGCTTTATTGGTGATGCTTTCACAGACACAGCTTGGAGACACTCCTATCTCACACAAACAGACCTTCCAGCAGCTGTTCAGCAACAGGTCCAGCTGCTGGAAGAGCAAGGAGGGGAGCAGCAGGATGGCCCAAAGCAGGGCATCTGCCAGGGCAGACTTTGGAGGCAGGCTGCTTTAGGGTGTCCTCTCCTCCCCTCCAACTGCAGCCCCCCACTGGTACTCTCTGTACGCCGGGGAAGTGGCTAGTTCCAGGGAGGATGAGGGATGGCAACAGTAAGCAATAGTTTAGTTTTGTTTTCCAGGTAAAAACAACTAAAGCCCAACAGCCACTGGCAGCAAGAAGGAAACGCTCTAATCAGGGAAGCTGGAAAATCTGATCTGTCTGGGTTTATCCCAGTTTCAGACATGAGGACGATGTGCTACTGCAGGAATCACTCATGTCCCCACCACCAGGACCACTTTAGACCAGCTGCCCTCCTCAAGCCCCAGGATCCCAAAGGCAGAGGCCAGCGAGAAGGCAATTCCCTCTTGCAGAGGTAGGACATGAGGAGGAAACTAGGAGAGAAGTGATGGGGCCCACCACCAGCTGCAGCACCCACAGATAATTTGAGGCTGTAAAGCAGATTTATTGTCTAAACTCAGATGGGCTCTGCCTGTTGCGTGCTGTAGGTGTTTGCTACAGGATTGGGGCTCTGCCTTGCCATGGGGAGCAGAGATGGAGGTGGGCAAGGACTGGTGCACTCGTAGGCTGTGGGCATGGGCAGTGACACCAGGCAGGGGTCCCAGGCCAGGCTGCCCACCTGCAGCTCATCTTAGCAGGGAAGGGTGGCACGTACCGCGTGTGTCTCCTTCTCCTGCTGCACCAGGAGGACATCTCCCCGCAGGGGCAGCTGTGCCGAGAGCTCCTCATCCTTCTCCCCGAGCCAGTCTATGATCTCCTGGAGAGGCACCTGCAGCTTCCCACTGTGGTCAGAAAAGGCCTCCAGCCGAGCCCTGCCGGGAGAGCGAGGACAGCAGGACGGTGGTCAGACGGACAGGAGAGGAGCAGGTTCCCCCAGGAGGGGAGGCAGAGCAGCGTGGCTGGGCTGGTGACCCCTGGGCAGCCACAGGACCCCACCAGTGCCTGGCAGCACATCCCAGCATGGGCTGTGTGTGACCCTCAGCCAGCACAGGCACTGCACCACCAGCTTGGGTGAAGCACAGAGGTCTTGGGGAGAGGGAACTCTGAGGGTCTTCATCACCCTGGAGCAGAGGATGGAGTTGCTCTGCACTAGCCTCTGGGTCGGGGCCGTGCTCTGGCTACCGTGGGGCGCTTGGCTCGGCGTTTACACGACTGGGCAGCTTCCAGGAGCCTTGCATTAAGGCAGGAGACAATTAACACGCCCCAGTTAAGCTCTCCGTCATGCTGGCTGTGGAGCTGCAACCTCTGGCGGTCTGGAAGGCATGTCCCCGTGTCCCCCCCGTGCGCGGTGGAGAGGGCTCCCAGCGAAGGGACAAGCACAGAGGAGGTGGCAGCAAAGCCGTGGGGCAAAAAGGAGAGGAGCTGCAGAGACAGCAGAGGCAGAGGATGGAGAGAGCAGCAGAAAGCAAGCAGGAGGGAAGCAGGGGAGGGAGAGGAGGACGGGATGGGTGGAAACGGAGGGGTTGCTTTTCAGCACAAGGAGAAAAACTTAAAGGTCCATGGACCAGGCGGGGGAAACTGAGCCAAGGTCACCGTGAATTCATGTGGCTCATCAAGCAAACGCGTTCAAAAACCTCCTGGCAGGCACACGCAGCAGGCAAGGCTGGAAGGCCTGGCCAGCCCCGGAGCTTGCTCCAGGCAGGCACTCTTACCGAAGGCTGTGGGATTTCTTTTTGATCTCGTTCCAGCAAAGATTCATCTCCAGATGGGCCTGGGGCCCGGCAGCACCGCTCGGAGCCCGGGGGTTTACACACAGAGGTCCTGCACCATCCTGTGAGCCTTCAACCTGGGCAGAAACAGAACCATGCTGCATCCAGAGATCACTGCCCGGTGCTTACGGCACTTGCCTGGGGACACCTACCCCCGTCCATCCTGACCCTGCCTGGCTTTTCAACACACAGGGGGGGCTGTCCTTCTCCCAGAGGGGTCTGTTAGCTCCAGGGAAGCTCATGGCCGTGCCTGGAGGAAGGATGTGGTGCCAGCTCCAGCAGCACAAAGAGCAAAGGTTGAAGGAAGGGCTTACTGCACGTCTCCTGTTCTGCAGGGTCTCAGTGCTCCTCAGTCATCCAGCAATGAACTTATCTCACTGATAGCCATTAAATCAGAGCTGGCCCTTGTGTGTCACAGCCCCTGCGGAGCTGGCAGAGATTTCTTTCCACACCACGCAGGGCTGCTGTGCTTCGAGAAGAGGCAAGCACCGTGGGT
The DNA here is from genome assembly GCA_033628505.1 of Tringa tobata. NCBI lineage: Eukaryota > Metazoa > Chordata > Aves > Charadriiformes > Scolopacidae > Tringa > Tringa tobata. The sequence continues at coordinate 240,706 of JAHREE010000242.1, read as the reverse complement.
CTTGATGTTCCTGGGGACCAAGGGAACCTGCCAAACTCCTTTACACCACCCGCAGTACTTGGGAGCTGCCACCTGCTCCCCTATGGAAGCACAAGGATATTCCCCGCCTGCACAGCAGATCTGGGGTGCTGTTTCTCTTCCACAGATGCTGCTTCTCCTCCTCACCTCTCCAGAACCAGCAACGGTGGGAAGGATGCTCTGAGGGGCCAACGACAGCAAATCCTACCCCAGCCACACGAAGGAAGCACACTTGGCACCCCACCACTCAGCCTGAAAAAACGGGTGCTGATCCCTGGATGGCAAATCCTCAGTGGATGGGGGAAGGAATCCTCTCCTCAGCCTTTAGCACCGTGTCATGCTCCTGCTCGTGGTGGCAGCAAAGACATGGCTGCGCTTGCTGGTGATGGCAACACACACCAGCGGGACTGGAAGCATCTCACACAGGACTGAGAGAGCGAGAGGGATTTTCCCTCTCTGAAAAACAGAGTTTGTTGTCCAAAACACACGGACACACTGCATTTCCACCAGTGAGACGCCGACGAGCTTTGTTGGGGAAACGGCAGCATTTCGATCTCATGCTACTTTGATATTAGAGCTCATTTGTGATAATTATCCCCAGGTGATTAATCAACCATAATTAACTGCATTAGCACTTTCTAAACAGCACATACAACAGGCACCTCTTTGCCAGAGAAGGGCAGCCGCCTCTGGAGGAAAGCAGCAGCTCTTCCAAGGGGAATGTACAGATACTTGTCACTTATCCTGTCTGAGGGCTCCCAGAGGTGTCCAGGGGACAGATCCAGCCAAGCCAGGGAGAGCAACAGGCAGGAAAAAAACCACGAGACAAGAAATTTTGCCACACACCTAAACCTGTACCCCCTCCATGGCAGTTCTCAGAGAGAAATCAAATTATCACCGAGAGCAGTACTAAGTTTGCTTCATCTAAAAACATCTAACACCAGGCTCTTCCCTGCCTCCCCGCCCTGCTACTCCAGGAGCATCGAGAAAACAGAGAAAACCATCACCCACCGAGTTCACAGGAATCTTGGGGCCATGAATAATAAACCACTCAAGCTAAAACTACTGCTCAAGTGTAGAAAAAAAATCAATACTTTGCATGTGCACATCCTCATGACGCCGAAGTAGGTCAGCCCCACAGCGCTGCCAGGGAACAACTCCAGCCCTCCCCTCTATCCCAGGGGACACCAAAGGAAGGAATCAGCTCTACCTGGGTGCAAGAGCAACTGCAGCACAACACAGTCCCCCCAGCCTCCTTCAAGGAGTTAAAATCCCACCGAGCCTGCCACTTGCAAACCATGCCCAGCAGATGACCCAGTGACAGTGGCCAAGCAAGGGCCAGGTGTTGAACATCTGCTCCCCTAGGACAAAACCCCCGGCAAAGCCAGCAGAGGGGAAAAAGCAGTGCTTTCCCTCCAAGCATCCCCAAAAGCACCCAGAGCGCCAGCAGTGGCAGCCTGGATCCGCATCAAGCCCTCCCCCCTCCATTTTTTGGGTGCAGAACATTCCATCTGGCGCATCTACCTGTGCTTAGCCATGGATCTGCTGCTCAGCTCCGCCGGGGGAGCGGGCATCGCCTCCCATCCCTCCGGGTGCCACCAGGCAGCACCCGGCAGGGAAGCGGGCGAGCGCCGTGTCCTCGGCAGAGCGGGGCCACCCCGAGCACTGACCCCCCAGGAATCTGGAGGGGGGCGGCAGTGCCTGGCGGCCGGCCTCAATCCCAGCTTTGTGCGGTGGCATTCCAGGCAGCCTCCAACCTGCCTTAACCCCCTGTGGGGACATCGGGGGCTGCCCGCAAAGCACGAAGCGGGCAGAGATCTGCAGCAGGGCAACCCCCGGCGAGGGAAAACCCCTTGTGGGAAGCTGGTCCTGGCACAGGGATTGCTCCGGGCACTGGGGGGATCCATCTCTGCAAGGGCACGGCAAAGGTGGTGGGTGGGCTGGGATTGGGTGACCAGCAGAGACCTTGCCCTCAGATGCTGGAGCACATGCTGGGCAGACAGGGGTGTTTGCCAGGGAAGAGATTTACCCAGGGAATGGTCTGGGCTACCCAGAAGTTGAGTAGTCAGGTCCTTGAGATCTAACCCCCAAGAAGCCAAAGATGTCCTCCTTGCCCCCAGCATGCCCCAGGCCAGCTCTGGGTGCCAGCACAGATGTTCCTGCCTGCCTGGACTGGGTGCAAATAGTTTGTTTTTGCCAGAAGGCTCCGGGCTGTGCCCCCCACAGTCCTGCTGCCCGGCATTGTTTCCATGCTCTCTTCCACCTACAGGGAGGGAATGAAAAGCTCCCTGTATCTCTCCCTCTCTTCCCCTCCTTCCCTGCCTGCACATCTGACCGCTGCTGTCTCTCCCTCCAGGACCAACACAGCCAGTCTACTCTCCCCACCACCTCCCAGGGCCAGCAGATGCAGGACCAGCTCCCAGACTGGAGGAGGGGGCTTCAGCAAGGCCAGGGGACAACTAAGGATGGGTTGCCTGCAGCCCACCAGGAGCTCTCAGGAGAAGCAAGGACAAGAGAGGAAGGCTGTTTCCCAGGTGGCAACACCTACACCCGTGAGAAGGAGGGCACAACAGGTCCTTTGAACCAAGTGGGCTGTCATCAACACTGCAGGAGCCAGCAGCCAGCTGGTGTGTGGCACCCAACGTGCTGATGCCCACACAGCAGAGAGCCAGGCTCAGGCAGGGCCCGGGGGATACCTGTGGTGGGTCTGACCTGAGCTGAGGATGTTTGCGCCCTCCCCATGTGCCATCTTGCAGCTCGGCGGTGGTGGGTCTCACAGGGCATCCTGCCCCAGCTCCCTTGCCCTCTTCCCATCAAAGCCCACAGGGATCTGACCCCTTTGTAGAGGCTTGGACTGCTGAAGGCAGCTAAGGAAGACATTTGCCTGCTCATCTTGTTCTATCCTGCTCGCTTCATCTGCTGGGCTGCTCATTAACCACCCATGCACTGGCCCAGTAGCAGCTGCCTAAGAGCCACCCCGGGGCCAACAAGCTCTGACTCAGCTACAAGCCTCATCCTTGATGCTGGAGCCACTCCAATGAAGGTTCTGCCTTCCTCCTGCAGACCCCAGCTCCCTGGGGCAGAACGGGTCCAGGCTGATGGCAAGCCATGGCAAGGAGGAGCCCCACAGCTCAGCCTTTGCTTTTCGTGTTTGAAGCACGATGAAAAAAAGGAAAAAGCAGAGCCAGGGACCTCACACGCCCTGGGAACGCCGCAGCCAGCACCCAAGGAAAACCTTGGCACCATCCATCAGTCTCTAGTCAGGCGAGAGGTACCACGAGGCCAACAGCTACAGGCAACAGAAGGGAAGCTCTAGCAAAGCCACGGCGGCGCTTCCCCGGCCGTGCTGTCTGGGTGACCCAGGACAAGGTGCTAAACCAGCCTGTGACAGCTCGGTGCAGAGCTCGGGGAGCTTTGCAGACAGTTTCCAGCACACTTTTCCGTCCTCCTCCCCTCTGCTCTGCCATTTACCCAGGGGTGCCAGAGACCTTCCCCCCCTCTCTGCCCACCTTTGGTGAGGAGCCCAGCCTGCCCACGCAGACGCCCCGGGGGAAGGAGGAGAGGGACCAGCAGTGTGAGCACCCACTCTCTGTTCCTCAAGATAACTAGACTAGAAAGAGGTCAGACTCCTCCTCTGCCTTGCAGCATTCGCCAGGGGCTTATTTCCAAGCTCTTCTCCACAACCAGAAAGGTTAGAAACCTACATTTTCAGCAAAAGCTGACGTTCTTCCAATTTGCCTGGAAAAAAAAAAAAGTAAACCCAACCAAATACACAAGAGCTGTTAATGGTGGCCTCTCGCTCTTTATTTTGAAGGAAGCTTGAAATCCAGCTCTGCAGGTTGCCTCTCCTGCTCTACTTTGGGAAACACTTTGCAGCCAAAACGCTCGAGGAGAGCTAACGCTCTCATTAAGCGCGAGCCGATGGGGGGGCTGGAGCTAACAGCTTTCCCTGCCACCAGGAACAGAGGTCCCAGTTTGCTCCACAGACATTTGCAAGGGCTGCAAAAAGCTGCCCCGAGAAAGAAAGGCTCCCAAGACCCAGCTCTTACCTGAGGCAGCGGGTGGGCAGTGCTGCTGTGCTGCGCCTGCTCTGTGAGGTGCCACTCAGGACATCGTGGGAGGACATAGGGCCATTCCTGCATCACCAGGGGCTGCATCAGAACCAATGTTCATGGGGATGGAGACAACTCTGGGCACGAGCACCTGAAAAGCAGCGTGAGAGTCCCTGGGTCAAGTTGCACCCCCTCATGGAGCCATCCCCCTGCCCAGCTGCCCTCGTGAAGGCTGAGGTCTTAAAGGATGCATTTTTAAAAACATGTATTTGTACTAACGTTGTAATTTTTTTTCATCTAAATGTCCAGCTGGTTTTTGCATCTAGTTATGCAATTTGCTGTAACAGTCTCCTGTGTTAGCGAGTCCCTCATTGCATTTTTAACAAGGGTTGGGTTTCTTGAACTACAGGAGATGCCCAGGGTTTAAAGGAAGAGGGGGGAGAGGATCTCACTGTCATGACTGCTTCTGGTTAGACATAATAGACATGTCCCTATAACAGACAATATTTTCAAACACATTTTTTCCTTTATGTTCAGAAGGACAATTACCTAGAGCCTCAGTTCCCCCATATGTGTATCTCACACTATCAGCTGTCTTTTAATGAGTTTTTAAACTCGCAAAATACCTTTTTTTATTCTGGTTTTGAAACTCCATGACCCATAAAGCCAGTTAGCACTGTCCCCTTGTCTATTCTACAGAAGGCAATCTCTGGTCACAATGCTGCTCTTTTTTTTTGTTGTTGTTTAGGCTCTGCTTAAGATAAAATAATGATTTATTTCACTGTTAGGGTCACCTCAGCTTTACAGACAGCCATGAGAAAATAAAGCCCAGATGCGTAAACCATGTCCTGTGGGTAACCCATGCGCAAGATGTGGTGGGTCTCCATGTTCTCTCTCTGCCTTTGCTACACCAGTTCTGCTTCAGCTCCACCACAAAACTGACTGTTCTCTACAACCTCCTGGGTACAGACCCGTCGCAGCAGCCACGGCCGGGGAGGCAGCTCTGGGGTGCAGCGGTGATGCCCCCATCTCCTTCAGCATCGCTGCTCCATCCCAGGGCACAGCACGATGGCCAGTTGCCACCAGCGTGCAGGCTGCCTGGTGTGTTTCTGCTGTTTCCCGTTTTGCTGATACGAACCCGGATCCAGACTCTCCCAAACACCAAGGGAATTCACCTGAGGCTGACCTGCATGGCTAAAGGTAACCCTCGGGATTAGGGACCCGCCGCGGAAGCTAGAATGCAACATCAAATGTTGAATTTCCGCCTCTCTGCCACAGCTAACAGCAGCAAATGCAGCATATAGGTCAAGAGGTCTCTCGATCACAAGGCTTAAGCTTTGAATTGCTAATTTCCTCCAAAATGTTCTTTCCGGGCCTGAAACTTTCCACTTCAGATCTTGGCCTATGAGGAAAAAAAATCACGGCAACGTTTTGAGGCAAGGCAGCTCAGCCTTCATCCCAGGAGGGGAATGGAAATACAAACACATTCCCTGCTGCTGGAAATGTTAATGACTTTGTTGTTGTTTAACTTACTGTTCAAGAGAAGTAATAACATTTTAGCTCAGCACGCCCAGTGTCCTTTAAGGGGAAAGGTGGGAGGCTTGTGGATATTTCAAAGTTCAGCTCCCATGTAGACGCTGACAAAGGGAGCATTCCCAAGCTGGCAGACAGCAGGACTCCCTCCACAG
>JAHREE010000242.1:208894-234692 GCA_033628505.1 Tringa tobata | reverse complement strand
TTTGAGCTCATAACCAAAATGTTGTTTTAATTCAATGGATAAACAGGTGCCACAGGTCCTAATAAAGCAACAGCAACATCTCTTCTGCTGGCTCACCTGCTCTCCATTTTCCCAAGCAAAAGAACACGCACGGGAACACAAAAACTGAAAGATTTAACCATTTAGTCTCGCACCAGGAAACTGGGACGACGGTGTCCCCCCAGCTAACCAGGTGAGCGTGGGTGCACGGCCACGCACAACTGACTGCTTCTCCCCCTGCTTGAAAATAACTTCTGGGAATTTATTTAGGAAGATGGAAATCTACATTTCTTTCACACGCCGTTTCAGAGTCCCAGCTGGGTTTTAAGCTGCTCTCTCCAAAACTCACTTTGCCTGGGAATTCTTCCCGTCTCTTCTTCTCCTCCTCCTTCCATTAGACAAGCACTACAAATAAATACTCGAGGACCCTGAGGACGCAGCTGTAAATACACGGCCCCGCTGTGCTGGACATGGAGAAGCTGCTGATAGACCTCACAGACAAAAGGAGCGGGGGAAGCAGCAAACACCCTCCAACCTCCCCAAAAAGGGACAGCGAGGGGGCAATAACTTGCCTAATGACCAAAAGAAGGTTGCATAAAAAGCAGCCAAGCACAAAAATTGAACCCAGTTCCTCCCAGACTCGGGCCTGCCCCGTATCCCTGAAAGCAGCCCACTTAAACCCGCTAAAAAATCTTGAGTCTTGTCTTTGTCTTTCTCCTCTAAGCGCCTGAGCTTTCCCTTCCCTGCTGGTCGAGGGAGGAAAGGAACGTTGGGGCTTTGTGAGGACACACCACCCATTTGCCACACCGTAGAACCGATGAGCCACAGTGGGAAGAGCATACCCAGCGCACGGCGGTGGCCAAGGCAGTGCTGCCCTAACTTGGGGCTTCCTTGAGGTTTTGCTTCTCCTTCTCGGTGTCAAACTGACATCTGTGTCTCTGCACTGAACGTTGTGCCTTGCCCCCGACAAGCTTGTCTTTATTACAACCCTCCAGTCAAAGCATGAGGTTCTCTGGCCTCCTGAGCCCACACGTTTTATAAGCAGGCTGTGTGCCACATGAAGTCACATTTCTTTTCCTTTCTTGAGACGTATCAGAGCGACCTTATTCTTATGCTAAGGGAAACAGCAAAGGAAAAGGAGATGGAGCTATTTTGGCTTGATTTTGAAAAGCTCAGTTTCATCTTTATACACCTGCGAAAATGAGGGCTTTTTGAAGACTGAATTCTTCCTGGTCAGCGTGTCTTGTTTCATGAGACTTACAATTCCTTCTTTTATGTTTTTATCATAGGCATCCAGCCTAAAGTGGAGGCCTTGAATATATTTCTCAGAATTGTATTAGAATCAGAAACTCACCATGTGTTGCCAGAACTCAGGGCTTTTGTTTGAACCCATTAATTTAATCCCTTCCCTGTCTCAGTCTGTTTAGTTTTGAAAAGAGTCACTCCACCCAGAGCAAGCCCATTCACGCTTCCAGTCCTGGCCAATTTCAGCAGGTGGGATTGACCCATCTCAGGTGTTAACCCAGAGAGAGAGATGGTCCTCATCTCAATTTCTTCAGTTAACAAAGAAGACCTCAACACAGCATCGCATCCCAGCACCTTCTCCAACGCCTTCCCACCCCAGCACTCCAGGCACCCACCTTCCCTGTTTGAAACTGCATGTCTGTGGTCTGGTTCCCTTTCTGGAGTGCCATCACACCGGAGCCCTGCCCGGCCCCTTCCCTCAGCAGCAGAGAAAGGAGGTTCCAGCGTTCCAGCGTGGGGAACTGGCAGGGGAGGATGTGAGATGGCACCGGGAGCCGCGGCCGGCACATGCGCTTACACACGGCTGCCAGAACATCGGAAAACCTCCCGGCACGACCGAGCCTTGGAGCTGGGACTTCACACCGTGCTACGGTGGGGTAATAAAGGCCATTAAAGAGAATAATCAAGCAAGAACTGCCACTCCTCCAGAGAGATCGGTGAGCAGCAGAGAAGGCGCGAAGGACCTCGGATTAAGGCACAGGTAAAACGCAGACTGACAAAGATTTAACTGCAAGTATTTTTCAAGGCTAAAAAACAAAACCCCAACAAACACCGGTTTCTCCCATGGACAGCAGGGTGTTTAGAAGTGTGGGAGTAACTGCTCCACACCCGTGTCACCGCACACGGGCAACCTCAGCACTGAGACCCCCCATGAATAGGACGCTCTCCGCTTGCGATGCCGTACGGGAGGGAAGACTGGAGGGAAGAGGCTGGACCAGGGAAAGGTAATAATCTGTTGTGCAAAGAGGCACTAAATCACGGTGAACCGCTGCCCTGTCTGGCATGGAGAGGGAGGCAGAGTGCTGAGCCCTGGGGAGCAGGAAAGGTCCTGCATCTTCTGCGGCCGGTCGGGGCTGCCCGCAGCAAAGGGAAGGTCAGCGGCGGCAATATAAGGCCTTGAGCGAGGAGGAGGAGGAGGAGGAAGAATGAGTGAAAGGGATTGGGGAGAAGCTGGGGGAGGGGAGGGCGGACACATAAAGAAGCAGGGCTGGACCGGGCAGGGTAGTGAATGGAAAGGGCTGAGCTGGGACTGGAGTCTGATCCCAGCTTACTACTCGAGAAATATTTGGGTCCCTGCCTTGCCCTGCTGTCTAATCCTCCCAGGAGGATGCTAGAAGGCCACCACGCACCCTGCCCGGAGCAGTCCTTTAGCTCAGACAAAAACACCGCCAGGGTAAATAAACCTTGAGTCTGCAAGAGAATCAAAGCTGGTGAAGCCGGGATGCTGGCTACTATTGTTTGCCCTGGGAAACCACATCACTTACTGGTCCCCAGTCTCTCCCCAGTGGAAACGATCTTGGCCACCTTTCTTGCTCCCACTGTGTCCCCCCTGACACCCTTTCCTTTTCTTCTCTGCGAGTTTCCTCACCCACACGTACAGGGAGAGTGTTGCTGTGAAGGGACACACACATGCACACACACCCAAGGAGCTCGTCTCCGAGGTTAACGATCCGCTGATATTTTCCCCCTTTTTTTTTTCCAGCCTAGCTACAGCATCCGAGCGGGAAAGGAATTTTTTTTCCATGGCCTACCTTCCGAGTCCACCGGGTCCGAGGCGCCGGGGAGGCAGCAGGGACGGGGGCTGCTGCCTCTGTGAATCAGCAAAGGAGTCCCTGTGACAGGGATGCATGCTGAGGCTGAGCGCTGCTGCTGTCGGCAGGCTCCCTGCCTCTCCTCCTCCACCGCCCCGCGCTGCTGTGTTGCTATGCAATCACATCACCAGGAGGAACAGCATCTTCCCCCGAGCCTGCCGAAGAGATACCCTTGACTCTCAGCAAAACAGCAGGAGGGACCAAGGACGAGCCCACCGAGCGTCCGGGCCCTTCGGAGATCTCCTCGGCCAGCGATCGATCCGGAGGAAGAGGGGAGGGAAGAAGAGTGGAGGCAAAGAAAGACACACGCACGGGAGGAGGAGACAAAATACACACGGAGAGGGAAAAAGAAAAGGGAAGGGTGGGGGGAGACATACAAAAGGCACAAAAGGCGCTGACCTCTGGGGACCTGACAGGGGCTGCTGGGCTCAGAGGTGCTTCCCCGCTGCTTGCCGACATCTCCCCACCGCCTCCCCAGGACCGGCGGCTCTCATTTTAGGTTAGATATGGCCACGCGTGTGCTGGAAAATGCCAGACACATTCACCTCCTTTTCTTAACCGCAATTTGGGTGTCTGGCACAGGATTGAATAACTTAAAAATAGCCCGTGTTAAAATTAAAGTTAAGGAGCAAAAAATAGGATAATCGCTTAATTTCAGATACGCTTCCTATTCTTCTTAGAATAGAAAAATAAGTAAAGGCAGAGACAATTCTCCAAGCTGGGGAGAAAGCCTGATCCAAGATTTTTCAAATGTCAGGGTATCTTGGAGCCGCTAACTTGGCTGAGGACACAAGCAGACCTGGAGTTGGGATTTCAGTCCACACATAACAAATAGTTTGCAGTTCCTGAGGTCATTCCACCCAAGGGTTTCAAACTGTTCAAGGTGCCAGGGATGTTATGCCTGTATCACACAAGAAGAAACAGAGTTAAATGGCTTGGGCAGAAAGAGGAATCAAAGCCAATCCCAGCCCCCGGGCTTTAGCTACTAGATTCTCTCAGCCTCTCCCTGGGAAAATTAAAACTTGGGAAACACAATATTCCTGGTTGTTGTCAGAACAGCCTCTAATGAGCCTTAGCCCTTCCTTTCCCAGAGAAGATAGACTGAAGATGTTCATTTCCCACTCATACAGTCATGTTCTACAGAAGCATCACCGTCTCTTATAAAGATTGCCCATTTTCATACAATTATTCCTCACAAACAGTAGGTCGGGTGTCCCTCAAAATGCAGGTTCACTTGGCTCATTCAGCCCCGGCGAACGGATACGTAACAGCAGCTTCATGATTCTACTGCATTTCTGAAAACCATTTCTGGCCAAGGCACCTCTCTGGCCGCAGTGGAAAACACAACTGGCAAATGACCCACAGTGGTGGGGGCTTCCCGTGGGCCCTGCATCGAGGAGCGTTGGTCAGGAGATGCTGTCGCATGGAGCAGCGGTGCCCAACACACCCCAGGGTGCCCACTGCTATGAGGAGGCCAAGTCTACCTTTCAGCCAGTTTTGGGGACTCTAAGAACAAAATTTCCTAATCCCAGACCATTGTTGCAGGGTGGATGTGAACGGAGCAAAAGCGTTTCTAGGTCACCAGTTGAAACTTGGAGAAAGCAGTCAAAATATGGTGGATGTCCACTAACATACGTTTGAGAGAGTCCTCAAGAAAGCAGCGTGTTCCTCAAGGTGGTACCTGCTAGAACCTCCAGCAGGTGGGTGGCTGACCCTGAGGAACCTTTCCTTTCACTCTCAGTAGGTGAACCAGGAGTCAGGAGCAGCACAAAGCGAGACATGATGCACAGAAACTTCATGTAACAACTCTGAAAGGAGGAGATTTTTAAATAGCAACCTCCTTAAAGCTGGTTCCAAAAGGAGCAACACTGAATACCTTTGAGTACCAGCCCAAGAATAGGTACTCACTTCCACACACCTCTTGCTCTTGAAAGCTTCTTCAAGAGCTCGTGCTTCCGCAACAGCTGTACTGATGCAACAAAACTCATTCTGAAAAGCTGTATTTAGACCAAAAGAAAGATAGATATGGATAGGGAGACAGAAACAGAGCCTCTGCTGGGCTATTTTTGTGCATACACACACACACACAAATAGTAAGTCCTGGGTTAAGGAAAGAAAAGGAAAGGGGGGGGGGGAACAACCAAGTGTTGGAAGGGTTATCCAGGCAACTCCAGACACACCATTCTACAGAGAGATGGCCAAACCCCACTGCAGCCCACGTCTGTCACCAACAGTATCTATAAGGGAGGTGACAACATGGATAAACAAAGCGAGTACATATCAAGCCAAGTTACACATGCACACGAGACAGACATCGGCACAGAGACATTAACAGACAGCACGAACCACGAAAACAAGGCGCTTCGCAGTACATGCATCCTAAATTATTGATAGTTTAGGGACAGCAAAACACAGCAGGAAAAAAAAAAAAATCTCTTGTGTCAGTTTAGCTTAAATTTTGAGACAAACCAGAATCTCTGGTGAAAGAGCTGCTTCCATGGCTGGGGGCATCTTCCTTGTTTTCCCAATACCTTCTGGCTTAAGGATATAATTAGGACAAACAGCCGAGCAGTTCAGAACTCAAAGGAAATCAGGGAGACAAACTCAGATTTGTCATAAATGCAGCCTTTCACATAAGCGTTACAACTTTCTAAAGCGTATGGGAAGGTTTATGAGACAGGATACTAAATATGGTGTGCTTTGAGTGCTGAAGAGAACTTAATCCAAAAAAATCTCCCAAGGAACTCCAAGAACCCAGCTTTCAGAAGACACAGCGGTACCGACCGTATGCCTTTCCCTAGAGAAATATTCCAGGCATTTTATGCTCTGCTAAATGGCAAAAAATATACTTTGTTAGCAAAACTAAGGATCTCCACCCACCCAACAGGGCCATCCCGATGTGCACAACACTGAATACAGCGTACAAACACACAACAGAGAAAAATCAAGGCAGGTATTAAAAGGCATGAAGGTGAAATTGAAATCAGATTCTGATTCACCAGAATCGTTCCCTTTAAAACACTGGAGTTTTAATCAACGTAAATCATTGAAACATATCCCAGTTTACAGTTGTGAATTCAGAATCAGCCAGCCTGATTAAACATACAAAGTCACAAAATGCAGAATGCCCTGAATACAAATGCATTTGCTGAAAACGACTGGTGAAAACGGTGCTATATGGAGATACGCTAACAGTATTTTTATACTGAAAATTTTAAAAAGCTAGAAGTAAGGTCTGTGTCTGGTCTGAACCTAAAGCCTATTACTTTCTCTTTATTCAAAGTCAATATTAATTCAATCAAATCACTCATGAGCTGGAACATACACAACGCTGAGTGTCTTGTGTTACCAACCCATAAAAACTAAAATTCTCACATTCACATTTTCTACACAATACTTCAGGTGTCGATACGGTTAAAGGCTATGGCTTTTATACCTATTAACTTCCTCTTTGAAAACAGTCCTTGTTGCAGAGAATTGTTTCCCAAAATGTGCACTCACTCTCCTCTTCAAACACAGCAACTTCCCTCCCTTTGAAACCTCACATGTCCTGGAAGAGGAGAATCATCCTCCCTCATGTACAGAAGAGGAAGCCTTGTTGCTGTCCTTCAGAAACTTCGCTAGACTCTTTCCCCTTCAGAGTAAAGCTCAAATTTATCAATTTATCCCAATTAAAACATTTTAGAGAACGATGCTTTACCTAGGAACCTAGAATGTGGATTGTGCAAGGAAGATTCCGATTTACCAGGGTGGAATAAATTCTTAAAAATCCCTCATGTAGAGCTCTACTGAAAGCACACAAGGAGAATGGAAAGAGAAGAAAGGCTCCGGGGAGGAGGACACAGCAGCATCAAGGCAGGCAGTGGGGTCAGAGCATGTTCTCACACCTGTATTCAACCCATCTGTGCCTTGCACAAAGCACTGGGGCCTTTTGTCAGACAACCTCCGATGAGGAACCCGTGTGGTGGCACTTCGAGCAGAGGAGCAGCCGGGGAAACCCCACAAGCTGAATTCCCAAACTGGCACTGGAGAAGCAGTTGGAAGTTGTGAAGCTCCTACAAGTGGAAAAAAAGTCAGTGATATCCCAACAGCCTCCAAACCCCAAGCACCTGAACCAAAGAACAGAGCTAAACATCAGCTGAGAATATACATGGAAGTGCATCCTTGCTAAGAGGAAAACACAGGAAAAGACAAAAATAAAGATACTTTCCCTAGAGCCGTGCACTGACAGCATCCCTGTGGATCCAGCTACTGAAGGAGGGTTTGGTGAAAGGCTTGTAAGCTAGGACAAGGTCCCTTATGGCTTGAAGGAATCCAATTTCTCGGCAAGAGCCTACGAATCCCTGCTTTCCTGAGACAAAGGGCTCCCTCCTCTGGGTCTCTTCCTAATTGAAGTAACAGATGAGCCTGATTTCTTGCACAGCCACAGAGTGATGTGGTTTTGATGCAGGATGATGGATCTCAGTGGTTACGCTGTGCCCACCTGGGAAGGAGAAGCCAGAAGGAACAGATCTCACACAAAGGGACACACCTGCCCATCAATTCCAGCACGTTAGATGGGCAGGCACCCTTGTGAGGAGAGCACAAAGAGCCTCTTCTCAACAAAAGGGGACAAAACTAGAATTAGGGGTCCTAAATTCAGCTTGAGAAGAACCTGAGAACGTTTGCCCAGATATCATACCATCCTGTTCCTTCTTTTGTTTAAATAACTGCTGTCAAAACTGCACCTTCTTCGCTAGCATCAGGAAGCACAAAAATCTCCCAAGCACAGACTCTACCCCGCCAAAAGCATTTAGAAAAACAGCGGGATACTTTCTAAAAGCACAGTACCTGGGGTGAGGGAGAAGAATGGGTAGAGGACTGATACAAGCAGACAGCTGAGAGGCACTCAGGGACAGGAGGAGTCCCCCTTTTCATTTGTTCCCCCACGGGGACTGAAACAGTGTCGTCCCCCCCCGAAATGAGAAGGAGAGAGGGAAACAGGGGAGAGAGGAAATATTTTCAGAGCAGCGAGCACCAAAAAGAATGAGAGGTGGGTGTCAAAGGAGCGTAAAAGAATTTGGGGCAGAAATGGAGAAAGAAAAGAGAAAGAAGAAAATGGTAGAGAAGAAAGCAAGACACACACAGGAGAGAAGGGGAAGGCAGACAGGCAGTTTTCAGGGGCCGTTTTGTTCTTCAGAAGCTGTCAACACATTCACAATGTGCTTTCCATCCCCCTCCTTATTTACTGGGCTGTGCACACAAAGGAGCAGGAAAGCAATCGCACAGGAGCTGCCAAAGATTCACTTCGACATGGAACAGAGGTGCCCTAAGAGAAAGGAAACTGCTTAGTGATCCGTGTACGACAAACTGTGATGGGAATGTTACAGGCCTGGAGACTCGAGAGAGAGCGTTGGGAGAAAACCTGCAGGGAGCAGCCTCTTCCTGCTGAGATCATAGAATCATGGAGTGGTTTGAGTAAGAAGAGATCTTAAAGATTATCCAGTTCCAACCCCCCTGCCATGGGCAGGGACACCTCCCACCAGACCAGGTTGCTCAAAGCCCTATCCAGCCTGGCCTTGAACCCCTCCAGGGGGAGGGATACGCTGGAGCTGGATATGCTCCATCCCTCTGATCGTCTTTGTGGCCCTTCTCTGGACCCATTCCAACATGTCAATGTCCTTCTTGTGTTGAGGACCCTAGAGCTGGACACTGTATTCCAGGTGGGGTCAATCCATTCTCCACCCAGCCTGTATTTGTGCTTGGGATTGCCCCAACCCACGTGCAGGACCTCGCCCTTAACCTGGTTATCTTCATGAGGTTTGCATGGGCCCAGCTCTCAAGCCTGTCCAGGTCCCTCTGGATGGCCACCCTTCCCTCCAGCACGTTGACTGCACCACAGCTTGGTGTCATCAGCAAACTTGCTGCAGGTGCACTCAATCCTACTGTCCATGTTGCTGACAAACATGTTAAGCAGCACCAGTCCCAATACTAACCCCTGAGGAACACCACTCGTCACTGATCTCCACTTGGACATCAAGCCATTGACCACAACTCTTTGAGTGCAACAATCCATCCAATTCCTTATCCACCAAGTAGTCCATCGGTCAAATCCACACCTCTCCAATTTAGAGACAAGGACATCATGTGGGACAGGGTCAAATGCTTTGCACAAGTCCAGGTAGATGACACCAGTTGCTCTTCCCCACCAATGCTGTAACCTTACCAAGAAGGCCACCAAATTTATCAGGCACATTTTGCCTTCAGTGAAGCCATGTTGACTGTCACCAGTCACATCCTCATTTTCCCATGTGTTTTAAGTTTCCAGGAGGATCTGCTCCATGATCTCACTGGGCACAGAGGTGAGGCTGATCAGGCTGTAGTTCCCCAGGTCTGTCTTTTTTCCCCATTTAGAAAATAGAGCTTGTGTTTCCCCTTTTCCAGCCAGTGGGAACTTCACCAGACTGCCACAAGTACAACTGCATTGGGATACAGCTCTACATAAAAACATACATATACACAACAAGCTTATCACTGAGTTCTTTAAAGGAAGAGCCCAAAAGATTTAGGCAGAAAATGAAATTTTCTAAAGTATCTGTTGCAATTTGCACCTAAACCTAAGGCTTGAGGCTCCAGAGCTCAGCCACGTTACAGTGACTTAATATCCTATGGCCTGGCATGTGCTAGAAGAATCCATTCCTTGTCATGGACCAAAGCTTGCCTGATGCACGTTCGCTCATTAAGCTGCAGAATGGAATCACGTCTGAGCCTATGGATTTCTAAATGCTGTCAAGGTTAAAATAGCATTTAGAGCTTGTATAAGGTACCTGCAGCATTTTATTTTTTTTTTTTTTTGAAGACCAACTGTCTCAGTTTCTACGTTTGTGAAAGATGCCAGAATAATTAAGGCATTTTTAAAAAAAATCTCACCCTCTGCTATGCAGACTTTTTACTCCTACAAGACAGGAAGCTGAGAAGCAGAGAAATGAAGCAGCACCACAAGATATGCACTTTCCTGAACATTATTTATGTACTTCAGTTCCTCCTTTGCCAACTATAATTACTTGGGAGTTACTCGGGCAGGTCTAACAGTGAGATACAGATCTCAGGATTCCTGTGCCCAAAACCATGTTACCATATGCTAAGAAGAGTCATAAGCAAAAAGTCTGGTGAAACCCAACCATCATCAGACCAAAATCATCACTTATTCTAAAAAAAGCAGAGCTGTCATGAGGGAAAGCCATCGGTACAACATAAATGACCTCTCCTGGGAGAAAATACTTGGAGATTTTGTTCTTTCAGGATATTCAGCCTCCAGACCAAGCTTGTTCCCAGTGCCTGGTGTTCTTCACCCAGACTGGATGTATACCCTGACTAAAGAACACACAAAGAGGTCCCTCTCACGCTCTCTCAGGAGCCACAGCGCTACAAATGAAAGGCATCCAGCATGTATTATTAACGACGAGTTATCAGAGATAAGATCTGGGACCGCAGCCAGACGGGAGTCTCACTGTGCTGTGATTCTGGAGAGAAGATGAACCCTTCACCAGGTCAGATCCCTCCTTCTTTCCTCATCTGTGCAAAGATTTGTGATAAACCATCTTGTGACCGCAGCTAGGAGGCGATTGCCCTGCCCTAAAGGGCTTTTAACTGAGCTTTAACTAAAAGACAAAGGGAGCCAAGTGAGGAGATGCTGGGTACAGGCACAAAAAAACCCATAAACATTATATAGAAAAAGGCAAAGTGAATGTTATTTTGGTAGCAGTTAAATGTCATTAGAAGAGTTCAGGAGCACGCGTATTGGCAGTTATTAGAGCTGCAGTACAAGCCTCAGAGGTTCAATTTTCTGAGTGGCTACAGCTGTACCACCTTCTAAATCCTTGGGTCCTGATTTATTCATGGCATTAGGAATGCAAAATGCAAGCAGAGGGAAGTAGGCCAACAAGAGAATAGAAAGCAGGGACACAGAGGAACCAGTTTCTTCATTCCAGCTGAAAACAGGTTGAAATTATTAACTCTTTCAGAGCAAGCTCTCTCTGAAAGGGCAACACAGCCTCACGGGTAAAAACGCACAAACGAGTCTCTCCCCATGAACTGAAATCACAGAAACACGAAGCAAAGGCGGCTTCAGAAAAAGCATTGAGCATTAACTGCAGCCCGAGGCATTTGCATTTTCAGATGCGTAATGGTCAGGCCAACGTGTCTGACAGGGGAGGGGTTAATGGCTTCTGTCCCGTGGACCAGATGTTCAGCTGGTGCAGCTCCGCACAGAGCCATTAGAACCCAGCAGAGCTGTGGCTGCTTATCCCAGACGGGATTCTGGTCCGGTGCTTTGAAATCCTGCCTAATACCCACTCAGGGATTTCTCTAAAGGGAAAGGCCTCGGCCTCGCTTTTTGGAAGCGGCTAAACCAGCTTAACCACATCCTGCAGCTTTTCCAGTAGCCGAAGCGACCACTGCCCTTGGCCAGCTTGTAATGCTACAAAATCCCTACATTGAATGCACGCAGAAGCCCCCCGAGAAGGGAGGGCAGACAGGGACTGGAGCAAGTCATCAACTTTTACTCACTGGGGAGACAGGACACAAACCAGCAATTCCCCGAGATCAGCCAATATTGGGTATTTGGACATCGAAACAGCATCCTCTAGAAAGAAAAAACACACAGCAGATCTGTGACATGAAAATATTAACTTCCTTTCTAGTGGGCCGCGTTGAATGTAATCCCCTCAGAGGGAAGTTGCAGCTCTGACCTAAACTTCTGGGAGGCTGGTTCACAACATAAACATGAGCCTCAAATGAACTTTTCATCCTGTGCTGTTCCTATCAAATAGTCCCAAAAACCCCCCATTTTTTTCTGCTACGGTTTCATAGCGCCTACGTATAGGTGGCAATGGGCAGAAATGGGCAGGAGAGGTAAACCACTGATCTGTCACTTACCAGGAGATGGATGGGTCTTGACCATCTCTATTCCAGTCCTCAGAGCAGATGCCGTGGTCAGCCACGTCCGTGAGCACATGCTTGTAATAGGAAATGGTCTACAAAATTGATGACAGCGGTTAGACCGACAAGAACAACCAGGGCAGGGAGGGGAAAGGAAGAGGTACAACAGCGTATTCCTTCCTAAAAGGACCATACTAACATTCCATCTGAATGGAAGAAAAGTCAGATATTTAGAGAAAAAAGAAAAAAAAAATGTCCTGATGTGAAAGATGACAAGAACTACCAAGGCATACAAAGAGGCTCCAAGTCATCTCAAGCGCCCAATAATAGTAGGGGAGGATTTTAAACAGCTGTCTTGACCCACATGGCTGACAATAAAAGGAAAGTTCTCTGCTCTGTTACTTTATTTCTGCACTTCTAGGTGTCCAGCCTGTGCACTTGAGTGACAAAATAGTACGCAATTTGTTTGAAGACTCTTGTAACAGAGGGTATAATACAAGAGCTGTCATGCTGCAACAACAGGCTTCCACAACATGATTCTGTGTTTTCTCAGTCAAATACCAACCTCAAGGGAAAACTCATCTCAGGGACCAATAAATATAGAGCCTTCAGTGTATCCTAAAGGACTCTGCTGTAAGCCTCTTTAAATACTTTTACATTCATCACACACGCTCTTAAAAATCTGGGGACCTTTCACAACTGAAATGAAGCCTCTGGTAGCACCTTCCAGCATGATGGGAATCCTACAGAGCTCTGCTCCTTCCTCAAACTCCTCATGTCTCTGCAAATGTCACTCTTACAAAGTCTCCAGTGAAAGATTTTTCTTATTCTCTGGAGAAAATTATATATACACATATAAATATATATACGTATTAATCAGATCATCTATTTGAGCCAAGAAGTATGGTACTCAAACTGGAGCCAGTCTGATTTTGAGAGAATGAAGAAATCAAACACATCCTTAGCGGCTCTGGAGTTACTCTCAGGACTGATTCCTTTACTGGATCCAACTACAGGTTCACAATGCAAAATTCAGTCTACTCTAACCCACCTTTCAAGTGGTTACAACCTCAGTTTACAGCAGTGAAATTCAGTTCACTCAAATTTTAGAGACCCCAGTTCAGCTTTTCCCAACTTCTACTCAGTGTTAAAATGAAATAACAGGAAGAAAGATATTTTGTAGCAGAGTTTCTTCAAAATGGCATGTTGGAAACATTTTACAGAATATAAATTATATATATATGTACACGTATAATATACAACACATACAGAACTAAGACGACAAAAAGGAAAGCTACATTTGCACTTATCAATAGAAAATGGTGAGCTGGTGGCAACATTGTTCAAGTGCTCAAATAATCAATAAGCCATCAACCGAGCACCAAATTTTCCAGCTGCACGAGAAGAACATTATAAGCAACGGCAGCAAAATGTCTCTTTTAGGAGCTTCATAATGAAGTTCAGGAAGGTCAGTTTAGTCAGTCTGTTACAAGCCACTATATACACAGTACGACAGGGAATTGGGAAACTCGTAGTGCTCCAGTCCAGTACGTAAATGGTATCCCTGAAAGGCTGATTGAATTGTTTCTCGTTAAGCTACTGTCGAGGAAGGCAAAGCAGCTCAGGAATCAACGTTACTTATAAACGAAGCAGGCACCGCTCGTTGGAGTTTTGAGATGGAAAACGTTTGTTTCTCAATCGAAGCAGATACTCCAACAGAGAAAAAAGAGGATGAAAAATGTGGACGATACATAACATCTGAGCCCAGCAGCTTCAGACCAGAGGAGTTCAGCAGGGACAAGAGGGGGTTCACCAGCCTAAGCATTCCCTCCGTGTCTTCACTTTCCTAAAACAGATGTCAGTACAAAGGGTAATCGCTCTGTGTCTCTCCTCTGATGATGGAAGAATTACTGACACGGTCCATTATATTCTGCTTTCTTGGTCCAGATGATACAAAGGCTCCAATGGGTCCCAGGGTCACACTTGCACATTCTCTGCTTTACTCTGGGAAACGCGATTGATGCTGCTTTCAATAAAGACCTTCAGGCCCTTTAAACCTTGTGCATAGAGGTATTCCAAATACCAGTTCCACCTCTTTCCCTATAAAAACAGAAAGAACAGTCAGATGTGCAGGACATAGCTTTGTCTCCTTCTTAGGCCAATCTTAGACCTGAAAAGGTCTGCAAATATCTCCTTCCAGAGTTTGACAACATCCATCCTAGTCTGTAAATACCCACAGGTAAGCAGTGTCACATCCTGATCCCAAAAGTCCAACTTTCCACTTATGTATTACACATTCTTAGTTTGAACTTGACAAATCATGATTTATTTTTTTTTAATACCGAAGATGTTTATAAATCCCAGTTTTAAAAAGTCTATTAGATCAACGGTGAAGACATCAGGAACCAAATAAACACGGATATTAAATCCTTCCTTCCATCACTAACGATGATTCCTCCAGATCAGGTTTGAAGGACACTGATACAGGAAAGGAAACAAACTGCCACAGTACTTGCTCAGTGGAGGATCCCTGTTCAAAGCTATAACAAAGCTACACATCCATCTCAGAAATTTAATATTAAGTTCATGGATAATAGAAATTCTGTTTCAAGTACACCAAAAATACAACTTTTTTTCTGAAACCTGCAGAGAACAATAAACAACCTCGTCCTGATATTGCACTGGCTCATGGAGAAACAAAAATCTCAGACCACTACCCACAGACAGCTACACTCATAATTTCTCAGATGTTGATTCCTTAATTGGCCCCATTAAGAGACTGAACTAAAGTAGAGCTGGAATTTCCCCTTTTAAATATTTTTTATAGAGCATTAGTGGAATTAATATTATCACCTCATCCTCTTCTATATAGCTGCTGAAAACTGCCTGTTTTCACTTCACTAAAATAAGAAATCTTACCTTAATTAAACTGAAGTTGAAGGTGGTATCATCTGGCCAAGCCTTAAGGAGAGAGAATAAAAACAGTATTAAGTCAGACAAGAAGTATGTCCAGAGTTGCTGGGTCTCTGCTTATTCCCCTCCTAAATCAGGAATTTCAGGTGTGCAAAGAAATTCAGAGATTTTTTTTAAATCAAGCTTCAGAACGGGCTTCCAGCATCCCAGTGTGTCCACAAGCAGCAAAGTAATGTGGAAACCCTCTTGCCCTGTGCTGCAGCATTACTGGATAACAGCAGGCAATATTTATAGCTCTCTTTAACCATTGTCTCTCTACAGTGTAAAAGCTACCCCTTCGAAACATCAGATGGGTAATTCCCCACAACGGGAAAGAGCAAGAGAGAACCTACTGACATTTAGATTATTGCCTGTCTTCTCCAAGTGTGCTGCAGAGCACTGCCCTCTGGTGCTCAGCACTGAAATGTTTAAGAAAAGATGACACTGCAGCTAAGTATTTTTTACTGTCTTAAGACACATCTGTGACAGCTGCAAAGGAAAGCATCTTTCTTGGTTCTGCAATAGGAAGAGGACAAAAATTCTCCACCAGAAGGTTTTGGGTTGTTTTTCTGTGTTGTTGGTTTGCTGGGGTTTTGCCCCCCCCTTTTTTTTTTTGACTTACAACAGCTACAAAGAAGAATCCTCAGAACAGAAAGGATCTAGAGAGAAGACATGAAAAACTAATCCTGCTACAAAAGGAGAAAGACCGGGAAAGAAGTTGTATATAACAAAAATAAAATAGCCTCCTTTGGCAAAGATAAAACTTGAGTTTAGCCAGTGGTAAGAAACAAACTACCTAGATTCAGGACAATGAGTAGATAAACAAAGGCAAATTTGTGAAGTGTTCCTAATCAGTACTCTTTGCTTCAACTTTAACTTTAGGTTTCCCTTGCTTCATTCCAGGAGCCACCCTTACACACGCCTTCAGTCTGCCAGCGTTCCTCACAACAGAACAGCATCTTTGTGCACCCCTTGGATCAGCCTAAAAACCTGATTTCTCAGAGCACCATGAACATCTCGGAACAATAACAACTCTGGCAATTTGCTCCCTCCACAACTCAGTAGCTGCACTAAACACAGGATGGCACGCAGAATTCAAGACAACTATGAGCAGAACTCGTATCAGACAATACAAGACAGCAACATATTATCTTACTTCTGTACTTGAAGTAGCTACTTCTATTTCTTTTTTAATAAGCCATTCTCAAAAGGTACTGCAAGAGCCAGTAAGTACTGCTAAAAGTTCTACTGGGTGCTCCTGTATACAATTTAACTACGTATTTACTGACTTTCTGAAGTTTAAGTGTTTAGGTCACACTCTATATTTTGGGAGGCAGGATGCACTGTTGGGAAGCTTTTACTGAATTAGTCATTCATTTCATTATTTGGTTATTTTAGTTCTATCCTCAAAATGATCATAAGCACAAGTTCACATCTAAAACTGTTACATTCATGCCTTCATATCATGCAAAGAAGGATTATTCAAATCGTGCCACCGATCTGACACAAACACAGAATGTCATATCAGCTTTTGAAAGCTCAGTTGACTCTACAGGTCAGCCAGAGGGTTGAGAGACACTTCTCTAGAGAAACTGTCAAGACAAATCACCTGGTGCTGTGGAGGAGGCCCAAATGTTGGCCTACACCATTACCTGCTGCAGGAAGAGGAGAGCGTAGCCCATCATGGCTGGGTGGTAGACAATGTTAAAGCTGCTTTTGAAATCCTGCATTGCGGTTTTCTTCAGGAGTTCGTCATCCATACGAAGACCCTGAGGATGAGTATCCTTCTGGAAGGCACTGGATGTCCACAGACAACCCACCATAGCTACTATGTACTGGTTGTACTCTTGGTACGTCTGGCTACTGAACTTGAATTGCAGTATTTTCTGAGGGACAAGAAAACATATATTGGTATTTATTGAAATCGCATCCTCAAAGCAGCTGTGTGCTCCCTCCAGTCCTTAAAAGAATGTCACCAGAACACCTCCCCTCCATTCAACCCAACTCTTCACTAAGTTCCATTCTAGCATGTTACAGATTTGTCCACAATACCTTTTTACTCAGCTCATTTTCTTTTGCAGCCACCAAATTGGTTCGATACCTGAACAAAAAAGGATAGAAAGTTATGTGCCTGTAATTTTTACCGCCTACCAGTATTGAAAAAAACCTGGAGGAACGTATTAAGAAAGCTTATTTCCTCCATGAGAGAGATCATTAAGCTTTACTGGTAAAAAAAGAGATATGAAAAAGAACTCAAAGGAACTTTATCACCCACGTTTTCCAGGCAGAGTAGGGAGAGCCCTAGTAATATTGATTTCTTAAATAATTAAGACATGACCGGTTTGCCTGGGTCAGTCACCTTCACAAAGGCAATACTCAAGAACTGACATACAGCCTTAAAATCGGCAGAAAAATGTAGTGTATTTTTAAAGGAGACTTCCATTCAACTAAGCAGAGAAACGGAAGCCACTGGAAGTAATGCAACTTGACAGTTGTTCTAGATAATAAGCACTAGCTCTTCTTATTTCCCAGAGACCATCCTGTCATGTTAATTACCCTGCAGACTCCTTAGAGGAAAAGCCACATGGTGAGCCTTGCGCCAGCTGTCAGCAGTTGGCTACTCTTCTCCTCAGATGCAACCACTGGAACTAACGAGGCCAAGAACAGCAGCCCTGTTAGTGGATCCTGCAGAGTGCTAAACAGTGCTGTCTGTGGACCCAAAGGCAGCACAAGGCAGAGTCCCAAATTTCCCACAGAGTTTGGAAGTGGCAGAAGTGCTTCCTATCCAGCACATTACAGAATTTGTAAGGAAAAGCTCAAGACTAGTTATCAAAGCACAGGAGGGAGAAGTTGTGTAGTTAACTGCTAGTGATTCCAGCTGGCTGACTTAAGTTCTCTCAAAACAATATGGGAACTCCTTCTTTCACACATCAAAGATGTGGGAATGATACTAGGACTAGGTCAGAATCTTGCTATTTTGGAGAACAGATTAAAAAAAAAAAAAGTAGAAACTACAGCTATAAAATCTTGTATCATGAAAGCTGGGCACAGCTGGAACATTCACCTTTGCCTTGCATGGCAAGAAAATGTAAATGTCAGATTTTATACCAGAGTACTTTCATTTCCAAAGGACTGAAAGAGAAGACAAGGAGTCCCCACACGTGTAGTACCTGTACATGATGTAGCAGAGCTGATTCAAGTTGACAGAATCCATGCTGAGAAGCGCTGGGTAGAAAACTCCAGCAGGAGGCATTATCAACAAAGGCAGATTGTACCTCAGATACATGTCACACACCTGCAGGAAAACAGATTATTACTGCCATTAGTATACCCTGAAGCATTTAAGAGCAAAAGAGAGCATGACATTGCATTCCAGTTGGCTCCATCAACTTCACCTAGGGGGGAAGGCCAGGATGAAGCAATACCATGTCTCCTTCCAAGTATGAGACTTTGATCATCCATACCTCAGTCTCTGCTTTAACCATTTAGATCTACCCCATATTTTGATGTGGTTACTTGCTGAGTCAAATCTACCCACATCCCTGTGGATGCAACAGCAGCAGCTGCCACCTGTAGATCTACCAGGTATTTGGAATATTTGCATTTAATCAAAAAGTCTGTAAACTATAACAAAGAAGGTGTTTTCATGCTCTAGCTTAAAAAAATGCAAACAGTCTTAGAGTATTGGGATTTTGCAAGCCAAAATGAATGGGATACGTACGGTCTCATAGAAATCCAGGATGAAGTACAGCAAGAAAGTAGGATTGTTTTCCAGGCGCAATGCAACAGTAGAGATCCATCCAACAAAGTGGACCAGTTCAGCCACCATATTCACTAGTCCAGAAAGGGTGGTATTCCTGCAGCCATGACATGACACAACATTAGTATACGCACCTCTCCGCAAGCAGTAAAAAAGGAAAAGTGGTAAAAAAGAAATTGAAGTTTATCCTTCTGCCTCATCAAGCATTCAGCACCATGCATGTTTTCTTTAATATACCCAGTAACACACTGTTACCAAGATTATTACAAACACAATCTGGCTGTCAGTCTTACAAGGACTTTGACTTCTGGACATTTAAGTTTTCAGTGTCAATAGAAATACTTTAAAAGAAAGAGAAAGAACAGGACTGACAAGGTAGCTTACAATGTAGCAGAAAATTGCATCATTATTAATTTTCTAGTCAGTCTTTATGCAAGCTAATAGGGTTACAGTATATATCTAAATGCATTAGTGAACACTGTATTGCATTTATTTCAGATAAACTTACGAAGACTGGGCTTGAGACTCAGACTCTGAATCCAAATTAATCACGTGCCAATTTAACCAGTTCTGTAACAGCTCTTTCAGGCTCTCAAGAACGCTGCACTGCAACAGGCAAAGAGAAAAAAGGTTCATGACAATTTCCATAAGTGAATAATACTAAATAAAAAACATCGTGAGAGTGGACGTATACAAGGCAAGATATCGAGAGTTTCTCAGGAGCACAAAGAGCAGTGAGATAATTGCATGTCCTGTTGAACTGAATGTATGCATGACGTAGCTTTTCCTGGAGAATGTGAGTTTACAAATACTGAGTTAAAACTGCAATAAAACAAACCAACTATCATTTTGTGAACTACCAGTTCTTTCTATTTCCAGTGCCCTGGAAATAAAGGCACTCAAATTCCCAAAGAAGTTATGTCGTAAGTATAATTTTTACCCTCTTTTGGGCACAGGCTTCCCCAAAAGAATCATACAATCCCTCAGACTGCTGCACCTGACCCAAGGGCAGACAGCAATCCCAACTAGAAGTAAACAGCCACTGTACTCACTTAAATTACCTTAAAGTAAAGGGATGATGTGAAGAAGAGCTGTACCAGGGGATCATAGAGGTGTGACTTCATTTCTGAAACAAATGAGAAAGCAGCATGGTATCTGTGAACAAATCCTATGTCCCAAGGTGAGACACTGTCCAGCTTCACCCAAAGGATCCACAACACATACCAGAGAAGCTGCTGAGGGGGATCCAGCTCACAAGTCTGAGGACTTGTGGTCGGCAGCAGAAACCATCCCAGAGAGGAAGGGTCTTATACAGGAACTCTTCACAGGAAGAAAATCCCTCCTACAAAGCAGAAGGTGAACATTCCAAAACTTATCTCAAATGCCTGCACCAAGCTCACGTCACCCTGGAGAAAGAAAGAGGCTTCCACCTCCTTCTCGCCACACAATTCACACCAGGACATTCAAATTATCATTCTCAAGATCATTCTCAAATTATCTTCCCTGCAGAAAGCATCTCCAGAACATTGACTCACTAGAGGAATATGTATTTTTATTACTTGAGATACTGTCACTTCTCAGAGATGCTACAGGAAGCAAGTAAGTCCCAAAAGTACTTTAAGGGAAGGCTTTGTGACACCCTTGGCTTTCACAAAACAGGCACTTACCTGCAAGAAACACTCTGTCTTGTAGACAGTTTCCAGGAAGTCCTTGAATTCTTCTTCATATTGGCTATTATCAACCACACACCAGGTACATTCTGAACAGAAGAGAATACTATATTTGAATATGACCACAGCAAGAATAAGCACAATCGGAAACAAAATTCAGTTCTCCTCCAGTAGTTGTTTTAACACTACGTGATTAATCACTATAAATCTGAATAGCAAAGTACCATTAGTGAAAGGTGAAAAGCCTCAGAAATCCTTTACCTCCCTACCATGCAAGGCAATACAAAGTTCCTACCTTCCTGAAGAGTCTGGCCCATCCAATAGTAGAGCCTCAGGTAAATGGATTCATCTTTGACGCAATTCATGTAGTGAAGCAACAAAGGGTTTGTTAGCACTGAACCCATCTGGGAAGGAAACTGTAAAATAAATCAAGAAAAAAAATAGTTATTCAGTATTTACATCAGCAAACTGCCAGAGAATCACATTCTATCAGAGGCATCTAATCCTTTCACCAGTAACAAGACCATCCGAGGACTCATTCACCACCTTCAGGCATGACTAGATGCTCTGTCAGAACCAGGTAGCCCCACACACTATTCACATATAAACAGAGCATAGAGGAATATCCTTTGATCTCTCAAGACATTCAGTGAACTTACTAAGACCCTCCTGAAACTCACCTCTAGACGGTGGATATTTTGTAAAAGCTGAGAAAAGGTCTGCAGTTGCTCCACTGGAAAAGACTCATCCATATTGTAGAAATTAACAAGCTTCTTTTCTCTGTCCTCTTCTAAATTACTCCTGTTTGCACTGCTTGCAGGTATAAGCACCTGGGTATTCCATTTCTGTAGAAAAGAAACACAAATGAATAGCAATGACTCAGTTTACAATGCAATCAAGTGCACTTGTGACAAGTATTCCCATAAAGACCCTGCTTTGCAAAAAAAGTATCCAGGCTTTCATTATTATGGGAATGCTGCATTTCTATATAGCTACTCCACCTTTCCCAGTGCTGAAATAAAGCCTGACTCCCATTTATTTGCACCTTCTAGGATCTACCTTAGGCCCAGAACCTACCCTTTTTCGTGACTGAGGTTGAGCTGTGCCTAAAACCAGTGGCTTCAACACTGGAGAGTTTTCCTGGTTTCTTCGCCTCATCGCGTTGATTGCTGCCTTCCATGGGCCCTCTGAATTCTTGAAGTAAGTCTGAAAACATAAACCAGACATCTATGCAAGAAGACAAACTAAGTGACAGAAAGATCAGTTTCTACTCTGATAAACGTCACCACAGTGATGTATATACACTTGACTCTGCTTGACAGACCACGAGGTTAGGTGTTCCCAGCCCAGAACTCTCCTCGTTCCTCAATTTCACTACCTTTCCATCATAGTTCAATAGTTATACTTTTATTTCCTTCTGAAATGATGTCCCCATTTTCAGAAGAGATCTCCAACACTTCTGATTTATAATCCTCATTCTGATCAATCTTCAATTCAGAGAATAAATCTCAAGTAAACATTAAAATAAAACATGACCGAGGTACGGTTACACAAGTTACTAGGAGGAAAGCTTCCCGAATTCAGCATCAGTGATATCTGCCAAACAGAACAATTCAATAAGTAATCCAATTCTCAAATTAATATAGATACTACAGCTAAAAAGAAAACTGGAAAAACAACCCCAATATCTTTCTGCACAAAACTTATTTTTTGTCACTTCAACTGCAATCAGTCTTTAAATCATAATCAAGTGCCAAACCATCACAAAGTATTCAGATAGGCTTGGGTCTAGGTAATCAAGCTTTTATTGTACAAGTATTCATAAAAACAGTTGAAGATGTATTTGGGTTTTAGTTGCTAGTTATTTACTTCACTTCTGTGCATGCCAAAACCCATAAATTTTCCAACAGATGACTGTTGTGCAGCACAATGCGATGTAGAAATTTATAGAGCAATGTAAATATACAAGCAGATTGAAATAAAACAAATTTTCTTTTATAAGAACACAACTTGCTAACATAAATTTAATGTCACCAAAAAAAAACCTCAAACCCTAAATCTATCCCATTGAAGTACCAAAAGAAAATTTGTTGCAGAATTTATGTCTCACCTGCTGCTACTTTCTGTTACATACTCAGTTTCGGCTACATAGATCCTTTGGTTAAAGAACTAAGCAGACACACAGGCTTCCCTAAAAGAGGAGTCGTATTTTTTGCTGTTCCCTTGAGGATCTGGCAAAATTGCTTACCCCATTTTTCCCCACTTTTTCCCCCCCCCCCCCCTCTTTCCTATGACATAGACTTTCCCAGTGGGAAGTTACTCCCTAACTTCCATTGTTATTTGTACTCGAGAAAGTCAGTGTTTTGGACAACGCCATGTACAAATAAGACAGTTTGTTTCCTGAAGAACTTAACATTGTGTGAAACAAGTCAAAACCAGCAAGAACACCAAAAGGATTTAAGTAATCCTCATTCCAGTCCAAATCATCTCATTGTACTGAAGAGAAAACAAAATGCAAGGCAAAGAATCCTCCTCTAAACCTGATTTCAACCAGTGAAAAGAGGAAATAGAATTAATCTTCGGCACTAAATCATGCCATAGCTTAAATGGAAATCTCAATACAAGTACTGTTATGAGTACTGGTTCCAAATAGATTAGATGTAATTCCTTACCTTCATTTTCCCAGGAAGGGCTATGGTCACCAACTCGGGACAGAAGAGTTTGTAAAGTGATAGTAGAGCCTGCAGATGAGACTGCATTCCCTGTCAAATAGCAGAACAAGAGAAAAAACATGTGGGGTATGTTTTTAATACAGAAACTGAATACTGTATTCTAGAAGCAAAAAAAAACCCCAGTGGTTAATAAAAACTTTCTAAAGCTACATGTCAGTAAATAAACATAGGTGAAAAAATGAAAGTTAAAGGAACAACAGAAACTGTGTCAACAAAATACAGGAGGAAAAGGATTGAACTACGACTTTCTGTAGCCATAATTCTAATAAAAAGTAATTTAACAATAAAAACTAAGAAAAATAGTTATCTGCTGTCTAAATGCTCCAAAAACATGTTATTATAGTAACAGTTTTTTCTTACAAAAAAGGCAGCAAGATCCTCTACAATCTTATATTTGTCAGTCATTTCTGATACCGCTTGAAAAAGAAAGATGAACAGAAAATTAAAGATGGTAATAGATAAATGAAGCTGCACCTTGCTTCAGAGATTTCAGCCCATCTAGCTATAAAACATACAGTTTTGTGCACGTCATTGCATGTGCTCCCAAAACACAAGTTAAAATTAGGGATGCACTTGCAAGATAAACAAGCCCTGATGCTACAAAGATTATAACCTACAATTCCAATGCTAACCCTGTCCTGAGACACTAACTGCTCTTTTCCACCCTGTAAGGACATTAGCTTTACAAACTGCATTATTAACCACACTTAAACCTCTACAAGATTTGAAATAAACTCACCATTTTTGCTTGGAGGTCAAGCAGTTTCCTAACCCGAAAAGGCTTAACTGAAAAAAGCAATTAAGTACATAATGGATTTAAAAACCACTGTATCAGACATTTAAGCAAAAAATATCACTTTTATTACAGAAAGTCATGCCAAGACAAGCCGAATCAGTCAGTTTTATTTCTAGGCTATTTATTAGCTAGAACTACCACTCAAGGTTCCTTGCCCTAAAAGCAATATATTGGCTAGTCATTATATTAACTCTGTCGGAAGAAAAGGTAGCACTGGCAAAGAGAATAAGAAACAAAATGGTATTCCATCTCGTACAACTGGACAGACTTACCACTTTCTTTCCTGGTCAGCAGGTAAAGCAGGTGACAGACATAGGGGCACTGCAAAGAAAATAGCAGCAATTAATTATCCTTCTGGTGCAGATTGCTAATCAGGATAGACTAAAAGCAGCATACAGGCTTCACAAGCCTATATTGTTTCATTCAGTTGGCTGCCTCAAGCCATCACTGTGTCCCCATTGTGGCAGAGCAAACCTTACCTCCCTTGGGAAGTAGCATGTTCTTTACACCTCACATAATATTTTTAAATACAATGGATATATCTGCACTACGAGCAGTCCCTCTAATCAAGCAGTAATCAAGCTATTTAGTGAGCTTGGATCTTGTTTTCTGGAATGTGGTCTAGACATTTCAGTAGTCAGCAGTGAAAGTACAATTACATTTTCAAAAAGAAAGACACCTTTGAATCAAAATAATTTGTTAGAGCTTCTAATTACAGTTGAGTCTGTAAGGGTCTTAAATTAGTTTCACACCAACTCTGCTACACTTTTCAATTGGTCCATTGTGCCTGAAGATGCTCTTTTAAACAGTAAGAACTTAAATCCAGTTTTATGAAAAGATTATAACTAATGTTAATCTGAAACCATTAAAACTTTGCAAGAAACATAACTCAGAGCCTTTGAACTTTAAAAGCCTTAGCCACAAAATATCCTAAACTGAAAGAATATTAACAATTTCTTATCTGACATGACTGCCATCATCTTAATGTGAACTGAATCCAAAGACTTCAATATTCCAGCACCTGGATTTTATAGCTGCCAAATAGCAGACATCTCCTGATTGCTTGTTCTCATTTTAGCTACATTTCAAATTAATTAATTAACAGCATTTAGAGTTTCTGACCTTTAAATAAACATTGGTCTAAAAGGTTGTGGTTTTTTTTTTTCTTTTTGCCCAAGGTATGCAAGTCATTTCTCTCCCCAGGAGCGGGAGAATGAATTCACCTGCTGATGTCTGACATCAAAGGCAATCCCAGAGACTGCGGTGTCATAGTTACTCTTGGGAATTTAGACAGAATATACTGTCACTCTGCTTGTGATGCAGAATAGCAATTCTGGGAAACACAGTTAAACCACCAGACCACAGCACTGAAACTAAAATAATCCTGCAGTACTTTCCTGTTTCTGACTCTAAATTACCCAGCAATCTTAGAATGCAAACTGAAAAAAGAAAATAAATTCCAGCCAGCAGAAAATCTCTCTAACCTCAGCTTAACCATCAGTAGAGCTGATGGTCTCTAACCATCAGCTATTCCAGACTAATTCTAGAATTAATATGCATACTACTAATGAACATTTAGACATTTTTTTGTCAATTCTATCTATTCTTCAGCTCTCCTTACCATCTTTTCATCTTGCAGGAAGGAAAAGAAGAAACCATAGAGGGCATGAAGTTGTTCCTTGTGATCAATGAAGTCAAACATCGTGATCAGCCATCTCAAAAAAAGCAGCTGCAGATCAGAAAAGGACCATATGACATTAAGTGATGGGCAAAAGCCAATTTAAAAGACACACCACTTTAAAGACGACCAGATAGCTACAGATGAACAGTACAGA